>CM035443.1:76295913-76818413 GCA_020310875.1 Ceratopteris richardii
TCCTTCAGCAATTCGGGTATTGGGTAAAGGCGATGCAGGTGTTTCTAAGGTTCGTTGTGCAACTTCTATCAATTTCTTGCAGATTTCTAGTCTTTCTTTCTCTAAGTCGCCTCTTGGGTATTCTCTCTCGTGTTGCTCTATGGTAGGTCCTGCTCTTATCCTCGCCTTGTATGCCTGAATCCACATGGCTAATTCTTCAGGCATAGGATCTGCTAAGACTGATCCTACCTCCTCTTTCTTACGCTTCTCATTTTTGTTTCCTTCTTCCTTCTTCGGTTCTTCTTTTGGTTGTTGTTCGTTTCTCTCTTTTTCCTTCCTCTGTAATAGCTTCTTTTCTTTCAGTCTCTCTCTTCGGTACTTCCATTTTTGGGACCTTTTACTGGTAATGCTTTTCTCTGGTTCTTCTGAGTCTTCAACTCTTTGAGGGATGGGTGTGTCCCTCTCCTTGTCACTTTGATTGTTTTCATCCGTTTTATCAGGGGTCTCTCTGGCTTTGGCTCTCGTTATTGCTTTTAAAGGTACTGTGTACTCTTTATCACTCCCTGATGATTCTATTACTTCTATTACGTTGATTTGGACATTAGATGTAGCCTTGTTAGGGTTTTTGGGGCAGTCTCTGAAAAGATGTTCCTTACCACAATCATTACAGTAGCCTTCCCAGACTCGCTGTGGTGGGGGTGGGTTCGGCAATGTACATTCTCTGATATAGTGGTCGCCTCCACATCTGTAACATGGTCCTCTGGGTACAGGCGGTCTGTTCATTGGTCGGGGTGGTATGGTTGCTCTAGGAGCTGTGTACATTAAGGATACATAATCCTGCTCATAACTGTATGAACTATCTGGTATTTCCATGCCATAAGCATATGGTTCATACAGTTGCCCATATTCCATATTGAACTTTCATAACTAGGGTATGTTCCTTGACTAGGGTCATAAAATGAGTCATATGGTTCACTACTAGTCAAAGGTGTGGCTGGCACTATAGCCCTCTCTAGGTTTTCTTCTGGTTGTGCAATCTTGACTGGGACAACGTTCTGAGGGTGGGGCGGTTGTTGTCCTAGTACTGGCTGTGGTTGTGTGTGTCCTTGATATGCGTATGGTCGTGGTACTGGTGCCTGCGGCTGATAAGTGGGATATCTAAAGGCTTCGCCTCCTTGATCTCTTTGGGGATATCCATACGGTCTCGCATAAGGCTGGGTGGGTCTGGTTTGCCTATTGTAAGGGCAATTCTCCGTGCTATGGTTTGTATACCTTTGCTCTATACTGCAATATTGTGGAAGTCCTGGGACAGTGGGTCTATTATAACCATAAGCTGGTGGTGGAACTACTCCCCTAGTACACAAGTGAGAAGGATGATCACCTCCGCACTGCATACATCTTCTGAGCATAGGTACTCTTATAGGGTTATTGGGGTAGTTCCTCTGTCCCTGAACATTCAGCTTTTTTGCTAACAAGTCGGCTATTTCCTCTACATTGTTTTTAGGAATTGATGAGTTACTGGCCGAATCTTCACTTTTAGAGCTTCCTTGTGGTATTTTCAGATCCTCTGCAAGGTTGTCTTCTAAATCTATGCATTCCTTCATGCATTCTTGCAGGGTCTGCACCCTTTTTACATACACTAATGACCTCAAGGATCCGTTCAACAATCCTTCCAGAAATAATGATACCATTTTATTCTGCGTCGGTCTCTCTTCCATCGAGCATCTGTCCACATACTGCTTGAATCTTCTTGCAGCCAATCTCACTGATTTGGTAGGGACTTGTTTGAAGCTGTGGATTAATGATGAAGAATTGTTTTTAATTCCTGATTTGGTAAATTCTTCAATCATTTCTTGATATACTTGCTCCATGTTCTGAAAGGCATTAGGGTCCAATGGCTGAAACCATGCCAGCGCCGTGTCCGACAAGGTAAGGCCAAAAGACTCATATTGAATCAAAAAGTCTTCTACCTGCTCGGCTCTAACTACTTGTTTAAATTCTGCTATATGGTTGTAAGGTTCACTAGAGCCATCATAGTGATTTCTCATACACTTGGCAACTTGGATCGGCCTTAGTCGTCTTCCTGCTTCAGGTTGTCTAGGCATCACTGGGAAAATTGGTCTTCCTATTGGTATGCCTAGTCCTCTTACTACCGGCGGTCTGACTTGAGCATGAACTCCATGTCTTGGGTCAATAGCTGGTTGAGGTCGGTAATTAGGGTTATTTGCAGGCATTGCAAACTGCATAGAGAAATTTGGCTGGAAAAAGACTGAAAAAGAACTTTTTCCTTGGTCACGATACTTGACCTCCCAAAATATACGATACACGATCTCTAGCTCCCAACAACCTCTGAGAAACGATCTCTGGCTCTAAACGATCTTTGGACAAAACGATCTCTCGCAGACGATACACGATCCCTGACTAATATCGCGATACCTGATAAACGATACCGATCGCTTGAATTAAACGATACACGATATTCGAAGGAAAACGATACTTGGAATAGACGATACAGGATATGTGAGAAGTATCGCGATCTTTGATCTAAGCAATCTCTAGGTCAAACGATACTTGGCCGGAAATGATATACGATACTTGATATCCACGATACACGATCTCTGAACTGAAACGATCGACGATACGCGATATTTGGTAAGTATCGCGATCTCTGAGGAACGATACACGATACTTGACCCAAACGATACACGACCCACGATCGCCGATACTTGAATGAAACGATACGCGATCTTTGGCAAGTATCGCGATCTCTGGAAAACGATACACGATACTTCAGCTAAACGATACACGACCTCTCACGAACGATCGCTGGCAAAACGATACACGATACTTATTAGGTATCGCGATCTTTGACCAAACGATACTTCTCAAGTATCGCGATCGGCATGAAACGATACACAATCCACGACACTCAATAGACGATCGCTGGCAAACGATCTCTGACCAAGTATCGCGATCGGTATGAAACGATACACAATCGATGGGAAATATCGCGATACTCAACCACAGGAGGTCACGATACTTGTGAAGTATCGCGATACTCGACCGCGGGAGTAAAACGATACTTGACCCTTAGACAATTTTAGAAAAATGTTTTTGAAATTTTGGTTTGATGCCCTTGACCTCATAGCTCCTCTCTCCTCTCCTCACTCTCTGTATCAATCAAAACACACCTTTTTACCCCCTGTAGCTCTCAGACGATACCTGGCGCAGATCGTTTTACACTGATATGGAAATATTTGAGTGATCAAAAGGATTTAGCTACTGAGTGGCTCACCTTTGATGCTCTTTCTCACTCTTCTAACACCTTTTCTTGCTCAAAGACACTCCACAAGCTCAGAAACGATACTCTGCAGCTTCGCGATACTTGACAGCTCCTCCACGATACTTGCTCAGAAACAAGTGATTTTCAAAATGACTTTTTTGGCTTTTATACTTGATTTTTTCCTATCTACTGAAAATGAAACAACAAGGCAAAGGATGAAAACTACTCTAATCTACTCCCTCACTCTTCCTACTCTCCCCCTACTACTCCTAAATCTAAAACTTATCACACACACCCCGGGGATGTGAAGTAACAAGTGCTGAAGTGACTAACTACTTTGCCAAAGGACAATTTCACCTCTACAAGTACGATTCGATCACACTCGCTCTATAACTATCACGAAGGCACCTTGGTTGAGTGTTCCCCGGCAACGGCGCCAAAAACGTGTGTACTTGAGCCACGAAGACTCAAGGACTTGTGCCAATGAGACTATACCTCAATTGCCACACAAGTGCATATAGTGGGATCTTTAACACACATTTAAATGTCAATCCTAAGGAACGACTTACCAAGTGTATGAAGACTTGTGCACACGTGATGGATAATGAAGTGGTTTAGCTAGCATACATGAGAAAAGACTACTACCTCTCACACTTACTGAAATACTGAAAGTGTTTGCCGCAAGCCTCTTTTCAGCAGTTTTGGTATTTTGAGGTTTTCTCCCAGCCCAGAACTCTGAATATAGGCAATAGGGTACTCGTTTCGAAGCTCTCGACGAGACGCATCTAACGGTGGTGGTTTCACTCAATTCTGACCACTCTGCTTCAAGTTATGACAAAAACAGTGAATGACGAGAATCACAAATACCCGCGCCACAGCTTCTACTAGCTTACGCACGCAGTACAGCAGCTCAAAACAAAGGGGAAGGGGTAGACAACAGTCCTACACATGCATTTCAAGCATCACACACACATACAAGAGCAAAATGAAGATCAAAATCAGCAAGAAAGAGGCAAACTCGAAAATTCAGAAGAGCTCCTTGTTCACAATGGAAAGAGTCTTTTACAAAGAGTCACAAAGTGACTTATATACATGAGCCCTAAGTTTGGTCCTTTCACACAAGTGACCGGCACTTTATTCACTAAGAGACTAATTTCCTACTATTGTACATGGGTAATCTCTACTTTTCTGTGGGGATGCATCTAGAGGACTCCTCTAGTGCATTTACAAGGGAAAATATATTACAAGAATGAATATGATACAAAAATGTGTAGTCCAAATCGGAAAAATTTTGGGGCCCGTCTTTTTCTTCGCTTTGTGCGCTCTTTAGCTCTGCAACAATTTAGCATCTCTTCAGTCAAGGGTTCTTGATATAACTTGACTCTGCATCCGCTTATGTAGCTAGGGAGAACATTGCCTTCTAAAGTGGCTAGTTGTATTGCTCCACTAGTTGAAATCCTATTTATGATCATAGGTCCATAACCACGCTTCTCTAATTTTCTCTCATGTTGCTTCAATGTGTAGACTAAAACTAGGTCTCCTGCTTTCAAACCCTTATCCTTCACATGTGCATCAAAATATGCTTTTTGTCTTTTCTTAGCTGCATATATTCCTGCTTCTGCTCTTAGTCTTGTCTCACCTAGTTGTTCCAGATCAAAGATTCTAGAGGAAACCTCATGGCATGTCCACTTTGCTACCCTTAGTGTAGGTATCAAGAAGTCTAATGGAAGCACTGCATTCTGGCCAAAGACCATCTGAAAGGGTGTGGATTGGAGTACCGTTTTATAGGCAACTCTGTATGCCCAAACAGCATGGTGCAACTGTTTGTCCCAATCAGAGTGTTTATTATTCACTAGTTTCGTCAATACGTTGCATAGAATCTTATTTGTGCTCTCGGCTTGCCCGTTAGCTTGTGGATGATAGGGGGCAGACTTCTTATGAACTACCAAGAATTCTTGGAGAAGAGTTTCAATAACTTCATTCAAGAAGTGAGTGCCTCTATCACTTACTAGCTCTATAGGTAGCCCGTATCTAGTGAACACATTCTCAAATAAGAACTTAGCAGTCGTCTGAGCATCGTTCTTTGTCGTAGCTTTTACCTCTACCCACTTGGTTAAATAGTCTGTGGCCACAATGATGTACTCAACATGTGAACCCTTGGCTAGGGGATTAATAGGACCAACAAAGTCTATTCCCCATTTAGAGAATGCACGTCCACCCATCATAGGTTTTAGTGGCATCTCATCTTTGTGTATAGGATACTGAGTTCGCTAACAGACATCACACTGCTTCACATAGGTATGTGCATCCATGTGAAGGGTTGGCCACCATAATCCTGCAAACAGAATTGCCTTGATCACCCGATCTAGTCCAAAGTGTCCTCCTGCTACACCTTGGTGAGCAGCTTCCAGGATCTTAAGGTATTCACTCTCATGAACACACAATCTTAGGTAACCATCTTTACCATGCTTGTATAAATTATCACCAATGAGTGAGTAGTCTAGGGCTTATTGTTCTAAGCTTCTTTGCCTTGTTAGGGTCATATCTTGAGGGAATGTTTTCGTCCTCAAGAAGGCTACTAGTGGTTCACTCCAATCTGGCACTATGGACATTTGATAAAGAGTGGCATGCTCCACTGGTGGTTTAGTGCAACAGATCGGGCATTCCTTGCAAAACTTATGGACATCAGCCTCCATAGTCGACCAATGCACCCCGAGTCTCCTTAGTGTTTGTAAAGTTCGTTGCTTTGAATAGTGTTGCTCTATTGCACCTACATGTGCTAATTGCAACCATTTTACATACTCATCCTCTTCCACACAACAGGCTAATACTCCTTGCTCCGTTTGTTTGTACATACTTCCTGCCAAGATATGATACTTTTGAGCTTTTACTATCTCTCTATCTTCTGTGTTTACTACTGGATGCTTAGGCCCATATGTCAGTACTGGCACTAAGGGCTTGGCCCACTGCGGTACAACTTCCAAATTAAATAAGTACGCATCAGGAAGGTCATCTGATACTCCTTGTGGGGCCTCTCCTGATGTGAGTCTGGAGAGATGATCTGCTCTCATATGAGTTTTCCCTTTCCTCACCACGACCTCAAAGTCATATTCCATTAGTAAGAGGAACCATCTTACTAATCTGCCTGTATTGCATGGTTTGTTTACCAAGTACAATAGAGCTTGGTGATCAGTAAAAAATTTAAACTTGTTTGCAAGCAAATAGTGTCTAAACTTTTTAACCGCATACACCATGTCTAATCCTTCTCGTTCAGTGGTGGTATAATTTTGTTCAACTGCATTCAACTTTCTACTGGCATAGGCAATTGGAAGATCCATATTACCTTCACCAGTAGGTTGTGCAAGTACACACCCAATAGCATAATTGGAGGCATCCACATGAACATGGAATGGCTTGTTCCAATCTGGTGTGGTCAAGATTGGTGCTGAACACAATCGCTTTTTTAGCTCATTAAAGGAGTTCTCACACTCATCAATCCACTCAAAGTTTGTCAACAGGCCGTACAGAGGCTTTGCGATGATGGCATACATGTGTATAAAGCGTCGGTATTAACCACAATGCCCCATGAAGGCTTGTACTTCCTTGACATTTCTTGGCCTAGGTAGCTCTGCAAATAGCTCTCACTTTCTCCTCATCCGTTGATATGCCATTCTTTGACACTATGTGTCCTAGGATCTTGCCTTGCTTGACCATGAAAACACACTTTTCTGGGTTCAGGCAGACTTGATATTCTCTACATTTGTCAAAGATTTGCCTAAGTTCAGGTATATGTGTCTATCTAATGTTGGAATGAGCACAAAGATCGTCAACATAGACTTCTAAATTCTTCCTCAAGAACTCTTTAAATACATGGCACATCAATCTTTGGAAGGTTGCAGGACCATTGGTAAGCCCGAATGGCATTACCCGAAAAGAAAATATGCCCCACTCAGTGGCAAAAGTTGTCTTATGCTGATCTTTTGGAGCTATGGCTACCTGATTGTAACCAGAAAATCCATCAAGGAAGCTGTATACTTCCTTGCCTGCTACTCTTTCTAAGAGATGTTCTGTGATAGGAAGCGGATAGTTATCTCGAATAGTGGCTGCATGTTGGAACTGAAGGACTTACCAGGCAAGGAAGCTTACGAAGGGAGTCAGAGAGAAGAGAAAGTACAAGCAGACAGAGCAGTCAACGATGATCTGGCAAGTAGGCCAATATTTTTTCAGGACACTAACGCATATAAAAGAGGTGGACACACAAGGAGAAGGAGCAAGTAGGGAGCTCCAGGAAATGTATGTCAAAATGTTATTAGAAACCCCTACAAAAATAGTGATTTTCATCACTAAAAACCATTGTAAATACCATTTCATATTTTTGTAGCTCCATTTTGTGCAAGCCAAGGAGTCCTTGAGCTTGAGGAGCTTTAGAAGTACCTACCTGTCAGTGTTCACATTTTTTAGACTTTGTTTGAACCTCCAAATAGGGTAGAGAACCTAATTTTTAACTAGGCCGGACACTAGGTCTGGACACGGCCAAAACCTAGTCAAAAACTATAAATAGAGCTAGAGAGCTCATTTTTGAGGTTAGCTTGTAATTGATCTAAACTTGTATGAGCTTTTTGAAAGTAATCAAAAGAACTCCATTGCTTCTCACTCTTTGTATTGCCTTGTGTGCGCGTGTGTGTGTATGTGTGTGCATGTTAGTGTGCTTCGCACTCACGCATTTGTGCCTTCACTTGCTCGAGGTCATCATACCATCCTCACGTCTTCCCGGATTGACATTAAAGGAGGTGCTACTCATCACTGAGCTACACCAAATTTTGGCGCCGTTGCCGAGGATCGAGCTTTGAGGACGAGCGTGTGATGGTAAGACGTAGATCTGAGACGTTGGCATTGTAGGTAATTTCTTTACTTTTCTTATTTTTCTCTTTCTTACCTCACCACCATCATCACCATCATCATCATCACCACCTCCCACCTCCATCTCCATCATCGCGAAAATTTTCAGTTTTGATCTTATCACCTTCTCCATTCCATTTCCCTCATTCCACTTGTGAGAGAGAGCGAGAGAGCAATATTGTGTGCATTGTTTTTGCATGTTTGTGAGTTTTCTTGCAGGATCCAGCTGTATCATCCCCTCCAGCACGCTGCGCAGGTACGGAAAAAACTCAAAAACTGTCTCTGTGTCGCCGACCTCTGTCGATCGCGATCGACAGAAAATTCGACCAATTGGTAAAACTAAGTGCACCACTAGGACAAGCACCAAGAGCACATTCCAAATCCCTAAACAAAATTGAAAAATTCCGTGTTTCTCTGTCAATTGTGATCGACACCATCGATCGAGATCGACAGCCACGACCGACAGACCCCACGACCGACCGACTGCCACGTAGGACCCTGTCAATCGCGATTGACACCGTCGATCGCGATCGACAGCCACGGCCGACACCTCTGTCAGTCGCGATTGACACCGTCGATCGCGACCGATTGAATTTTGGTGATTGACTGAATTTCACGCATTGCCACGTGTCCATCTCGACGGACACATCCCCGATTGACTGAAATCACGGCAAAAATCCCGAAAAAAGTGTCGATCGCGATTGACACCATCGATCGCGATTGACAGGACTCACGACCGACACTGTCGATCGTGATTGACACTGTCAATCGCGACTGACGTGTCGATCGCGACCGACAGGCCCCGACGGACACCTCTGTCAGTCCCGATTGACAGACCTGTCGATCGTGATTGACAGGCTTTTCGGCCAAAAAATTAGGGTTAATATTTCCAAGTCTTTGGGGTAATATCGGGCATAATTAGCAAGCCATTAGTGATTTGTGAGGTCCCTACACATGTGTTTTTGAGAAAAATCGTGTGATCCGTTAGCCTATTTGAACCCTGTTTTAGCACCAGAACCTTGAACTGGCATAACTTTCTCATACAAAATCCAATTGCTGTGATTCTTGTCTTGTTGGAAAGCTCGTGGGGAGTACAACCAAAACTTCCATTGGTTACAGTTAAATTAAGATCAGGATTATTAGATAGGGTATTTTGAAGTTGACCATACCCCGGGGTAGGAAAACTAAAGGATCCTTGAGATTGTTTTCCATAAAGGCAAAGGGGAATTTGGTTTGTGAATTACATGCATGAAAGTGATCTGTCAGTCATTGGAATTTAAGACTTGAACTAACTTTGGGACTTTTACAGGTCCACTGAGAGAACTTGAAGGCATCCAAAGCAAGGGCTTTGTGCAAGCTTGAGAATCAAGTTCTCGAGCACTAAAGAACAAGGGATTAACAAGAAAGGTCGGAATATTCTCAACTCCCTTTGTCAAATCCTAGCTTAGGCTAAGTTCGAGTAGTGCTAGGAGTAAGTCAGAACACGATAGGCACATGACAAGTCAAAGACTATCTAAGAAATCAAGTTCAAGAGATAACCTGTGTGTGACCGAGAACTTTAAAGGAAAAGACTTAACGTGGAACGATCAACTTCAAGTGCGGAAATTAACTCAAATGCTCCTGACAACGTGATACTGGACAAGAGTATAAACACGATAATCAACATAAGAAGGAATCAAGTAATTGGTACAAAAGAACTTAGCAACGAGGTTGTACTTGGGCAAAATAGGGGCTACTTAAATAGGCATATGAACCTTAGATCAGGACGGCATCTAGTAAGGGATAGACAAAGTCTTAGGTCTTCAGAGGCTAGCGTTAATCATACTGCTAGGTCTTGGGCTTAGCAGTTGAGCCACCACTCGCATTACCCTAGCTCTGAGACTAGTGAATCAGAGATGTCTCAAGGTATGGAGAGACCTGCGGGAAGTTCAGGTGTGCCACATTTGTATAGGGTGGAAGGCTCCTACAAGACGCAGGTGGAATACCTTAGGACCAACCGATTAGGTGCTAGCATCTATGAGGACGGCCTAGGAAGATTGGTGGTCCAGATTAAAAAACCCTGACCAATCCATTGGAATAGAACACCCAGCTGTAAAGTTTGAAAATGGAGCATACGTGGACAAAGAAGGAACCATATACATAGTCACCAGTCACCCAGATAGGACAGGCGAATTCGGAAATGTGATCCCAGAAGCGGACATAGGTGACCTGGAGCAAGGAAACATGGGTATAGAGCCTAGGACCCCTCGAGGGAAATCTGTTCTTACTAGAATCCTCAATCCAGAGTGGATTCCCCAGGATAATAAGAGCATAGATCTGCTCCTAAACCAAGAGACAGATGAAGCCTTTTGGAGGTATAAATCCGATAGGCCAAATGATGTAGGGTCAATCCTGATCTATGAGTTCAAAGATCCTGATAGCCCAGGCAGAGTGACCTACTTAGATCATGCTTCAGAGAGGATCTTTGTGGTTAGAGAACATGACAGGCATGCTTACACTTGGAAGGGTGAATTCGTTTTCCCCCAACCAAGATCGAACGTGTCCCATGGTCACCATGGAGCTGGAACCTCCCAGGCTCATGGAGCTCAAAGAGACAGAAGTAGAGATAGGCCAGAAGTAAGCTTTGCCAACCCAGGGGGCAGAGAAAGAACAAGGACGGAAACAAATAGAGTAGAACCTGAGGTACTTAGAGCTTCCAAGAATCAAGGAAATGCGGATGAGTTCCCTCTACTAAGACCTAGAGAGCACACAAGGACTTTGAGACGGACTCAGCTAGTTAAGTCCATGAAGAACTACTTCGATGGCATTGGAGATCCATACGATCATGTGGCTGAGTTTAGGCAAGTCTTGAGAGCTGAACAAGTTGAAGATCTGTTCACGCAGTACAATGCCTTTGGTCTAACCCTTAGGAACACTGCCCTGAAATGGTTTCAACCACTAAACGAGAGGTAGTTCAAGAGCATAGATCAACTTCTAGAGGCATTCATTATCGAATTCTCTAAAAGTGGCATAAGACATAACACTTCCTCGTTGATTCACAGCTTCAAGCAAACCCCTCAGGAAACCGTGAGACTTGCTGGAAGAAGATTTAGGCAATACTTAGAGAGATGCCCTGTCCCTGAGTTACCCACACCAGCTAAGAAAGTGGCTTTGTTCTTGGATGGATTGCTAAGTACCAAATTGAGATCTTATGTGTACTTGAAGGACCCTAGGACCATAGAAGAGTGTGTACGCATGTGCATTGACATCGAGGATAATCTAGGGGAGGAACTAGAGCTTTCCAAAATCTACAAAGACTCAGATAGTGCCTCTAGCCTCTCTTCCTCGCAATCCACATCAATTGAGGAATTAGCAGAGAAAGTAGCTCAGAAATTAGGTGTCACTAGCAAACAGATCCCAAGATTTTCCCCAGTGAAAAGATGCTATACTTGTGGAGGTGACCATATGGCAAATGTATGTCCCATTATGGCTCAACCCCAAGTAAATCCTAGTAGCCAGTACTGCACCATAGAACGAAGATACACAAATCACATCGCACAAGACTGCCCATACAATAAGCAAGCTGTTAGGCAAACCTACCCTCGGCCATACCCTCAACAAGGCAGATACTAGAGTCCATACCCACCACAACAGTATACTAGGCCTCAACAAAACTACCAACCGCAATATCAGGCCCAACTGAGACCCCAGCTAGTGCTAGCACAACAACCACCTGCTCCTACTAATGTGATCCCTGTAAAGTATGCAGCTGCAGAAGAAAACCTGAATAGGGTCATAGTGCCAGTAACCCCATTGCTATCAGAAAGTGACCCCAGTGACCATAGTTTCGATTCTACACATGTTGATAGGCCCCAGGCCTACTACATGCAGTCTCCTGAACATGGTGAGTCCTACTATAGTGAAGAGCTAAATGAACCTAGTTGGAAGTCAGATTACACAAACGTCATGTATGCAAACCCCAACCCTAGACCTCAACCTAGGCAAGTAAGACCCCCATTCCCTAGAGGACCATGCTACAGATGTCAAGGAGATCATCTCATTCGTGATTGTTCCTTGCCTCCACCTACACAACCCCAATCAGTGACGATCCAGGGCTATTGCCAAGAGTGTGGAAAGGAGCATCTCTTACGAGACTGCCCAAAGAATCCCAATAATATGCCGAAAATCACTCCTATCAATGTTATTGGGTTAGTAGTAGACTCTACAGGAAGTGTGACGTCCACTGCACCAGTACAGGTAGTCACTAGAGCTCAGGCATTGCAGCAAAACCAAGGGGTAGGCCAGGAAAAGAGCCCCGAGGTGAGTGAAACAGAGAGCATGACCAAGAAGAGGACTAGAGCTTGGAGAGATAGTCGTGAAAGAATGAAAAGGCAATGGGCAAAGAAAATGAGTGAACTTGAGGAAAGCCTAAGAGAAACAAGAGCCACGATAACCGAACTCACCTCTCAAGCTCCCTCTCACACTACCCCACCTCCACCATTCCCAACTCCATCCGACCCGCCACCTTCCAACCCGCCTCACCTAATTCCACCACCCCCTAGAGTAGGATCAGTCCTAGCAGATCCCACTCTCGAGGACCTAGACATGATGCTCAAAGCATATCAGGCCAGAATCCAAGAAGGGCCAAACGTAACTGATCATGAAAAGTGCTATCCTAGAGGAGAATTAGAGCTTGAACGAACTAAAATTTGTGCTAAGATGGTGGAATTGGCTCAGACCATGTTGGAAGTAGACACAGCTGCACTTTGATGGACTGTTAGAAAGAATAGAGAAGCTAATTGCACAATCAGAAAAGGAACCCGCCTCTCAACACAAGGACAAGGCAAGTGAAAGTGCAGGTCTTCCTACCCAGGAAGCCTATGTGGCTAACTCTACGAAGCCAGACACATCATCTTCTATGAATCGGTTCACACCAGAATTCCTACGCGAGATTCAAGAAGACAAATGGGCTAAAGAGAGTGAAGTCCCTCCTCCTATTGAGCTTGTGGATGATGCACACGACCAATTCCCACAAGACATCCCATCCATTTATGAGGAGCAGGAGAGCACCCAATCTCAGGAAAGATTAGACTTTGAGTCTAACTCTCTACAAGAATTACGCACTTCACAGGCCCATGGGAAGCTAAGTCCACGTGCATGAGAGCACCTACAGTCATGGTAAGAAACGAAGACTCGATCATACCTAGGAACTCAGAGGTAGTGAAAAACACTAAAGTACAGTGCAACCTCACCTTAGAAGAACTACTCAAAGTGAGGCCAAAGCTATGGAAACATGTAGCCAAACAAGTACCAGAGATAGCAAAACCTCGTTCCTAGGTAGGATCCCGGAGAACAGTGCCAGAAATACCATTGGACAAGATAGGAGACATGAGTGAGGGCGAAGAGGGAAACACATATCTTCCTATCACCCATCAAGGATACACCACCAAGGCCATTCTAGACTCAGGTGCAGGAGTCGCAATTGCTACCACTTCCCTATGGAAGCGTTGGGGCAAGCTAGCACTCAGGCCCACGAGGATGAAATTGCAGATGGCTGATGGCCACATAGAAAGACCCTTAGGCTTGTTGGAAGGAATAACTCTCACTACATGCGGTGTTGAGTTTGAGCATACTTTCGCCATATGTGATTTCAGCAAGAATCATGCCTATGAGATGATTTTGGGAAGACCATTTATGCGACAGTTGCAAGTGGTCCAGGATTGGGGAACCAATTCCTTGTACCTACAACACTTAGGTGTTACGACCAAAGTGAATCTCAAAGATTACTCTCATAGGGATGTCCCTCCTATCCAATGGAATCCCATCCATAGAGCTAAAGATGATACAGAGTCGGTGCACTCCATAGGATCAGGATCCTCATGGATGCATGAAGACACTCACTTATGGATGTGCAAAGTGGCAATAGAAGAGGAGAAGAGAGAGAAAGCCAGAGAAATAGGTGCAAACAAAACACATAGATCCATTCAAGACCCAGCCTATGCACCTGTAGTATTTCCTGATGAAGAATTTGAACCCCACGGCTGGGCAAAAATCCTAGCAACAATGGATGTAGCCATCAATGAAGAACAATGGACACCCCACTGTGATGAGGATGGCTATGACATTTCAGTTTTCTCCATAGAGCCAATCATGGGAGATGCAGTTTTAGAAGAATACGAACCTAACCCTGATGCATTTGAGGACGCAAGTGACTCCGATCTAGAGTCAATCATTATGGACCCACCTTTTGCATCAGATGAAGAATACCTCTATGAAGTAGAATTTCAACCCTAGAGGCATGGAGAGTTTACAAATGATGTAAGACTAGCCACGCATGTGACCCCGAAGGAAGAAGGAAAGAAAAGAAAGAAGAGAGAAGTCACACCAGAAGAGGAAGAATCTTTGTTTGAGGTCCCAGAAAATTTTAAGAAGTATGAGATAGATGACAGGAGAGTCATGATCAGAATGCCTAAACAAGAGGCGCAATCAGGGGAGGCCTATGATAACAAAGAAACCACCAAGAAAATAATGGTAGCCGTGGAAGAAGGAGAAGAGAGATGCACGTACATAGGCCATGACCTGACGGAAGACGAAGAGCACGAATTGATAGCCTTGCTAAGAGAATACAGAGATGTATTCGCTTGGACTTACAAGGATTTGAAGGGTGTTGATCCAGACATATGCTCACACACTATCCCCATGACCTCAGATGCTAGGCCCTCTAAGCAAAAGCCATACACATACAATGACAACTATGCGGCCAAGAACAAGGAAGAGATAGATAGACTGGTTGTAGCTGGATTCATCTATGAAATTGAGCATACTGAGTGGGTATCCCCCATCGTAGTGGTGCCCAAGAAAAATGGAAAGGTGCATGTATGCATTAACTTAAAGAAGGTCAATGCAGCCACAATTTGAGATAACTATCCGCTTCCTATCACAGAGCATCTCTTAGAAAGATAGCGAGCAAGGAAGTGTACAGCTTCCTTGATGGATTTTCGGGCTACAATCAGGTAGCCATTGCTCATGAGGACCAGCATAAGACTGCTTTTGCCACTGAATGGGGCATATTTGCCTTTAGAGTAATGCCATTTGGGCTTACCAATGCACCCGCTACCTTCCAGAGGCTGATGTGCCATGTATTTAAAGAGTTCCTGAGGAAGAACTTAGAAGTCTATGTTGATGATCTTTGTGTTCATTCCAACATTAGACAAACCCATATTCCTGAACTCAGACAAATCTTTGACAAATGTAGAGAATATAAAGTCTGCCTGAACCCAGAAAAGTGTGTTTTTATGGTCATGCAAGGCAAGATTCTAGGACACATAGTGTCAAAGAATGGCATATCCACTGATGAAGACAAAGTGAGAGCCATAGCCGAGTTACCTAGGCCAAAGAATGTCAAGGAAGTACAAGCTTTCATGGGGCATTGTGGTTATTACGGACGGTTTATACACATGTATGCCATCATAGCAAAGCCTCTGTATGGACTTTTGACTAACTTTGAGTGGACTGATGAATGTGAGAATTCCTTCAATGAGCTTAAACGGCGATTATGTTCAGCACCAATCTTGACCACACCAGATTGGAATAAGCCTTTCCATGTTCACGTGGATGCATCCAATTATGCTATTGGATGTGTACTTGCATAACCTACCGATGAAGGTAATATGGATCTTCCAATTGCCTATGGTAGTAGACAATTGAATGCAGTTGAACAAAATTATACCACTACGGAGAGAGAAGGATTAGGCATGGTATATGCAGTTAAAAAGTTTAGACATTATTTGCTTGCAAATAAGTTTAAATTTTTTACTGACCATCAGGCACTGCTATATCTCGTAAACAAGCCATGCAATACAGGAAGATTAATAAGATGGTTTCTCTTGCTAATGGAATATGATTTCGAGGTTGTGGTAAGGAAAGGGAAGACTCATTTGAGAGGAGATCATCTATCTAGGCTCACATCGGGAGAAGCCCCACAAGGAGTGTCAGATGACCTTCTTGATGCTTACTTGTTTAATTTGGAAGTGGTGCCGCAGTGGGCAAAACCATTAGTGCCAGTATTGACATACGGGTCTAATCACCCAGTCATAAACACTCAAGATAGAGAGGTAGTAAGAGCCCAGAAGTACCACATCATGGCAGGAAGTATGTACAAGCACACAGATCAAGGGATCTTGGCTTGTTGTGTGGAAGAGGATGAGTATGCTAAATGGTTGCAATTAGCATATGTAGGTGCATTAGAGCAACACTACTCAAAACAACGAACCCTACAGACACTAAGGAGACTCGGAGTGCATCGGCCTACTATGGAGGCTGATGTCCAAAAGTTGTGCAAGGAATGCCCAATCTGTTGCACTAAACCACCTGTGGAACATGCCACTCTTTATCAAGTGTCCATAGTGCCAGATTGGAGTGAACCACTAGTATCCTTCCTGAGGACGAAAACATTCCCTCTAGACATGATTCTGGCTAGGAAAAGGAGTTTAGAACAAGAAGCCGTGGATTACTCACTCGTTGGTGATAATCTATACAAGCGTGGTAAAGATGGTTACCTGAGACTATGTGTCCATGAGAGTGAATATCTCAAGATCTTGGAAACTGCTCACCAAGGTGTAGTAGGAGGACACTTTGGACCAGATCGGGTGATCAAAGCAATACTATTTGCGGGCTTCTGGTGGCCGACGCTTCACATGGATGCACATACCTATGTGAAACGGTGTGATGTTTGTCAGAGAACTCAGTATCCTATACGCAAAGATGAGATGCCACTAAAACCTATGATGGGTGGACGTGCATTCTCTAAGTGGGGAATAGGCTTTGTAGGTCCTATTAATCCCCCAGCCAAGGGTTCACATGCTGAATACATCATTGTTGCCACAGACTATCTAACAAAGTGGGTAGAGGTAAAAGCTACAACAAAGAAGGATGCTCAGACAACTGCTAAGTTCCTATTTGAGAATGTGTTCACAAGATACGGGCTACCTATAGAGCTGGTAAGTGACAGAGGCACTCACTTCTTGAATGAAGTTATTGAAAATCTACTCCAAAAGTTCTTGGTAGTACATAAGAAGTCTGCCCCCTATCACCCCCAAGCTAATGGCCAGGCTGAGAGCACAAATAAGATCTTATGCAATGTACTGACAAAATTAGTGAACAATAAACGCTCTGATTGGGACAAACAGCTACACCATGTTGTTTGGGCATATCGAGTTGCCTACAAAACGGTACTCCAAGCCACCCCCTTTCAGATGGTATTTGGCCAAAATGTTGTGCTACCTTTGGACTTCTTGATTCCCACATTGAGAATAGCACAGGAGCATGAGTGGACGGGCCATGAACTCTCTTCAAGAATTTTTGACCTTGAACGATTAGGTGAAACCAGACTAAGAGCTGCAGCAGGAATATATGCAGCTAAGAAACGACAGAAGGCGTACTTTGATGCCCATGTTAAGGATAAAGGATTAAAGGCCGGAGACCTAGTTTTAGTCTACACTTTGAAGCAACATGCAAGAAAATTAGAGAAACGTGGCTACGGACCCACGATCATTAATAGAATCTCAATAAGTGGGCAGTGCAACTAGCCACATTAGAAGGCGATGTTCTCCCAAGCTACATAAGCGAATGCAAGGTCAAGTTATATCAGGAACCTCTCACAGAGGAAATGCTAAGTCGACTCAACACTGCTAAGAAACGCAAAGAAGAAGAAAGACGAATTCGAGAAGAAGCTCAAGCAGAAGCATTGGAACGCATATGGAGAATGAAGTTGAGAAGACAGGGTAGAGAGCAACCTAGGACAGATGCATATGCAGATCAAGGATATCATGTGGCTATGTGTGAAGTCTCAGGCATCAGCTCTCATAGAATAATCGATCGACGTTCTTTTGTGACCTTAGAGATAGGACAAGGAGTTAGTGCAAAACTTGTGCGAGCCTTGATTGACTCAGGTGCAGCCACTAGTGCTGTTAAATTTTCGTATTGTCAAGAGTTGAAATTATCTGTCAATCCTATAGAAGCATATCTCATAGGATTGGGAGGTGTGGAAACCCCTTGCATGGGCGAGGTGGAATTTCCCCTCTATATTCAAGACGAAGCAATGACCGTCAAAGTACTAGTGTGTCAAGATGAGGACCTCACTGAGCCTCTTGTCTTGGGTCAGGACTGGATCTATGATCATGCAGTCAACCTAAACCTAAGAAGTGGACTTCTTCAGGTATGGGTAAATCATAGTTGAATTACAATTGAATTGGAAAATGAGGCACTCAAGGAACTAGGTAAGGCACGAGCTCCTGGTCCTTCCAGGGGCGCACATGAAGTTGACAATGCTATTCTTGTCCAAAATTGTGTGATGCAGAAAGAGGATTGTCTCAACAACGGAGTCAAGGATAAGACGGCACTCCCTTCTGTTCCAAAGGCCAGAGGGATGCAGCAAATACAGAAAAAGCAGAGAACTACCTATACTGGAGGCCAAAAAAAGGAGCAAAGCAGATTGTTTCAGCCGTTGAAACAAGTATGGAGGCGAAAAGGCGAACACCCTGTTGCGACCAGGCCAACCCCACGGCCAAAACCTCTTATTAGTAGTCAACAACACAACATTAATAAGAAGTCTTTCATAAATTCTTCTGCGAAAGTAAAGTCTATTTGGATACCCAAGAAGTCGATGAAGGCCAGCCCACAATCACGACAAATCTAGGTGCCTAAGGCTTGCTTGCGGGCTCAAATAGCTACACCAAGGCCACACCCAGTACAACATGTTTCACTCACTCGAACATATGATGCCCAGTCTTACACATCACGCACGGACACATATTCTTCCATGCGCAAAAGTAGAATCACTCGTAAATGGGCCCCTAAAAAGCCTCATTCTCAAGTAGATACCCCTATCAAACTCTTCAGAGTCTCCACAAAATCAAGATCAAAGCCCATCCACTGCATTTGGCAACCTAAAACTTGTAATAAACCCCCGGACCCCAGTTGTAAATCCATGCCCACCTACTAACCACATCACTCTCACACTACATCATTTCACCTAGCTCTTAGGTCTCCCTAACTACACACACAAGCACCGAGCACTTAATAACCCCCTAATCTCTCCCGAACCTCATGTTAATGTTGTAATGGGGACAAAAACGGTTCTATCTTGTCCTTTACAATGTTAACACATGTTTTTATATTCTCACAGAATCAGGAGGCAAGAAGTAACATGGCAGATACGGCAGGAACTAGCTCCCAGGCAGGCACCAGCCCCCAAGTCGTGGACATTGAAAGCCTTCCCGTTGAGGAGGAATTGAAGGAACGACCAGTGGCATGAGGGCATTATACGCCATACTGGTTCAGAATCCTCCACAGGGGCACACAATGCCGGTCAGCAAAAACTCACATTGGTTCAGTGATGTGGCAGGACCCCTAGGTGAAGGCACTTACATGTGGGAGGCCGAGATAGAATTCAATGGGCGCTGGGGCAGATATCACTTTTTCACCAGGGAATTTGAGAGACTGCAGAATAATGAAGGACTGAAACCTATATGGAAGAAGGCGGGACTCTACGATTACTTCAAATTCCAATTGCCAAAGACCGATTTTCTAAGGTGCTCTTATTTGATTAGCACCCTCACTCCGAGCAAAGACAAAAAAGGGTACAGCTCCTTTGTCCTCCCATCTCTCACAAGGGGCAATGAACTGAAGCGTTTCAGGTTGACTATCAATTTGGTAAGGGAAGCTCTAGACATGAAAGGTATGCACATTCCTACGGAGAAAGAGACAATGGTCCCTGACAATATGAAGAACAAGAATCTGACAAAATTAAAGGACATGGTGGCAATGACACCTACAATTGCCATTCACTTGCGAATGGTCATGCAACATTTTGCATTTCCCGCTCAAGAGAGGTTCACAATGCCACCTAAGAAGATATGGTTTAGTCTATACTTGGCTGATGCCTTTGATTTGACAATCAACATGCCCCACTGGATTATCGACCAAATCCACTTGGCTCATCAAAGGTGGTATAAGAAACAAAAGTCTGTACTGTATGGATGTTGTGCCCTCACCAGGATTGTGTATAGATGTTTGGCTTATGATGTGCCAGTGCAGAGGGCATTGAATTGGACCAGGGTACAAGAATTCCAACGTAGACTATCAACCGCAGGACCGCCATCTAAGAAAATGAGAGGCGCAGTTCAGATGCCCTGTGCACAACCCCGCGGCGCGACATTGACACCAAAGACAACTCCACGACTTCCAAGGCGGGTACAACCCTTCACTATCAGATTACCAAGACACAGCACTGATGGACCAAATCTAGTGTTTCCACCTGTACCAACCGACCTAGAGTTCCCTCATGGATTCACTTTAGAAGACCTAACTGATGAGGAGGTAGCCAGAATCATAGAGGCTGTTAACGCGGAAGTCGAGGCAGAGCAAGCTAGTGGATAACAAACTGCTACAGACCAACCCCATCCCAGACAACCAGATATCGTCGATGTGGAGGGTGAAGAAGAAGAAGAACAAGAGGAGGAACATGATGGACAATCCGAGGAAGAAGAGCAGGAATATGATCCGGAAGCTCTGCAGGTACTTGAAGGTGCCCCAGCTTATACGAAGGCATTGAAAAAGCTCTATGATACCATGAACAGAGTTCAAGAGCAACATAGACTGTCCCTAGCAGCAGGCAAGGCCCTCATGAATCAAATCCTTGAGGAGGAAGGCGTAGAAGAGCAATACTGCGCCACTCTTGACATGATATCTGAGGCTTTAGGAGTACCTGAGACGGTGCATACCGCCCTTGCACAAGCATGAAGAACGGAGCGACGATACGGAAGACGCCCCCCTCGATCAGGAAAGCAAATGAATGTATTAGTATCATAACCACAAGGCACATCCACAACCACGGGCACCGCACACACTTTCCATGATACTGAGGAAACCCATGTATCAAGTGCACCTCCGTCACCCCCTTTGCCACCCCTGCCTCCAACTCCACCACATTCACCTCCCACTACCAGTGTAACCACTACTATCACCGCCTCCGAGTCCACGACCCATACCAAGCATAGACCGTCAGTCAACCCACACAACCCACACACCCTATCTCCACCTCTTTTGTCTATACGGCCACTGAAACAGTAATTCTAACCGCAGCCACAGAAAATCTCATTCCCCAATCACACTTCCAGGCAGTTCGTATTCACAATTGCACACACCACTGTACACTTTCACCACTATTACCGCACCCAGAATTCCAATATTCACAATCACTCCCACTACTGCATCCACCGTTGATCTTATGGACATATCACCCACCTCCGCACCTCTCCCTCCCCCCCTACACCCACCATCTCCCATTCCCCCACCTCCCACTTCACCATTTTCCAGCACCGCATCCACACTTCCATTCCCCTTCCCCTTTCCCTTCCCTTCTGCATTCAACACCCTTCCCGCATCCACCCCTATTAATAATGTATTTAATAATATGTATCAGTGTATGTCGTATCTACAACAACACTACCAGCATCTTGATAACCAACATACGCGACTCTTTCGAAGCCATGAAGAACTTCAAGTATGATTCATTGATCTCGAAAGGGAAAAGCGGCTACTACAACAACAGTACGCCACTTTACAGGAACAACATGAACAGTTAGTAGCCAATCCACCTCAGTCAGATGCAGAAGAAAGGAAACATATGGATGAATTGCTACACTCCCAAATAACGGAGAACCTCAAGCTTTGACGCAACCTAGCCCTCCTACGAAAACACATGTCTACAGCACTCGAAGAGAATAAACGACTGCAGAAATAGAATGAAGAAAACTTGGAAGCAGCCATGGAGGGTTCCTCGCAGGAAATCAACCCAGAGAAATTCAAGGCCATTCCCTCAGAGAATATGCAACTCGTGTTAGAAACCCATGCCAACCTCCTAGAGGCCCATGCAGCATTGGAACGAGAAAGAGATGACCTATTAAAGCAGCTGGCAACCCAGCATGAATCACCAAGCAAAGTCACAACCGCAGTTGACACGTCTGAAGAAGTCAAAAAACTCAGAGCAGAACTAGAAGAATTACGAAGTAAAGTCATGCAATACGAGCGTCAACCTTCGCCTCTTGTAGAGCCCGAGCCTGAAGACTTAGTGCCAATTGAAATAGAGGAAACTTTTGAAGACCCATACGTTCCCATGCCGGCACCAGGGGGCAACCAAACTGAAGAGGGCATGGACACCATCAAGATAGAGGCTCCTGAATGGATGCAGAGGTTAGAGAAAGTGGCCACAACCCATGATGATAGAGTGGCAGTTCAGATTGCGTCAATGTCACGATTGGAAGAGGTAGTTATAAAATTGGAGTACTTTTGAAACCTCTCCCATCATAGGTGGATCGGCACATCCGAAGATTTGTATGTTCCTTTCTATGTCTTAATGGCGGACTACAATGCGGAAATCAAGCACCACACCTCAAAAGAACAAACCTTGGCTACACAGTTTGCACCGGACGACATCCCAGCAAGTGCCAAGCAGGGCAATATACATCAACCGTTGTGGAGGATTCGTCTACTGGAAACCTACCCAGAGATGGTAAGAACATGGAATAACATGCCTTTCTACATCAAATACAACCCATGCTACTGCCCCGTATTTCGAAGAAGGTCATGGCCAGAATACACAAAAACTGTGCTGACAACCAAAGGATGATAGAAATGGCTCAATTATGTCTATTTAGCACCACCTAAAGGCCAGCCTACCATAGGATATATGATTTCGATGATTCGGCATTGGGGGTCAGGTTTAAAAATGTACCAGATGTCATGGCCCAAATGTGCCTTAAAATTTTTGAACTCATGTTGGTCACCTTCAGGACCTTCAAGAATGTCAAGGAACCTCATCTGTCAGCTCTTGGATTTAATGAAGGTAATCAGGACCTTGTCTACGACATGAGCGCAACACCATCTATTAATGTTGTATATGCATGGCACGCGCGTATCAAGTATCTACCAGCCTGCTTCAAACAGACGTTTGAAGAAATGTTTGTCACGGGATTCTGGGAATATCATTCAGAGATATTCATTCCCAGACCATCACATTTATTGCAGTTGTTTGCAGTGGAACAAGCTCTCCATTCAGAAAAGTTACGTATACCACATCCAGAGGTTCCCGGACCGGTAGACTGGGATGCTCTACTCACGGACTTGGCCAAAGGGTTGCGGATTGCAGAACATCACTTAGCACAAGACGTTGTTGAGTACTACATCCAACGACCCACCCAACAAGGGTCTATCAGGGACGACAGACGCGAGAGAGGAGGGGGTGTTGGAACTGAAGGACTCACCAGGCAAGGAAGCTTACGAAGGGAGTGAGAGAGAAGAGAAAGTACAAGCAGACAGAGCAGTCAACGATGATCTGGCAAGTAGGCCAATATTTTTTCAGGACACTAACGCATATAAAAGAGGTGGACACACAAGGAGAAGGAGCAAGTAGGGAGCTCCAGGAAATGTATGTCAAAATGTTATTAGAAACCCCTACAAAAATAGTGATTTTCATCACTAAAAACCATTGTAAATACCATTTCATATTTTTGTAGCTCCATTTTGTGCAAGCCAAGGAGTCCTTGAGCTTGAGAAGCTTTAGAAGTACCTACCTGTCAGTTTTCACATTTTTTAGACTTTGTTTGAACCTCCAACTAGGGTAGAGAACCTAATTTTTAACTAGGCCGGACACTAGGTCTGGACACGACCAAAACCTAGTCAAAAACTATAAATAGAGCTAGAGAGCTCATTTTTGAGGTTAGCTTGTAATTGATCTAAACTTGTATGATCTTTTTGAAAGTAATCAAAAGAACTCCATTGCTTCTCACTCTTTGTCTTGCCTTGTGTGCACGTGTGTGTGTATGTGTGTGCATGTTAGTGTGCTTCGCACTCACGCATTTGTGCCTTCACTTGCTTGAGGTCATCATACCATCCTCACGTCTTCCCAGATTGATATTAAAGGAGGTGCTACTCATCACTGAGCTACACTGCACTAACCTTCTTCAAGTTAATGCACACACGTAGCTTTCCATTCTTCTTGGGCACTACTACAATGGGGGATACCCACTCAGTGTGCTCAATTTCATAGATGAATCCAGCTTCTACCAAGCAATCTATCTCTTCTTTGATCTTGGCAGCATAGTTATCATTGTATGTGTATGGCTTTTGTTTAGAGGGTTTGGCATCTGAGGTCATGGGAATCATGTGTGAGCATATGTCAGGGTCTACACCTTTCAAGTCTTTGTAACTCCAGGCGAATACATCTCGGTATTCTCTTAGCAAGGCAATCAACTCTTGCTCTTCTTCTTCCGTCAGGTCATGGCCTATGTATGTGCATCTTTCTTCTCCTTCTTCTATGGCTACAAATATTTTCTTGGTGGTTTCTTTGTTATCATAGGCCTCTCCTGCTTGTGCCTCACGTTTAGGCATTCTTATCATGACTCTCCTATCATCTATCTCATAATTTTTGAAATTCTTGGGGACCTCAAACAAAGATTCTTCCTCCTCTGGTGTGATTTCTCTCTTCTTCCTTTTCTTTTCTTCATCCTTAGGGGTTACTTGTGTGGTTAATCTTACGTCATTTGTGAGCTCTCCGTGTCTCTGAGGATGAGCTTCTACTTCATAGAAGTATTCTTCATCTGATGCAAACGGTGGGTCCATAATGATTGACTCTAGATCGGAGTCACTTGCATCCTCAAGTGCATCAGGGATATGTTCGCACTCTTATAAAACCGAATCTCCCAAAATTGGCTCTATGGAGAAGACTGAAATGTCATAGCCATCCTCATCACAGTGGGGTGTCCATTGTTCTTCATTGATGGCTACATCCATTGTTGCTAAAATTTCTGCCCAACCATGAGGTTCAAACTCTTCGTCAGGAAATACTACAGGTGCATAGGCTGGGTCTTGAATTGATCTATGTGTTTCCTTCGCACCTACCTCTCTGGCTCTTTCTCTCTTCTCTTCTACTGCCACTTTGCACATCCATAAGTGTGTGTCTTCATGCATCCATGAGGATACTGATCCTATGGAATGCACATACTCAGTATCATCTTTGGATCTTTGGATGGGATTCCATTGGATAGGAGGGACATCTCTATGAGAGAAATCCTTGAGATTAACTTTGGTTGTAACACCTAGGTGTTGCAAGTACAACGAGTTGGATCCCCAATCCTATACCACTTGCAACTGTCGCATAAATGGTCTTCCCAAAATCATCTCATAGGCATGATTTTTGCTAGAGTCACATATAGCAAATGTATGCTCAAACTATACACCACATGTAGTGAGAGTTATTCCTTCTAGCAAGCCTAAGGGTCTTTCTATGTGACCATCAGCCATTTGCAATTTCATTCTCGTTGGCCTAAGTGCTGGCTTGCCCCAATGCTTCCACAGGGAAGTGGTAGCAATTGCAACACCTGCACTTGAGTCCAAAATTGCCTTAGTTGTGTATCCTTGATGGGTGATGGGGAGATAGGTGTTTCCTTCTTCTCCTTCACTCATATCTCCTATCTTGTCTAGAGGAATTTCTGGCACTGTTCTATGAGAACCTACCTGAGAACGAGGTTTAGTTACCTCTGGTACTTGTTTGGCTACATTTTTCCACAGTTCTGGTCTAACCTTGAGTAACTCTTCTAAAGTGAGATTGCACTGCACTTTAGTGTTCTTCACTACCTCCGTATTCCTAGGTATGACTGAGTCTTCGTTTCGTACCATGACCATGGGTGCTCTCATACAAGTAGACTTTGCTTCCCATGGGCTTGTGAAGTGGGGTAATTCCTGTAATGAATTAGACTCAAATTCTAATCTCTCATGAGATTGGGCACTCTCCTGCTCTTCATAAATGGAAGGAATATCTTGTGGGAATTGATCATGTGCATCATCCACAAGTTCAATGGGAGGGGGGACTTCACTCTCTTTAGCCCATTTTTCTTCTTGAATCTCTCGTAAGAATTTGGGTGAGTACCGATTCATAGAAGAAGATGTTTCTGGCTCTGTGGAGTTAGGCACATAAGCTTCGTGGGCTGGGAGGCTTGCTCTTTCACTTGCCTTGCCCTTATTTGGAGGGTTGGGTTCCTTTTCGGATTGTGCAATTAGCCTCTCCAATCTTTCTAGCAGTCCATCAAAGTGCAACTGCATCTTAGTTGAACTAGAGATGTTAAAGAGGCGATTGGCTTCAAACATGGTTTGAGCCAATTCCACCATCTTAGCACAAATTTTGGTTCGTTCAAGCTCTAGTTCTACTCTAGGGTAACACTTTTCATGATCGGTTACGTTTGGCCCTTCTTGGATTCTAGCCTGATATGCTTTGAGCATCATATTTAGATCCTCGAGAGTGGGATCTGCTAGAATTGATCCTACTCTAGGGGGTGGTGAGGTTGCATGAGGCAGGTTGGAAGGTGGTGGATCGGATGGAGATGGGAATGGTGGTGGTGGAGTGGTGTGAGAGGGAGGTTGAGATGTAAGTTCAATTATCCTGGCTCTCGTTTCTCTTAGGCTTTCCTTGATTTCACTCATCTTCTTTGCCCATTGCCTTTTCATTCTCTCACGGCTATCTTTCCAAGCTCTCGTCCGTTTCTTGGTTATGCTCTCAGTTTCACTAACTTTGGCACTCTTTTCCCGGCCTAAACCTTGGTTTTGCTGCAATGCCTGATGCTCTCGTGACCACTTGCACTGGTGTAGTGGAAGTCACACTCCCTGAAGAGTCTACAACTAACCCAATCACATTGATGGGAGTAATTTTTGTTACATTCTGTGGGTTCTTTGGGCAGTCTCGTAAGAGGTGCTCCTTTCCGCAATCTTGACAAAAGCCTTGAATGGTTACAGATTGGGGTTGTGTGGGGGCAAGCATCGGGCAATCACGAATGAGGTGATCTCCCTGACATTGGTAGCATGGCCCTATAGGGAATGATGGTCTTACCTGCCTAGGTTGGGGCCGCGAGTTGGGATTGGTGTACATGACATTGGTATACTCTGGCTCCCAACTTGGTTCACTCGGTTCTTTGTAATAATAGGCCTCATTATGCTCAGGTGAATGCATGTAGTAAGCTTGAGGGCTATCAATATGAGTAGAGTCAAAACTATGGTCACTCTCTGAAAGCAATGGTGTTACTGGCACAATGGCTCTATTCAGGTTCTCTTCTGCAGGTGCGTACTTTATGGGAATCACATTGGTTGGGGTAGGAGGTTGTTGAGCTAACACAGGCTGAGGCCTTTGTTGGTTTTGGTAGGGTTGTTGATAAGGTTGCTGTGGCCTACCATATTGCTGTGGAGGGTACAAGTTCTGGTATCTTCCCTGTTGTGGATAGGGCTGAGGGTAGGTTTGCCTAACAGCTTGCTTATTGTATGGGCAATCTTGTGTAGTGTGATTAGTGTATTTCCTTTCTATGGTGCAGTACTGGCTATTAGGATTCACTTGGAGTTGAGCCATAATGGGACATACGTTCGCCATATGGTCACCTCCACAAGTATAACACCGCTTAACTGGGTCAAATCTTGGGATTTGTTTGCTAGAGAGACCTAGTTTTTGGGCTACTTTCTCAGCGAGTTCCTCAATAGATTTGGATTGCGTGGAAGAGAGGCTAGTAGAACTATCTGAATCTTTGTATATTTTTGAAAGTTCTAGTTCCTCCCCTAGGTTATCCTCGATGTCTATGCACATGCGTACACACTCTTCTATGGTCCTAGGGTCCTTCAAATACACGTATGATCTCAGTTTGGTACTTAGCAATCCATCCAAGAATAAAGCGACTTGTTTGGCTGGAGTGGGTAACTCAGGAACAGGACATCTCTCTAGATATTATCTAAATCTTCTTCCTACAAGTCTCACCGTCTCTTGGGGGGTCTGCTTGAAGCTATGAATCAGTGAGGAGGTATTATGCCTTATACCACTCTTAGAGAATTCAGTGATGGATACCTCCAAAAGTTGGTCTATGTTCCTTAATTGTCTCTCATTTAGTGGTTGAAACCACGTTAGAGCGGCGTTCCTAAGGGTTAGACCAAAGGCATTATATTGCGTGAACAGGTCCTCAACTTGTTCAGCTCTCAAGACTTGCCTAAATTCGGCCACATGATCATATGGGTCTCTAGTGCCATCGAAGTAATTCTTCATGGACTTAACCAGCTGTGTAGATCTCAAGGATCTGGTGTGTTCCCTCGGCCTTGGCAAAGGAAAATCATCAGCATTTCTTAGGTTCCTTGGAACTCTAGTTCTCTCTTTTTCTTCTCTATCCATCTCTGCTCGCGTTTTTTCTCTTCCTATTGGGTTGGCAAAGCTTACCTCAGGTCTATCTCTACTTCTGTCCCTTTGAGCTCCATGAGCTTGGGATGTTCCCGCTCGTTGGTGGCCAAGAGAGACATTAGATATTGGTTGGGGAAAAATAAATTCTCCCTTCCAAGTGTAAGCATGTCTACCATGTTCTAAAACCACAAAGATCCTCTCTGAAGTATTGTCTAAATAGGTCACTTTTCTTGGGCTATCAGGATCTTTGAGTTCATAGATCGTGATCGTCCCTACCTCATTCGGTGGATTAGGCTTATACCTCCAAAAGGCTTCATCGATCTCTCGGTTTAAGAGCAGATCTATGCTTTTATTGTCCTGGGGAATCCACTCTGGCGTGATAATTCTAGTAAGAACTGATCTGCCTCGAGGTGTTTTAGGCTCTCCACTTAAGTTCCCTTGCTCTAGGTCACCTTTGTCTGTCTCTGGGATCACATTCCCGAATTCGTCTGTCCTATCTAGGTGGCTGGTGACTACGTATATGGTTCCTTCTTTGTCCAAGTATGCTCCATTTTCAAATTTGACTATTGGACGTTCTGGTCGAATGGGTTGATCTGGGTTTTTGATCTAGACCACAGATCTTCCTAGGCCGTCCTCATAGATGCTAGCACCTAATCGGTTGGTCCTAAGGTATTCCAGCTGCATCTTGTAGGGGCCTTCTACCCTATGTAAGTATGGCACACCTGAACTCCCTGTGGGTCTCTCCATAACTTGAGACATCTCTGACTCACTAGTCTCAGAGCTAGGGTAGTACGAATGATGGCTCAACTGCTGGGCCCAAGACCTAGTAGTATGATTGACACTAGCCTTTGAAGACCTAAGACTCTGTCTATCTCCCCCTAGGTGTCATCCTGATCTAAGGTTCATATGCTTAGCTAAGCAATCCCAATTTTTTACCCAAGGTACAGTCTCGTTGTCGATCAATTTGTATCATTCACTTGGTTCTTTTTAGTTGATTATCGTGTTTATGATCTTATCTGATATCACATCGTCAGGAATACTTAAGTTAATTTTCGTTGTTTCAGTTGATCGTTCCACGTTAAGTTCCTTTCCTTTAAAGTTATCGATCACATAGAGATTATGTTTTAGCTTGAACTTGAGTATTTAGGTAGTCTTCAACTTGATAGATGCCTATCGTCGCCGTGACTTACTTCTAGCACTATTCACACTTAGCCTAAGCTAGGAATTGACAGAGGGAGTTGATAGTATTCCAACCTCACTTGCTGATCCTTTGATCTTTAGTGCTCAAGAACCCCGTTCTCAAGCTTGCGGAATGCCCTTGCTTTGGATGCCTTCTAGTGCTCTCAGTGGACCTGTAAAAGTCCCAAAGTTAGCTCAAGACTTAGATTCAAATGACACAAAAAATCACTTTCATTCATGTAATTCACATGTCGATTTGCACCATGTCTCTATGGAACACAATTCTAGAGGTCCCTGAGTTTTCCTCCCCCTAGATATGGTCCACTTAAAAATACTATGTCTAATAATCCTGGTATTAATTTTACCATAACCGGTGGAATTTTTGGTAGTACTCCCAACAAGCTTTCCAACAAGCCCAAGATCACTTCGAACGGATTTCGTATGAGAAAGTTATGCCAGTTCAGGGTTCTGGGGCTAACACAGGGTTCAAACAGGCTAACAGTTCACAGGATTTTCCTCGAAACACACGTGTCGGGACCTCACAAAATGCTAATTGATAGACAAATATGCCCAAAATTATCCCCAAATCTTGGAATAACAAAACCCTAAAATTTAGTTGAAAAAGCCTATTGATCGCGATCGACAGGGTTGTCAATTGCGATTGACAGAGGTGTCCGTCGGGCCTGTCGGTCGCGATCGACATGTCAGTCGCGATTGACAGTGTCAATCGCGATCGACAGAGTCGGTCGTGAGTCCTGTCAATTGGGATCGACGGTGTCAATCGTGACCGACACTTTTTTGCAATTTTTTCCGTGATTTCAGTCGATCGGGGATGTGTCCGTCGCGATGGACACGTGGCAACACGAGTAATTCAGTCAATCGTGAATTTTCAGTCGGTCGCGATCGACAGTGCCGATCGCGATTGACTAAATCCTACGTGGCAGTCGGTTGGTCGTGAAGTCTGTCGGTCACGATTGACAGGGTGCGGTCGCGATTAATAGAGGTTGTCGATCGTGGCTGTCGATCACGATCGATGGTGTCAATCGCGATTGACAGAAAATCATGGAATTTTTTATTTTTGTGATTTTGAATGTGCTCTTCATGTGTATTAAGGTGGTGTACTTTGTTTTACCAAAAACTCAAATTTTCTGTTGATCGCGATCGACAGATGTCTGCGACACAGAGACAGTTCCAAGCTTTTCCGTACCTGTGTAGCGTGCTGGACACGATGAGACAGTCAATTCCTGCAGGGAAACTCAAAAAACATGCAAAAATAGTGCACACAAATCGCTCTCTCGCTCTCTCTCACAAGTGGAATGAGGGAAATGGAAGGGAGAAGGTGATATGATCAAAAAACTGAAATTTTTGCGATGATGGAGATGGAGATCGGATATGGTGAGGATGACGATGGTGATGATGATGGTGAAGTAAAAAAGAGAAAAGTAAGAAAAATAAAGAAATTACCTACAATGCCAACGTCACAACTCTACGTCTTACCATCACACGCTCGTCCTCAAAGCTCGATCCCCGACAACGGTGCCAAAATTTGATGTAGCTCAGTGATGAGTAGCACCTCCTTTAATGTCAATCCGGGAAGACGTGAGGATGGTATGAAGACCTCAAACAAGTGATGGTGCAAGTGTGTGAGTGAGAAGCACACAAACATGCACACACATACACACACACGCGCACACAAGGCAAGAACAAAGGGGGAGACAATGGAGTTCTCTAGATTACTTCAAAAGTGCTCATACAAGTTCAAATCTATTACAAGCTAAAAAAAACCCCCAAAAAATGAGCTCTCTAGCTCTATTTATAGTTTTTTACTAGCTTTGGCCCTGTCCAGACCTAGTATCCGGCCTAGTTAAAAATTAGGTTCTAGGGCCTATTTGAGGGCTCAAACGGAATCTAAAAAATATGAAAATTGATAGGTAGAAACTTCTAATGCTCCTCAAGCTCAAGGACTCCTTGGCTTGCACAAAATGGAGCTACAAAAAGGTGGAATGGTATTTACAATGGTGTGGAGTGACTAGAATCACTATTTGGAAAATATTAATTCAAGAAAAATGATGGCCTATTTGCCAGATCTTCTTTGACTGCCTTGTCTGCTTGGCCCTTCTCGTTTACTCCCTTGTCTTGTAAGTCCTTGACCGCCCTGACCACTGCCAATAGTATCCAAAAATCTAGACAATCATAGAGAGTAGATTCTTCAACTGACTAGTACATCAAAAATCTGAATTTTTCTAAACTTTTCTAAAACTACTGAATATGAGGTAACCTTCCAAACACACCACCTCAACCCAAGTCTTCAACATCTACTACAAAAAGCTCTTTTACCTCAAGATTTAGATAAAGAAGAAATATACTTCTCTGCAACTTGTCATATACCAAGTAGCTCTGAATTGACACTCCAAGAATTATTTGAGGGAACATATAAGTTGTTTACTCAAAAACTTTAACTTATATATAACTCATACATATGATTCAAAACATACAAGTTGTTTTCAAAATGTGTTGCTTTTCTTTTTCTCAATGCAATTCTTTGTCAAATCTACAAACTCATGACCAAGTATCATGCAAAACAAGAATCTGCTTCTTCTTTAAACTATCTTCACACAAGATGTTCTCGTCGACTTGTCTTTGGATGTAGAGGATAAAATAGGAAAAATATATGGAAAATATATGAGAAAGGGAACTCTTACTTTTCTTTTGGAAATATTGGACTTTCTTCTTCTGCATCTTTCTTCCATCTGATGATGATGTCAACATCTTCAAACTTCTCTTCCATACCTTTTGTTCTCTTCATCTTGAAGTACCAAGCACTCTTAACTTCTTCAAATGAACTTTTCTCTTCCTCTAGTGCTTAGAGTAAGAGACAAAACAAACATGGTATACAAATGGAAGTGAACATAGAATCATGTTTTTACCGTCTCCTCTTATCTTTGAATCAAAATTCTGCTTCAAATGAGACTCATATGACTGAATTCACCAACCTTTTGTCTGAATGATGAATTACCTTTCTAGAGTTATCTCTCTAGATACCTAGATCACATTTTGTATCTAGATGAAAACCTTCCAACCAACTTACAAAATCTTGATACATTGTTTTCCAACCAAAAGTATGAAGTTGGAAATGAGGTATCTTACTAAGTGTTTTTGGACTATGAGGACATTCTACTTTCTATGTTTTTCTTGATTTTTGGATACATGTTTGTATTAAAAAAGGTGTTCCAATTAAGATCCTATCACTTGATTGATAAGTGGATTTAGCCAAAGAAAGCCAAACAGATACTATCACAATTCACCCAGGTAGAATATGAAGATTTGAAGTATCAACTTGCAGCTTTTGGAGTTCTCAAGATGAGAAGTTTGTCCACTTATGTTTCAAGTAAGAATTGTAGATTCTTGGGAAGGATTTGGTTGAAGAAAGTTTTACAACTTTGTGAGAAGCATGGACACTTAGAGACATTCAGGTAACAAATCAAACATTCAGCCATGAAGGTTTGATGAGAAGCAGATTCTATAGAGACATTTTGTTGGAAAAATCATAGATCTCGTATGATCTTGATAGATCTTGAATTATCTTGAAGATCTTAAGTATTTATGAGTCAGTTGTCTATCCTTTGTTTGAAGGGTTCTTAGCATTAGATGAAGCAAGTCAAATATTCAAAATCTATCAGATTTGTGTTGCAAAGGAATAGAAGAAGATACTTGTTATGTTGTAGAAGGTTATGAATCCTAAAATGCTTTCAGTAAGGTTTTTATGATAGATCAGCTAACCTTATTCTATAATTTAGAAAGCTGAGGAATGACAGGGAAAGCTATTGGCATGTGTACAATGCTAATAAAAAGGGTTCATAAATTTTTGTTTAAGATACAAGTATTGATCACTGAAAATCAGATTTATTCAAAGAAGGAAGACGTTCTAGATTTTGTAAAGTCTGATATATTTGAAAGAATTCTGGATACTAGTGTTGAATCATCCAGGGGGTGATGAAACATGAAGACTTATTTTCAGCCATATGTGAAAGAATGCAAAGTCATATCTACAAGAATTCTAGGTATTTCTATATCAGGTATTCCTATATTTCCTATGTCAGGTTCTCTTTATGTTCAGCTTTGAAAGAAGAAGGAAGAAGGAGAATGTATGGAGAAAGTTCCTGTTAGGATGTTCCTGTTTAGGAGAAGGTTCTAGAGTTCTATTGAAGAGAAGCTTGATATTTCAGAGAGGTATGTTTCAGAGGTGCACACATATAAGTTTATGCCAAATTTTGAAGGAAAGTGGTATGAAGGATTTACAGATTGAACAAGAATGAAGACATGATGACCTCATAGATTTTTTTTATGAGACTCTTGAGTTGACTTGACTTGAGTATAGTCAGAGATGAACCAACAGTGCTCATAATACACTAAGTTGTAAATTGTCAGCCACAGGTTCCAAGATTCAGTTCTTGATTTTGTTTAATATATCTACATGACGCAGCAGAAGTACGTTGAGAAACCTTTTATAAGGTAAATGCAAGTTTGTGGATCCTAGTGTATGTTTTCAGGTTTGAGAAGATAGAAGATAACAGGTTCAGAGTCGGTACATGCTACATTTGTTGTCAAGTAGTGATTGCTTGATGAGTACACTCTTGGATATCTAGTTTGCATATTATCTCAGGTATTACGGTTCATATTCAGCAAGAAGTTTGAAGGAGAGTCAAATTCAGTTTTGAAGAAGACTTTTGAAGAAAAGGTTTGAAGGTCAATTCGGGAGTACAAGTTTGAAGCTTATGACAATTTGCAGATGAATCAAGTTTCTTATTCAGTCTAGTGTGTACCAATATGACATTGTAGGGGGGATTGTTGGAAACAATGTCATATAAGTACAATATCCCATATTCAAAAGGTCAAGGTATCAGTTCTCATATGTGCTATAGTCAAATTTTCTCACAGTACAGTATGTGTATATTTTGATCTTACTCCCTCTAAGAGTAAAAGCCTTGAGTGCCTTGGCTACGTGAGCAGCCTCCTAGAGCGCCCATTTGAGTTCAAATCTCCTCGATGGCAGGTGCAATAGCGTGTTCCTTTTTTTATCACATTTTTCAAATAAAAACGCGAACGGATGACTTCACTAATGATTAGCGATTGTTTTTTCCAACACTTAATCGCGAACACGTTTTGTTTTCAACATTAAGCTTTTCATATGAGCTTTTGGAGAGATATAAAAAGCTATATAAGAAGCCATTGGCTCAATATTGTTTATTTCATCCTTCACCTAGTTCAACACAAGCCTTGGCGCTTGGACCTCAATAGAGGTGGTGTTCTTAGCACATGGGGCAGCCATGGTGCTATTTTGAAGCATGTTGAGGAGTGGCTATGGGACTTCTTGGAGAAGAAGAGTGTGCTCAGACTCTTGCTTATGGAGAGGATTTACCCCGTAGCAGCTTCGTGGTGTGGATCAGCCATCCACATGATGTATTTGAAGATTTTCTTCTACATGAAGATTTCGGTTTACTTCAAAGACATTGGATGGTGGTTAACATAAAGTTTACATCTTATGTTAAGAATTGAGGTACATATTCTCTTTATGCACATAGGTACTACTTGGAGTTTATGGAGGTAGTAACATCCATATTAGGAGGAGTCCTATTCGGCATAGGTACAAGAGAATCAGTACATGTATGTTTTATGCATATTTGGATGAGGTGTTAGAGAAAATATCTTCATATGAGTTTGAGGATTTTTGGTAGCAAACTTGTTAGCATTCTTTGCTACTTTTGTAAGTATGTGATCTTTTCACACATGTTAGGGTCTTCTATAGCCTAAGGTTAGATGAGGGTTTGTTGATTATCAGTTTTAGACTGATCCTTCCTCTTTCTGTCACTCATATTCACTCTTCTACAACCTATTAGGTCACATATCTCATATATATTGAGATTCTGTCCATACATCTGAATATGTTTGTTACATTTGTACATTCACTCATCCATCTATTTCTATTCACATAGAGTGGTTGAGATTTTTTCTCCCACATTGTACATTGAACATTGATATATATGATAGTGTGAGTAAGCCTTGGCTTACATAACACTTTACACATGTTGTCTAGTCCTTCTCTATCTTTGTCTCATCATTTGTATGATTAAATGTGGTATGTTCATGTTTTGTCAATATTGGAAGATTGTTGGAATCTGTGTTGTAGATGTTGGACCTATGGAACCTTGGACCTGTGGTATTAGTTATGGGTTTTGATATCCAACATCAACTTCATACTAAGTTGGAAAACCATACATGATGTATTTGAAGATTGTCTTCTACATGAAGATTTCGAGTTACTTCAAAGACATTGGATGGTGGTTAACATAAGATTTACATCTTATGTTAAGAATTCAGGTACATATTCTCTTTATGCACACAGGTACTACTTAGAGTTTATGGAGGCAGTACTTATTGTTCATTCATCCTTCACCTAGTTTCAACGCCAAGCTTTGGAGAGCTTTGGTACCTCAATAGAGGTGATGCTTCTAGCACATGGGGCAGCCATGGTGCTATCTTGGAGCATGTTCAGGAGCGGCTATGGAGTCTTCATGAAGAAGAAGAGTGTTCTCACACTCTTGCTTATGGAGAGGCTATTAGCAGCTTGATGGTCTGGATCGGCCATTCACATGATGTATTTGAAGATTGTCTTCTACATGAAGATTTCGGGTTACTTCAAAGACATTGGATGGTGTTTAACATAAGATTTGCATCTTATGTTAAGAATTCAGGTACATATTCTCTTTATGCACACAGGTACTACTTGGAGCTTATGGAGGCACTGACATCCATATTAGGAGGATTCCTATTCGGCATAGGTACAAAAGAATCCGTACGTATATGCTTTATGCATATTTGTTGTTGATTATCAGTTTTAGAATGATCCTTCCTCTTTCGGTCACTCATATTCACTCTTCTATAACCTATTAGGTCACACATCTCATGTATATTCAGATTTATGTCCATACATCTGAATATGTTTGTAAATTCCGTACATTAACTCTACCATCTAGTTTTGATCACATAAAGTATTGAGAGTTTTGCTCCCACATTGTACATTGATCATTGGTATATATGATAGTGTGAGTAAGCAATGGCTTACGTAACACTTTACACATGTTGTCTTGTCTTTCTTTATCTTTATCTCATCATTTGTAATATTAATTATGGTATGCTCATGTTTTGTCAATATTGAAAGATTGCTAGAATATGTGTTGTAGTTCTTGAACCTATGGAATCTTGGACCTATGGAATTTATCACTGAAGACCCAAGATACTTATGGGACCTGTGAGATTTGTTATGGGCCTGCCTCATTTCCAACATTTGGTATCAAAGCTTTAGGGTTTTGGTATCAGATTTTTTGTTTTAAGGCCCACAAGTACTCAGGCTCTTAGGTTCCTAGATTCCACGTTTACAACATATGATTTAAGAGCATCTTCTAACATTTGACATTTGACATACACACTTAATCTATATGAATAGAGATTTGAGAATTAGACAATTCAGTTACATGTTTATTCATAAGTGTGGAAGTATGAAGTTGGTGATCTGTTAGCAGCCGAATACTTTTGGAAGAGTATGAAAATACTTTACAGAAGTATTGTTTGAAGACCAAGACTTGATGAAGAGAAGGCTACTTCAAATTCAAAGAAAAACAATGGTTTGGAGAAGATGAAGGAATCAAATCAACATCAAATCACAGGTATCAGTTTCTACTATCACATTATCATTTGCAGGTCATATCTTAGAAGAGCTGTTATGTAGAGATTTGAAGGATTCAAGGAGTGCGTTTATATACTTTCATGATTTGAAAGTTAAAGGCTACATCAAAACAGGTATCTAGAGGTTTTCTACAGAGTTTTGAGAGATGTCTTTCATAGCAAGAAAGCTCATCTAAGAAGACAAATGTGGAAAGTATCAGTTTTGTTTTCAACCAATTTTGTGTTGTAAGCTGGTTGGATATCTAGGTACAAAATTTGATCTAGAGAGGTAACTCTAGAAAGATAATTCATCATTCAGACAAAAGGTTGGTGAATTTAGTCATTTCAGACATTTGAAGCAGAATTTTGATTCAGAGATATGAGGAGATGATAAAACATGATTCTATGTTCACTTCCATTTGTATACCATGTTTGTTTTTTCTCTTACTCTTAGCACTAGAGGAAGAGAAAGAGTTCATTTGAAGAAGTTAAGAGTGATTGCTACTTCAACATGAAGAGAACAAAAGGTATGGAAGAGAAGTTTGAAGATGTCAACATCATCATCAGTTGGAAGAAAGATGCAGAAGAAGAAAGTCTAATATTTCCAAAAGAAAAGTAAGACTTCCTTTTCTCATATATTTTCCATATACTTTTCCTATTTTATCCTCTCCATCCAAAGACAAGTCTACGAAAAGATCTTGTATGAAGATAGTTTAAAGAAGAAGTTGTTTCTTGTTTCACATGATACTTGACAAAGGATTGCATTGAGAGAAAGAAAAGCAGCAGATTTTGAATACAACTTGTATGTTTTGACTCATATGTGTATGAGTTATATATAAGTTGAAGATTTTGAGCAGGCAGCTGATATGTTCCCTCAAAGAATTCTTGGAGTGTCAATATAGAGCTACTTGGTATATGACAAGTTGCAAAGAAGTATATTTCTTCTTTATCTAACTCTTGAGGTAAAAGAGTATTTTTAGCAGATGTTGAAGACTTAGGTTGAGGTTTTGTGTTTGGAAAAGTTACCTCATATTCAGTATTTTCAGAAAACTTCAAAAAAATTAGATATTTGATGTACTAGTCATTTGAAGAATCTACTTTCTATGATTGTCTTGATTTTTTGATACATGCTTGTATTCAAAAAGGTGTTCCAATTTAGATCCTATCACTTGATTAAGAAGTGGAGTTAACCAAAAGGTACTATCACATGAAAAGATGAAGTATCAACTTGTAGCTTTTGGAGTTCTCAAGGTGAGAAGTTTGCCCACTTATGTTTCCAGTAGAAATTGCAAATTCTTGAGAAGGATTTGGTTTAAGAAAAGTTTTACAACTTTATTTGAGAAGCATGGACACTTAGAGACATTGAGGTAGCAAGTCAAACATTTAGTCATGAAGGTTTCATGAGAGAAGATTCTACACAGGTATTTTGTTGGAGAGATCTTGATAGATCTTGTAGATCTTGAATGATCTTGAAGATCTTGAACATTTATGAGTCAGCTTTCTATCCTTTGTTTGAAAAGTTCTTAGCATTGGAGGAAGTAAGTCAAAGATTCAGATTCTATCAGATTTGTGTTGCAGAGAGATAGAAGAAGATACTTGTTATGTTGTAGAAGGTTACGAATCATAAGGTTTTTATTGATAGATCAGTTAACCTTATTCTAGATTTTCGGAAGTTGAGGAAGTGACAGAGAAAGCTATTGGCATATGTATAGTGCTAATAAAAAGAGTTCAAATTATTTGTTTCAGACACAGGTATTAATGTTATGAAAGATCAGATTTATGAAGGAAGACATTCCAGATTTCATAAAGTCTGATATATTTGAAGAATTCTGGATACTAGTGTTAAATCATCCAAGGGGGTGATGAAACATGAAGACTTATTTTCAGCCATATATGAAAGAATACAGAGTCATACCTACAGGTATTCCTATATTTCCTTTGTCACTTTCTCTTTATGTTCCAGCTTTGAAAGAAGAAGGAAGAAGGAGAATGTCTAGAGAAAGTTCTTGTTAGGATGTTCCTGTTCAGGAGAAGGTTCCAGAGTTCTATTGAAGAGAAGCTTGATATTTCAGAGAGGTATGTTTCAGAAGTGCGCACATATATGTTTATACCAAATTCTGAAGGAAAGAGGTATGAAGGATTTATAGATTGAACAAAGATGAAGGCATGATGACATCATAGATATGATATTTTGATGAGACTCATGAGTTGAGTTGATTTGACTTGACTTGAGTACGGTCAGAGATGAACCATCAATGTTCATAGTAAACTAAGTTGTGAGTTGTCAATCACAGGTTCTAGGATTCAGTTCTTGATTTTGTTTAGTGTATTTACATGACACAATAGAAGTACATTGAGAATGGTTTTATAAGGTAAATACATATTTTTGGATCCTAGTGTATGTTTTTAGGATTGAGAAGCCACGAGATAGCAAGTTCAGAGTCAATACTTGATAAATTTGTTGTCAAGCAAATGATTGCTTGATGAGAACACTTGGATATCTAGTTTGCATATTTTCTCAAGTATTATGGTTCATATTCAGCAAATTCAGATTTTTTGAAGGAAAGTCAAATTCAGTTTTGAAGAAGACTTTTGAAGAAAAGATTTGAAGGTCAATTTTGGGAGCACAAGTTTGCAGCTTATGAAGTTTGCAGATTCAGTCTAGTTTGTACCAATATGACATTACAGGGGGGATTGTTGGAAAACAATGTCTCATTGGTCCAATATTGTCCAGTATTATAGCATGTGTAGCTGTCTTTATTAGCTTTTCATATACCAAAAGGCATGGGCGCCTTGGATAGTCCATTGTCCTCTCATCCCTACGACTTGGGTTCAAAACCTGTCGGTCGGACCAGATCCGCGCAACAAAAAAAAAACTTATTTTATGCTTTTCAAAAGACAACGATGCTTTTCCAAATCAGCGATGGATCGTAATAGTGACGGATTGGTTTTCAAAGTTCGCATGAGTTTTTCATAGCAATCTCTTGTGGTTTTTACGAATTGCTTTATTGATTGCTTTATTGGAGGTGCTTTTCAAGGATACATACAAAGCTATATAAGAAGAGCATGGATTATTGTTTATTCATCCTTCACCTAGTTTCAACACCAAGCTTTGGATAGCTTTGGTACCTCAATAGAGGTGATGCTTCTAGCACATGGGGCAGCCATGGTGCTATCTTGGAGCATGTTGAGGAGAAGCTATGGAGTTCTTCTTGAAGAAGATAGTGTTCTCACACTCTTGCTTATGGAGAGGCTATTAGCAGCTTGATGGTGTGGATCGGCCATTCACATGATGTATTCGAAGATTGTCTTCTACATGAAGATTTCGGGTTACTTCAAAGACATTGGATGGTGGTTAACATAAGATTTGCATCTTATGTTTAGAATTCAGGTACATATTCTCTTTATGCACACAGGTACTACTTGGAGCTTACAGAGGTAGTGACATCCATATCAAGAGGAGTCCTATTCGGCATAGGTACAAGAGAATCAATACGTATATGCTTTATGCATATTTGGATGAGGTTTTAGAGAAGATATATTCATATGAGTTTGAGGATTTCTAGTAGCAAAGTTTTTAGCATTCTTTGCTACTTTTGTAAGTATGTGATCTTTTCACACACGTGTCTGACTTAGGGTCTTCCATGGCCTAAGCTCAGATGAGGGTTTGTTGATTATGAGTTTTAGACTGATCCTTCCTCTTTCAATCACTCATATTCACTCTTCTATAACCTATTAGGTCACACATCTCATGTATATTCAGATTTCTGTCCATACATCTGAATATGTTTGTAAATTTTGTACATTCACTCTACCATCTAGTTTTGATCACATAAAGTGGTTGAGAGTTTTGCTCCCACATTGTACATTGAACATTGGTATATATGATAGTGTGAGTAAGCAATGGCTTACGTAACACTTTACACATGTTGTCTAGTCTTTCTTTATCTTTGTCTCATCATTTGTAAGATTAATTCTGGTATGCTTATGTTTTGTCAATATCAAAAGATTGCTAGAATATGTGTTGTAGTTCCTAAACCTATGGAATCTTGGACCTATGGAATTTATCACTGAAGATCCTGGATACTTATGGGACCTGTGAGATTTGTTATGGATGTCATTGTACAAAATCTAGATAGATCTTTAAGATCTTGAATATTTATGAGTCAGTTGTCTATCCTTTGTTTCTGAAAGTTCTATAGCAGGTATTCCTATATCATGAAGAAGGAGAATGTCTAGAGAACGTTCCTGTTAGGATGTTCCTGTGCAGGAGAAGGTTCCAGAGTTCTATTGAAGAGAAGCTTGATATTTTAGAGAGGTATGTTTAAGAAGTGCACACATATATGTTTATACCACATTTTGAAGGAAAAAGGTATGAAGGATTTACAGATAGAACAAGGATGAAGACATGATGACATCATAGATAGATTTTATGATGAGACTCATAGGATAAATTCAGTTTGAATGAAGTACAATCATAGATGAACCAGCTAATGTTTATGATACACTAAGTTGTGAGTTGTCAGTCACGGGTTCCAGAATTCAGTTCTTGATTTTGTTTAGTGTATCTACATGACACAATAGAAGTATGTTGAGAAACCTTTTTGGAAGGTAAATGCAAATATGTGAATCCTAGTGTATGTTTTCAGGTTTTGTGAAGACAGGAGATAGCAAGTTCAGAGTCAGTACTTGCTACATTTGTTGTCAAGCAATGATTGCTTGCTGAGAACAATATTGGATATCTAGTTTGCATATTTTCTCAAGTATTATGGTTCATATTTAGCAAGTACAGGTGTTTGAAGTTTGAAGGAAATTCAAATTCAATTTTGAAGAAGACTTTTGAAGAAAAGATTTGAAGATCAATTCAGGAGTACAAACTTCAAGCTTGTGATAGTTTGTAGATGAATGAGTTTGCATATCCAGTTTAGATTCTACCAATATGACATTGAAGGGGTGATTGTTGGAAACACATTGATTCAATGTCTCATTGGTCAAACTTGCTCAAGTTGCTATAGTATGTGTAGAGTTTAATCTCACTCCTTGTACAAGAAAAAGGCACTGGGCACGTGGATAGATCAAAAGCCTCTCAAACGTGTGACGTAGGTTCCAAAACCCATCGGCAGTAGCAGCAAAAATGCGAAGATTTGTTTTGTTGTTTGTTCTAGAGAACAACAATGGCGACGCGATTTTTTAAGCGATTGTAGAGTTTTTCTTGCGCTTTATTAAGAGCGACAACTTTTGGAGGGGTGCTTTTCAAGATACACTATCTACTATATAAGAACAAGCTTGGGACACTTTGTATTCATCCAACACCTATTTCAACACAAGCTTTGGAAGCTTGGTCTCTCACTAGAGGTGGTGTTTCTAACACATGGGGCAGCCATGGTGCTATTTTGGAGCATGTTGAGGAGCGGCTATGGAGTTCTTCTTGGAGAAGAAGAGTGTGTGTTGCTCTAGCACAATGGTGAGAACCACGTTAAGAAGATCCACCTCCTTAATGTCAATCCGCGGAAGAGATAGGAGTGATATGAAGATCGTGAATGTGAGATGAAGTGAGAGTGAAGGTGAGAAGCATAGAAATGCACACACACATACACACGCACTACGAAGAGACAAGCAAGACACAATGGAAGGTGAGAAATCAACTCTATTGCTCAATAACACTCTTACAAGCTCAAAATAGCTCTAAGCTCTTCTCTACTCAAACAAGCTAACACTAAGTAACCTCAAAAATGAGCTCTCTAGCTCTTTTTATAGATTCTAGACTAGTTTTGACCGGTTTCACATCTAGTGACCGGCATAGTTAAAAAATAGGTCCTATGCACTATTTGAAAGGGTAAACGGTGTCTAAAAATAACCAAAATTGATACGCTCATTCTACCTAAGCTCCTCAAGCTGGAGGACTCCTCGGCTTGCACAAAATGGAGCTATGGATTACAAAAAGGGTTTTTTTATGTTACATATGTTACAATAGTGATGAAAATCATTGTTGGAGATTTTTTTGAAGAATATTTATAAAACATAATCTTTGAAAAATTGATTCGACTGGCTCCCTGCTCTGTCTTTACATGCTTCCGCGTCTTTTATGCCTCTAGCTACTGCCAACACCCCCCTCCCTCTCGCTTCTGTCGTCCTCGACAGAACCTTGTTGTGAGGTCTGTCGGATGTAATTCTGTAGGAGTTCCTGAGCGAGGGTGTGTTCTGATATGCGAATTCCTCGGGCCAAATCTGCCTCGAGTTTCTCCCAATCAATTGGTTGCGGTTCATCAGGTGGTGGGAGTCGATAATGTGTGGAATAAACCATATGTTCACAGGCGAATAATTGAAGCAAATGAGTGGGCCTGCTGATGAACACTTCTGAATGGTATTCCCAGAATCCGGTTGTGAACATTTCTTCGAAGGTTTGCTTGTAGCACGCCGGTAAGTATTTGATTCTGCAATGCCAGGTGTAACACACCCGTAGTGATGGCGTTGTACTCATATCATATGCAAGATCTAGATTGCCATGCTCGAAGCCCGGGGTGTTTACATGTGGTGCCTTGACGCGTCTGAAGACTTTAAAAACCATCTGCATCATGTCAAATATCTTGACAGTCATGTGCGTTGCTATATTGTCCATGTGTTTCAAGCGAGGGAGCCAGTGACGAATCGTGGCCATCATGTATCCGATTGTAGGTGGTCCTGTAGGTGGCCTGAAGTATGGGTAGTTTAGCCAATCCTGGCATTGCTTGTTGTTTTGTATCTTAATCGCAAATGCCTTCCAAGAACGGTGACATGGCACTGGTTCCCAACATGGGTTCTATTTTAAATCTAGTGGTGCCTTAACCCAAGTACTCATCATCTCAGGATATTCTTGTAAAAGATCTTTACGCCAATCTGGTTGATAGATCTCGCCTTGCTGCACATCCAATGGCAAATCCTAAGGCTCAAAGTGAGTAGCGTGAGATGGTTTCTTGCCTGTTTCTTTCTCTATGGCCAACTGATATTCGGCCATTAACATGAAATATGGTTTATTCTGTAGCTCATGCCCGGATATGTATCTGCGCGGGGCCAAATGAGCAAAGTAGGGCAACTGTAAAATTCTTTCCTCAATCATTGCCATTGCGTGCAACTGCACCTCTACTCGTGCTGAGTGGGTTGTTCCAAGCTCTTCAATTGTTTTCATCCATGCGGGAGTAGGAAGTTCGTAAGTCGTCTGGCCTTCAGCCGTGACTCGTCCGCCTGGGATGGGTTGTGGCTCATATGCTTCTTCAAAGGTTTCCTCCACCGGAATAGTTACATTTTCTTCATTAGCTGGGAGCTCTGGTGGGGAATCTGGCCTTGGTGATGCTTCATATATAGCTATCCGCGATTCAAGAGTAGATACCTGGGCCCGTAATGCGTTGAGTTCCTCTAGGATGTCAGGAGAAGGGTCCGCAGGAGCTGGTAATCCTTGTGTTGCTGGTAGTCCTTGTGTTGCAGGTGCTCTGAGCTGGAGTAGCTTATGATCTTCTTTCAGCTTCTGATATTCTTCATTCATTCGATCATATTCATCGAGCAATCGGATGTGATCATCGAGCAACATTTTCATTGATTCGGAGGGGACTGCTTTGAACCGGCTAGGACTTAATGGTTGGTCTGGATGATCGAGAGCAGCTTCTAAATTGTCTCTGTTCTACTCTTGTAGCCGCTGGTTCTCTTCCTTTGCTGCTGCTAGATGTCTTCTGAGTAAGCCCATGTTCCGTGTAAGCGTCGCATTGCGAACTTTCTGGGCCCTTAACAAATTGTCAAGATCAGCAGTGGCCTCTTTGGCTTTCTCTTCACTTTCTACTTCCAGTTTGTGGTATGCCTCTCGTAATTCTTGGTACCGAGTATTCAATGAGGCATTCTCTATCGACAATGAATTAAGCTGCGACTATAAGTCATTGGTTGTCCTCTGCAGCTGCTGATAAGTATTTCCCAGAGATGTGAACTCATCTCTTACTTGAGTCATACACGTGAACATTTGTCGAAATAATTTATCTACAATGGGTGATAATATTAATGGTGTGCTAAGCGAAGATGCAGTGGGTGTAGATGCAAAGGGAATGGGGAATGGGGGTGGGAAAGTGGATGCTGTGGTGATTGTGGAAAATTGTGGTGTGCTTAAATATTGTGGTGCCACAAATGAAGTGAGTGGAAGTGTAGTGGGCGGTGATATATCCATATCGTTGGATGTGGTGTCGAGTGCAGTGACTGTGAATAGTGGTGTGATCGTGGGTAAGTGTGTAGGTGTAAATACAGGATTTACAAAGGTGGACGAGTAATTTACAGAGGGTTTGTCTTGGACAACTTGGTGGAAAGGGGAAAGAGGGGTTACGGTGGGTCGGGGAGGTGAGACTGGGGAGAAGGTTAATGGACGTGGGAATGGGAAAAGGGTTCTTGGAGGTGTGGGGAAGGATGGAAAAGATGGATGGAGAAATGGGTTGGATAGAAAGGTGGATGTGTTAGGGGGTAGACTAGGTTGAGTGGGTGCGGGAATTGTGGGATGAATGGGCATAAGGACGACTTCTGCTACTCCACCGGAGAAGGAGGATGTTATTCTGGGAGAAGGAGGGTGAATAGGGGAGGCTGGATGGATGGGAGGTGAAGGAGGAGCAGTTGGGGTGACAAGTACTTCGGTAACTGTGGAGGTATGTACAGTAGTAACATGGGGTGGGGAATCTACGAGGGTGGCTTCTTCTGCCAAAGAGCCTTCATGGACGAGACGTGCTTCCCTGGCCTGTTCTGACGACTGACCACCGGTGGGTACGCGAATGTATTCACCAGGCTTGGTTAGTAGGCGGATTCTGCGGGGGTCATACTGCGGTAGCGGTTTCCTCTGCAAATATCTTAAGGCTTCAGTCGGTCCAACTGATGTAACAAGCTCTTTGAAACCTCTGATGTATACTTTTCGAACCCGCCAAAGAGAAGTTCTTGTTCTATTAGTGTTTGGCTCTCTTCGTCAGTCAACTTCTTACACACCCAAACCTTTTCCATCGTACGGTATAACTTTTTGATGGACAGTGTATAAGCTGCTGCTTCGAAGGTTTCCTCTTCATGTGTGCTTGTATCACCCTGGGTGTCCGTTTGTCGTCCTTGTTCATCTGTCTGTCCATGCTCTTGGGATTCGTGAGTGCCTTGGCTGGCTTCCTCATCGCCTTCATCTTCGTCGGTTTCTGTTCTTTCTCCCTCCGAACTAGACACTATTTGTCCTTGTGGTTGGTCTCGCAGTGTGGTAGGGTAGCTGGGCCTTTCATATTCCTGAGAGAAGATCTGAGCTTCTGAAAACTGAAATTCATTTGAAAATACATCCTGCATCTCAAAATCAAATGTGGTGTCTACTTGTTCTGCTTCTAAATGGGGTATCGGAAAAGAGAAAGCTTCCGCACCAATAGTGGTGGGAACTTTTGCTATAGTGGTGGTAGGTCCTGGGACTGTGGCTACTTGAGTAGTGACTGTGCTGGTAGTGCCCTCCATTGTAACTAGTCTTGATAACCTTATGCGAATGGGTTGTACAGGGGGTTCAGTAGGAGACTGTTCAGGAGAGGGTTGTGGTGAGGGTGATTCTGGCACCTGAAGGCAGGGGATGGTTCCTCTCATTCACTTTCCTGCTCTTCCTTTGCTGGGCTTCCTAGCTTTCTTTGTGGTTCCTTTAAACACTTTCAGCTCCTCACTTTTCATTGCTCGCTCAATCAGCAAGTCATATGCTAAGCACATATATACAATCCTAGTGAGCACGCAGCATCCATTGATGACTTTCTTTCTTTCCCATCTATGTTGTGCTAAATACATCTGATCAATGATCCAGCTAGCTAGATCAACTGTCTGGGGTCCAATACATGATAAATACAAGCCAAACCATATTCGTTTGTGAGGCATTGTGAATCTATCCTGAGCGGGGAAAGCAAAATGCTGCATACATATCTGTAGTGGTTTTGAAAGCTCAGGTGTGATCGCCGAAATCTCTTCCCACTTAGTGACATCCCCACATTTCATAGGGTCAGGAACTAACCTCTCTCGCTCTGTGGGTGTGTGGGTTCCATGAATCTTAATTGCAGCTCGAATCAAATCTTTCGAAAGATAAAACCTTTTATGTGGTGGATCGTTCACTAAAGATGTCAAAATAAAAGTTCCGGGCAGGTCTTTATTCTCCGAAGCTATCAAGGTGGTGATTAAGTAATAGCATCTGCAGAAGTCAGGTTTAGGCAAAGGGTCACTCAAATACTCTGTGAAGCCGGCTCTTGCCCAAACATGTGTTAAGTCTTGTGTGTTCTATAGCCCTTCGAACTCTCTTGAGAAAAACTGATATTTGCCCCATGTACGATCATCAAAAGTCAAATTAGCCTCAAATATAAACTCAGCATCCGCCAAGGGTCCTGCTAGCCCTTGAAACCAGTGAGAATTGCGATGAATCTTCTCAGTATACCCTCTAGGAGGATCGTCGATCCGCATGGGTCTTGGGAAACCTTGAAATTCTGGCGGGGGAGCCGTCGGGTGGGACTTAGCAAGTAAATCACTAATCGTAGCCCTGGGTATACTGGTTCCAGCTTCAGATGGTCCTTCTTTAGTTTGCATGATGATTGACGTGCTAATGGAAAAGATCTGCTACAAAAGATTAGCACATTAGTATGGAATTTAATTATGATCCCATTAAAGTGAGACCGCAATCCCTTTCCATAACTGATGTGTAACCCGTGTAGCCAAGTGCTGTGAAGTGATTGATGCAATGATTTTTGCAGAGCTAATGCAGGTCTCTAGACACCTACATGCTTTCAGATGATACATACATTTCTTGATGAGGTGTTATTACAGATGTTGTTGGGTTATAGTGTGTGGATTTATATACGGTTCAGTCATGAATGAATTATTACATGGTTGTAGATTAGTCGGGGTGGGAGTTATGTTAGAAAATGGATTAGGAGAAGACTTCTGGATACGTTTTGGTATCCACTTCCTAAGAGTTTGTGATCGGGTGATAGGTCTCTACGGAGGGACAAAAGATGATATCGGATTTGGTGGTATGGAGGGTTGAAGAGATTTTTGAGGGGGGTATATTACATGGCTTGAGGGTTGAGCTATAATACACTGTTTGGGTACCCAAATCTGTGTGGGTGTGGGTCTGTTCGTTAGGTACTTCTTGGCGATCCAAATTTGTCGAATGTTCGAACTTGTAGAAGAAGGTCGAGGGGATATTGGATATTGATTCTGCTTCTGCCTTGACTTCTTCTTATCAACGTCTACGTTGTTGAAATCAATCATTGCTTTCTATCCTTTTGGCACCCATATTTGTCTTGTGCCTCTTGCTTTGTGATGCTAACACTGCGTTCCTCTTTGTGTCGTCTGATGTTGTCGTCGGTCTAGGTTCCTTCGTAGTGGTTGACTCCTTTGTGGTTGAGGTTGAGAGGTCAGATGGACACTCTGCTTTGGAAAAGAAGGGAGGTCCAACACTTGTGAGACTTGCCCATTAGGAGATGAGGCATTCTGTACCACAGATCTAGGCCAGTCCGCATTTAGTGTGGAAGGATGGGCACCACAGGGTGTTTTGCCCATGTGGACGCTGATGAAGTCCACCTGTCCGCTGATTGTGCCCATTTGACCCATCTGTTGGGTGGTTACCCCTTCTAGTTTGCAGGAAGCCCAAGGGAAAATCTCCTGACGTCCTTCTAATTGACAATTGTCCATTGCCAAGCCCGCGTGGGTTGGTGTAGACGTAACGTGACTCATCTGACCAAAGATCTTCCGGTCTTCCGTCGCATGCATTTCATAGGGTCTAGGGTTACATACTTCAGGCAAACAGCCGTTAGGTAAGTCAAGCGGTATCACTCGCTTCTGATCTAAGGTTCCAATCTGCAAGGAGCCTTGTCTAAGATTTAGGTCCACTGAGTGATCGTATAGCCAATCTTGGCCAAGGATTAGGGGTTCTATCAGGTCATCATCATGGCACACTAGTAACTTTACTGTCATAGTCACTTCGCTTGTGAGGATAGGAAGGTCCACCTCACTCATGCAAGGGGTTTCCATGCCTCCTAGCCCTATGAGGTATGCCTCAATTGGCCGCATTTCTATTCCTGAGTCCTTATAGTGGGACCATCTAATCGCACTAGTCACAGCACTTGAATCAATTAAAGCCCTGAGCTCTTGGCAAGGGTTGCCGTGCTCTAGCCTGACTGTAATGAATGGTCTCCTATCCACTATGCTTGAATGAATACTTGACTTTGCGTGACACATGGCCATGGGATATCTGGGTGTTGTTTCCAGATGATTATAATGTTCTCTCCCTAGTCCTTGTCTTCTTAGCTTCATGCGCTTAATGCGTTCTATAGCTTCTGCCTGAGCTTCAGCTCGTATTCTATTTTCTTCCTCCTTACGCTTCTTTGCCAACGTGAGTCGTCTAAGCATATCCTCAGTAAGAGGTTCTTGGTATAGCCTAACTCTACAACCACTAATGTAATTAGGCATTATGTCTCCTTCTAAGGTGGCTAATTGTACTGCTCCACTTGTCGAGAGTCTGTTAATGATCATAGATCCATAACCTCGCTTTTCTAACTTCCGTGCGTGTTGTTTCAGCGTATATACTAGGACTAAATCTCCTTCTTTTAAGCCTTTATCTTTCACATGTGCATCAAAATATGCTTTCTATCGTTTCTTTGCTACGTATATTCCTGCTGCTGCTTTCAGCATGGTTTCTCCTAATCGTTCCAAGTCCATTATTCTTGCTGATAATTCATGGCCGGTGCACTGATGTTCTTGTGCAACCTTAAGGGTCGGTATCAAGAAGTCCAAAGGAAGCACAACATTCTAACCAAAAACCATCTTAAAGGGAGTTGCATTGAGTACGGTCTTGTAGGCCACTCGATATGCCCAAACAGCGTGGTGTAACTGTTTGTCCCAATCTGAACGTTTGTTGTTCACGAGTTTCGTCAGTACGTTACAAAGGATCTTGTTAGTGCTTTCAGCCTGACCATTGGCCTAAGGATGATATGGTGCGGATTTCTTGTGAATCACCATAAAATCATGTAACAAATATTCAATGACTTGGTTTAGAAAGTGAGTTCCTCGATCGCTCACTAACTCTATAGGCAATCCATATCTTGTAAAGACATTTTCAAATAAGAATTTTGCAGTCGTGTGTGCATCATTCTTTTTCGTGGCTTTTGCCTCTACCCATTTGGTAAGATATTCTATTGCAACAATAATGGATTCAGCATGTGTACCTTTTGCAAGGGGGTTAATGGGTCCTACAAAGTCTATACCCCACTTAGAAAATGCACGTCCGCCCATCATGGGTTTCAATGGCATTTCATCTCTTCGAGTAGGAAATTGAGTTCTTTGGCACACATCACATCTCTTTACATAGGTATGAGCATCCAGGTGAAGAGTGGGCCACCATAATCCTGCAAAGAGGATGGCTTTGATTATCCTGTCTGGTCCAAAATGACCTCCTACAACACCTTGGTGTGCAGTCTCTAGTACGCTCAAGTAATCGCTTTCATGAACACATTGTCTTAGGTATCCGTCTCGTCCTCGTTTATATAGATTATTGCCAATAAGTGAATAGTCTTGCGCTTCTTGCTCTAGACTGTGTTGTTGTGCTAAAGTCATTCCTTGAGGGAATGTTTTCGTCCTCAAATATGTTACTAAAGGTTCACTCCATTCTGGTATGAGAGACACGTGATATAATGTAGCATGTTCTACTGGTGGTCTTTCACAACAGACATGACATTCTTTACACAATTTGTAGACATCTGCTTCCATCAAAGGCCAGCATACTCCTAGTCTATGCAAAGTCTGTAATGTTTGATGTTTTGAATGATGTTGCTTTACTGCACCTATGTGTGCTAATTGCAACCAATTCGCATGTTCTGATTCATCTACACAACAAGCAAGAATCTTTTGATTAGCCTGTTTATATATACTTCCTGCTATGATTTGATATCTTTGAGATTTGGTAATCTCTCCTTCCTTGATCCTTATCCTCGGATTCTTGGGTCCGTAAGTGAGAATAGGGACTATCGGCTTAGCCCATTCTGGTGCTATCTCAAGGTTAAACAAATATGCATCTGGTAACTCATCCACTATCCCTTGAGGAGCTTCTCCTGAGGTTAATCTTGAGAGGTGGTCAGCTCTAAGATGTGTCTTTCCTTTCCTGACTACTACTTCAAAATCATACTCCATGAGTAATAGAAACCAACGTATTAATCTTCTCAAATATTATATGGTTTATTGACTAAATACAGTAATGCTTGATGATCTGTAAAGAATTTGAACTTGTTTGCCAACAAATAATGTCTCGATTTCTTTACTGTGTAGATCATTCCTAATCCTTCTCGTTCCGTAGTGGTGTAATTTCTTTTTGCTGCGTTCAATTGTCTGCTCGCGTAAGTTATGGGGAGTTCTATATTACCTTCATTCGTGGGTTGTGCTAACACACATCCTATGGCAGAGTTGGATGCATCCACATGTACATGGAATGGCTTACTCCAATCTGGGGTTGTCAATATAGGTACTGAGCACAAACGTCGTTTAAGTTCATTGAATGAATTCTCACATTCCTCTGTCCATTCAAAATTGGTCAAAAGAGAGTACAGAGGCTTGGCTATGATTGCATACATGTGTATGAATCATCTATAATAACCGCAATGGCCCATAAATGCCTATACTTCTTTTACGTTATTTGGTCTAGGTAATTCTACAATTACTTTCACCTTTTCTTCGTCCGTAGAGATTCCATTCTTTGACACAATGTGTCCTAAAATTTTGCCTTGTCTAACCATGGAAACACACTTTTCTGGGTTCAGACAAACCTGATATTCTCGACATTTGTCCAATACTTGTCTTAGTTCTGGGATATGTGTCTGTCTTATATTCGAATGAGCACATAAGTCATCTACATAGACTTCCAAATTCTTGCGTAAGAATTCCTTGAAAACATGACACATGAGTCGCTGGAAAGTGGCGGGTGCATTTGTTAAGCCAAAAGGCATTACACGAAATGCAAATATGCCCCATTCTGTGGCAAAAGCCATCTTCTGTTGATCTTTTGGAGCAATGGCTACTTGATTATAGCCTGAGAATCCATCAAGAAAGCTGTAAATTTCCTTGTGCGCAACTCTTTCCAATAGGTGTTCTGTGATAGGAAGAGGATAATTGTCTCTAATCATGGCGGCATTAACTTTTTTAAGGTTAATACACACACACAATTTTCCATTCTTCTTGGGCACAACCACAATGGGGGATACCCATTCGGTATGCTCAATTTCATAAATGAATCCTGCTTCTATCAAACGATCTATCTCCTCTTTAATCTTTGCAGCGTAGTTATCATTGTACGTGTATGGTTTTTGTTTCGTGGGTTTTGCATCTGGAGTCATAGGGATTCTATGAGAACATATGTCTGGATCTACTCCTTTCAAGTCTTTGTAACTCCACGCAAAAACATCTCTATATTCGCGCAATAGGGCAACTAATTCTTCTTTGTCTGTCGTCAAATCATGCCCTATGTATGTACATTTCTCTTCTTCTCCTTCTATGGCAACTATTATTTTTTTGGTTTTCTCTTGATTGTCATATACTTCTCCGACGTCAGCTTTTCTGTTAGGCATTCGTACCATTATTCTTCTATCTTCTATTTGATACTTTTTGAAGTTCTCGGGAACCTCAAACAAAGATTCTTCTTCTTCTAACATGGTTTCTTTCTTCTTTCTTTTCTTCCCTTCACTTTTCTCAGTCACTTGTGTGGTTAACCTCACATCATTCATAAGTTCTTCGTGTCTTTGAGGATGAGTCTCTACTTCATAGAAATATTCTTCCTCTAATGCAAAGGGTGGGTCCATAATAATTGACTCTAAATCAAAATCACTTGCATCCTTGAATGCATCAGTGCTAGGTTCACATTCTTCTAGAATTGAATCACACATGATCGGCTCTATCGTGAAAACTGAGATATCATAGCCATCCTCGTCACAGTGGGGTGTCCATTGTTCTTCATTGATGGCTACATCCATGGTTTCCAGGATTTCTGCCCAACCATGAGGTTCAAACTCCTCATCTGGAAATACTACAGGTGCGTAAGCTGGGTCCTGAAGGGTTCTTGGGTGTTGTTATGCACCTAAGGTCCTGGCTTCCAACCGTTCTTCCTCTTGTTTCGCTACTTTACACATCCATAAATGAGTGTCCTTGTGTAACCATGAGGGGTCTGACTCTAATGAGTGCACTGATTCAGTTTCTACCTGTGTCTTATGGATGGTGTTCCATTGTATTGGGGGCACGTCTCGAGGTGAATAGTCCTTAAGATTGACTTTAGTAGTCACTCCTAAATGTTGCAAGTACAAAGAATTAGTTCCCCAATCTTGTACAGTTTGCAACTGACGCATGAATGGTCGTCCCAATATCATCTCATAAGCATGATTTTTACTAAAATCACAAATGGCAAAGGTATGCTCAAACTCCACACCACAAGTGGTGAGATATATGCCTTCTAGTACTAATGGTTTTTCTATGTGTCCATCAGCCATTTGTAGCTTCATCCGGGTGGGTCTGAGTGTTGGCTTACCCCAACGTTTCCATAAAGCGGTGGTAGCAATGGCTACTCCGGCTCCTGAATCTAAGATGGCTTTTGTGGTGTAGCCCTGATGGGTTATTGGAAGATATGTGTTACCTTCCTCTCCTTCGCTTACATCTCCGATCTTTTCTACAGGTATCTCTGGTACCTTCTTATGTGATCCTATCTGAGAGGAAGTTGTAGCAAGCTCAGGGAATTGATTTGCTACATGTTTCCACAGTTCTGGTTTTACCTTCAACAACTCCTCAAGAGTGAGATTGCATTGTATTTTGGTATTCTTTATCACTTCTGTGTTTCTAGGGATTACTGATTCTTCATTCCTCACTATTATCGTGGGTGCTCTCATACTAATAGACTTTGCTTACCAAGGTCCTGTGAACTGAGGTAATTCTTGTGAAGAATTGGATTCAAAACCTGTGTGTTCACTCAGTTGCTCTTCCTCTACATCGTCATAAATCGAGGGAATGTCTTGGGGAAATTGCTCCTGCATGTCATCTATTTCTTGAATAGGAGGATGGGTTCCTTGTTCTTTTCTCCATTTCTCTTCTTGGATTTCTCTCAAAAATTCATGTGACTACCTATGTATGGAAGACAGGTTGTCTCTGTGTTTGGCACTTGAGATAGGGATGGTGCAGTCCTTTCCTGTGTCTCTGGGACACTAAGATTCCAATGCTGATCCTTTTTTTCTTTGCTTTCTATCAAGTATTCTAGCCTCTCCATTAGTCCTTGAAAGTGTAATCCGGGTTTTGCCATGTTATTCCAATTTAGATATCTGGAGGCTTCAAACAAAGCTTGTGCTAATTCTACCATCTTCATGCAAAGTTTAGTTCTCTCAATTTCTAGGTCTGCTCGAGGGTAGTTTTTACTCATTTCAGCTACTTGGGGTCCCTCTTTTAATCTAGCCTGATATGCACGAAACATCATGTCTAGGTTTTTAGGTATGGGTTCTGCTAGAACTGATCCTGATTTTTGAGCTGGGTTCTCTTGATTCAACTCCTGTGAAGTCAATTCTAGTATTTTGGCTCTAGATTCCTTGAGACTTCCTTCCAACTCAGTTATCTTTTTACTCCACTTTCTTTTAATCCTTTCCCTAGAGTCTTTCCAAGATTTTGTCTTTTTACTGCTAGACTCTCCAACTTCACTAGTTCCGGCTGTTTTCTCCTGATTAAGCTATTGATTCTGTAAGAGTGCCTGGGCTCTGGTTATAGCTTGGATAGGCACATATGTAGGGTTGGATCCATCTGCGTTGTTTACAATACCTATCATGTTGATTGGTGTCACATTTGAAGCGTTAACTGGGTTCTTAGGACAATCTTTTATGATGTGCTCTTTACCACAATCGACACAAAAGCCTTGTATGTTATAGTATTGTGATTGTCCTGCTATCGGAGGATGTGGACAATCCTTTATGAAGTGATCTCCTTGGCACCTAAAGCATGGTCCTCTAGGGCCTTGTGGTCTTTGCTGTCTTAATTGGGGCCGTGGATTTGGGTTTGTGTACATCACGTTAGCATAATCGGGCTCCCAACTAGGTTCCACTGGTGGACTATCATAATGATCTGTTTCCACGTGTTCTAGTGACTCCGTGTAATAAGCCAGTGGACTATCTACTTGAGTCGAGTCAAAACTGTTTGAGTTCGGGTCACTCTCTGTGATCAAAGGTGAAGAAGGCACTAAGGCCCTACTTAGGTTCTCTTCTGCAACAGCATATTTGACTGAGATGACATTGGCTGGTGGGGGTGGCTACTGAGCTAAAACAGGTTGAGGTCTTTGTTGAGCTTGGTAAGGGTAGTTCTGAGGAGGCCTATAGTAATATGGCTGAGCATTGTATTGGCCTTGATACCTACCTGGCTGCAGGTATGCTTGCGGGTAGTTCTATCTCACTGCCTGTTTGTTGTATGGGCAGTCCCGAGCCGTGTGATTTGTGTATCTTCTCTCAATCGTACAGTACTAGCCACTAGGGTTGGCTTGCGGTTGTGTTGCATTGGGACACACGTTTGCCATATGATCACCACCACATGTGTAACAGCGCTTGTTTGTTGTTACCCTAGGCATCTGTTTACTAGAAACACCTAGTTTCTGGGCCACTTTTTCTACTAGGTCCTCTATTGAGCTAGACAATTTTGCGGATGCTAGAGATGAACAATCTGAATCTTTATAGACCTTTGAGAGTTCCAACTCGTCTCCTAAGTTATCCTCAATGTCTATACAAATTCTCACACACTGCTCTAGCGTTCTGGGTTCTTTCAAGTAGACATAGGAGCGTAGTTTAGAGCTCAACAGGCCATCTAAAAACAACGACACTTGCTTGGCCTGTGAAGGTAACTCTTGTACTGGACATCTTTCCACATATTGTCTAAACCTACGTCTTGCGAGTCTAACTATTTCCTGATGGGTCTGTTTAAAGCTATGAATCAACGAAGACGTGTCATGTCTGATCCCACTTTTAGAGAATTCACTGATGAATGACTCTAAAAAGTGATGGATGTCTCTAAATTGCCTTTGTTGCAATGGTTGGAACCAAGTTAAAGCGGTGTTCTTTAACGTTAGTCCAAACGCGTTATATTGCGTGAACATGTCTTCGACTTGTTCTGCTCTTAGCACTTGCTTAAATTCCGCAACATGGTGCATAGGGATCTCCTGTCCCATCAAAGTAATTTTTCATGGATTTTACTAACTGAGTGGGTCGTAATATTCTTGCGTGTTCACGTGGTCTAGGTAGAGGAAAATCATCTCTACCACCTGGCATTTCATGATCTCTTTGTCTATCCGCTCTGTCCGTGTTTATGGTGGTTCTATCTCTTCCTATGGGATCATTGAAGCTTACTTCCGGTCTTTCTTTGTTCTTTTCTCTTTGCATGCCATGGGTGGAGGATGTTCTTGCCCCTTGTTGGCTTGCATTTACGTTTGTTCTAGATGGAGGGAATACCAATTCACCTCTCCATGTGTAAGTATTTCTTGCGTGGTCTGGTACCACAAAGACTCTTTCTGAAGTCTCATCCAGGTATACAACCTTTCCAGGTGTATCCGGGTCTTTGAATTCATAGATTATGATGGAGCCTACCTCAGTAGGTTGCTCCGTTCTGTATCTCCAAAATGCTTCGTCAGTTTCTTTATTTACAAACAACTCTATGCTTCTATTGTCCTGAGGGGTCCAATCTGGAACTAGTACTCGTGTCAGTACAGATTTCCCTCTAGGTGTTCTTGGTTCTTCTAATGGTTCCTTTCCTTGAGATCTCGCTTCCGTCTCTAGCTGAATTACACCAAACTCATTCGTATTGTTTGGTTGCGTACTTAAGATGTACATCGTTCCTTCCTTGTCTATGTACACGTCTCTCTCGAATTTCACCACTGGACGTTCCAATCCAATGGGTTGATCAGGATTGTGCATTTGCACCACTTGTCTTCGCAAACCATCCTCATAGATGCGAGCACCTAAGCGGTTGGTTCGGAGAAATTCTAGCTGGGTCCTTCTGGTTTTTCTAAATATGCTACATTTGGCCCTCCTTCTGGTCTCTTAGTGCTAAATGCCATTTCTGATTCACTCGTGTCTGAGCTCTTGTAGGGGTAACTAGTGTTCAATTGTTGAGAATACAATCGTGCAGTGGTTCCTACACTTGCTTCTGATGATCTAAGGCTTCGTCGGTCTGACTTACCTATATGTTTGCCCGATCTAAGGTTCATTAATTTCCTTCCTTGCACACTCAGTACACGCTCAGATCGTCAATGCTTCTTTGTTTTTAATTGCTTGGTTCTTTTTAAGTGTCTTTAAGTTCTTGTCTTATCTTACTGTAAGCGTCAGGAATCGACTTTCTGTGGTACTTTTGAGTTCTCGTTCCGTCAGACTTAGGTTCGTTTCCTTAGGGTTTTCGTATCGCACACCTTTACTTTAGTCTTAAACTTGAGATGTTAAATATCTTGAACTTGAGGCATTCCTATCGTCTTTAATCCACAATGCTAACGTTTATCCTAAGCTAAAAATTGACTGAGGGGGTTGAGTAATCTTCCAACCTCAAGTCAGCTTTGTTGGTTGCTCTGATGCCCAAGAAGCCGCGCTTCCCAAGCTTTGCGTTCTTCACTGCCTTGCTTTGCTTTGCTTCGGTTGCCCTTGATTATCCTTGCTAGACCCAGAAAAATCCAATATTAGACCAATTTTACAAATGGATGATCAAGCACTTGAGTATATACACCTTTAAAGATCCTTTCCCTTTTGCCCAAATTTTTGTGCTGCGCCCTGGCTTTTCTAGTCCCAACTATGTCAACCTCAAAAATATCCTTTCAAAAAATCAACGAGCTATAAAGCTCAAAAAACGAACTTCGGATGAAAAAGATATGACCGTTCAGGCCCTGGGGGGTGAAAACTCACAAACACGTTTTTCTCCAATTATGAGCTAAGGGGTCTCCTATGAGTCTAATCACCCAAGAATTTTCCAAAAATAGCCCCAAATTTGGTCAAAAAATCAAAACCTAAAATTTGCTTTGGGGTGAGCAATCGCAATGGTCTAAGATGATCGCAATGGTCTGGGACTGTCGCGATGGTCCACGCGAACCGTCGCGATGGCGTGATGCACGAACCGTCGCGATGGTCTGAAGTGCACGGTCGCGATGGTCTGGAGTGAGCAATCGCGATGGTCGGGGTGAGGCATCGCGATGGTCCGATCGAGTGAACAATCGTGATGGCGTTAGTCAACGGTCAACGTGAACCGTCGCGATGGTCTGAAGTGAACCATCACGATGGTCACAGATGCGATGGCGTGAGCCGATCGCGATGGTCCAAATTTTGAGCTGTCGCAATGGTGTAAGGGTCTCGTCGCGATGGCGTGGCTAGTGAGCAATCGCGATGGTCTAATTTGTCACATGGCACTATCGAGGCGATGGCATGGGCCAATCGCGATGGCATGGGGTCGACGGGATCATCGCGATGGTCAAGGACCGTCGCGATGGTTCAAGTGAACCGTCACGATGGTTCAAGTGAACCATCGCGATGGCGTGAGACTGTCGCGATGGTCCGGCCGAGTCGTCGCGATGGCGTGAGCCAATCGCGATGGTGTGACACAATCGCGATGGTCTGAGCCAATCGCGATGGTCCACCAAAATGCAAATTTTCAAGATGCGTCTGTGGATTCCTATGTGTGCAAGTGTGCTCTACACGCTGGTGTGGTCGCCTACCTCAAATTCCGAACTTTGCAGACCATCGCGATGGTCTGACACAGTCGGCAATTTCTGACAGAGAGTACATTTCTTACCTTTTTGCAGCTTTCCTGATGCACTGGAGCTCTATACCTGCAAGAAAACTCAAAAACACGCAAGTACACACAAGCACAAAAGCTCTCTCTCTCTCGCACATGCACAAATGAGGGGAAATGAGGAGAATGGATGGATATGGTGAATTTTTTTATTTTTTTGGAGATGAAGATGATGATGCGGTGATGAAGATGGAGTGTGGGGGAGGTGAAAAACACTAAAAACTAACTAAAAAAAACAACAAAAATTGAAATTTTTACCTTCCAACGCCACTTCTTGCTATACTCTTACCATCACACATTCGTCCTAGACTCGATCCCCGGCAACAGCGCCAAATTTGGTGTTGCTCTAGCACAATGGTGAGAACCACGTTAAGAAGCTCCACCTCCTTAATGTCAATCCGCGGAAGAGATAGGAGTGATATGAAGATTCGTGAATGTGAGATGAAGTGAGAGTGAAGGTGAGAAGCATAGACATGCACACACACATACACACACACTACGAAGAGACAAGCAAGACACAATGGAAGGTGAGAAATCAACTCTATTGCTCAATAACACTCTTACAAGCTCAAAATATCTCTAAGCTCTTCTCTACTCAAACAAGCTAACACTAAGTAACCTCAAAAATGAGCTCTCTAGCTCTTTTTATAGATTCTAGACTAGTTTTGACCGATTTCACATCTAGTGACCGGCATAGTTAAAAAATAGGCCCTATGCGCTATTTGAAAGGGTAAACGGTGTCTAAAAATAACCAAAATTGATACGCTCATTCTACCTAAGCTCCTCAAGCTGGAGGACTCCTCGGCTTGCACAAAATGGAGCTATGGATTACAAAAAGGGTTTTTTAATGTTACATATGTTACAATAGTGATGAAAATCACTGTTGGAGGTTTTTTTGAAGAATATTTATAAAACATAATCTTTGAAAAATTGATTCGACTGGCTCCCTACTCTGTCTTTACATGCTTCCGCGTCTTTTATGCCTCTGGCTACTGCCAGTGTGCTCACACTCTTGCTTATGGAGAGGATTTATCCCGCAACATCTTGGTGGTGTGGATCATCGATCTACATGATGTATTTGAAGATTGTCTTCTACACAAAAATTTGGGGTTACTTCAAAGACATTGGATGGTGGTTAACATAAGATTTGCATCTTATTTTAAGAATTCAGGTACATGTTCTCTTTATGCACACACGTACTACTTGAAGTATATTGAAGTGGCATCCATATCAGGAGGAGTCCTATTCGGCATAGGTACAAGAGAATTAGTACATGTATGCTTTATGCATATTTGGATGAGGTGTTCGAGAAGGTATGTTCATATGAGTTTGAGGATTTTTGGCAGCAAACTTGTTAGCATTCTTTGCTACTTTTGTAAATATTTGATCTTTTCACACACATATTTGATTTAGGGTCTTCCATTGCCTAAGTTCAGATGAGCGTTTGATGATTATTAGTTTTAAAATGATCCTTCCTCTTTCTGTCAATCATATTCACTCTTCTACAACCTATTAGGTCACACATCTCATATATATTCAGATTTCTCTCCATACATCTGAATATGTTTGTTACATTTGTACATTCACTCATTCATCTATTTATGTTCACATAGAGTGGTTGAGAGTTTTGCTCCCACATTGTACATTGAACATTGGTATATATGATAGTGTGAGTAAGCCTTGGCTTACGTAACACTTTACACATGTTGTGTAATCTTTGTCTATCCTTGTCTCATCATTTGTATGATTAAATGTGGTATGTTCATGTTTTGTCAATATTGGAAGATTGCTAGAATATGTGTTGTAGATAGTGAACCTATGGAATCTTGGACCTATGGAATTTATGTTGAAGATCCTAGATACTTATGGGACCTATGAGATTTGTTATGGGCCTACCTCATTTCCAACAAAATGCTGCTACGAACTTACATTTTAGTTCAAACAAGTCCTTTGAAACAGTCTCTATGGAGGTCAACCAAAACTAGGAAGACACAAGTACAAGTGGTGTAGATCCCTAGCAAACATTATATAAGTCGACAATTGAATGACCATTGGGGGATTTATTGAACTTAGTTCTTGCACTTTGTGACACACTAATAAAAGCAATGCAAAAATTTGAGCCTATAGATTAGGTAATTGAACAAGCTCATTATGCAGTTGCACTTATTTTGGTATGGTATAAGAACAACCAGATTTTGAAGGTCTTGATTGATGGTGGGTCTGGAGCTGACATTGACACTATGCCAATTTGTAGAAAATTGGGTCGGAGTGAAATATAGCCTGCCCCATTTTACATTCAAATGGTGGACTAGTCTAGAATCCAGCCAATTGGTCATATAAAAGATATCACAAATAAGGTCCAAAATATCCCTTTCAAAGTAACTTTTGTGGTCATAGAGTTAATTGTTAAAAATAATGATTACAACCTTTTGCTAGGATGCCCTTGGATCAAACATGCTAAGGTACAATAGGATTGGGGTTCCCAAGCAATCACTTTTCATCGGGGGCACAAGAAATAATCTATAATGTTGGATGATCGTCAGTAGTATTTGAAAGGTCAGATACCACCAATTGCAGAGCTCCCCCACATGATTGATGGTTTAGAGGAAGATGAGGAATTGAAAACCTATGGTGGCTAATATGCAACCTGAGGAGATGGTTCCTTCTAGGGACGACGATATCGCATGGTTGGTAAAGGATGATGTCCTTACCCAAACTAGTGTTCATATCCAGTAGGAACAAATTGAACAAGTAACACCGAGTCATAACAAACAAGAACAAAGACATGTCTCCTTTAGAAATTACAAAAGTATGCTAAAAACAAGGAAAAATTAGCCTATTTTTAATTGTTCCATAGAAATGATAAGGCCCACTTTAATTAGGGCATGAAAACCATATGCTTTTATTTCATGATACTTTGTTTCAATCTTTATTTCAATTTTTGTTTATAAAAACATGCTATATTCAACATTACAAATTCCAATTAAAACTTTAACGAATCTTACATGATTAAAACTACATGATTTCATGAAAATGGAAATTGAAAAGTAATTCATTTTATTTCAAGCCCACATAAAGCATAATTCTATGCCATTTTAAAAAGGGATTAGAATATGCTCTTGACAATACAAAGCATAATCATACAACAACCAGGTGGACATATATGTGTACTAGTAATAATAGCCAATTATGCCAAAAAAAACACCATGAGGTCAAAATGAAATAGATGAGATTAATTTGACTATACATATTGAGAGAAAACACCATGCATATCATCATACATGATTTTTTGATGTCTAATAATCCAGATGAAAGAGATTTTATTGTTCATCGTTGCACATTCTATGAAATAAATCTATTAGGTTTTACATGCTAAGAGACTTCAACAAAACTTTGTTCAAGTTACGTTAATCAAATACTCTAAGACATTGCTTTTTTCCTTGCCTCGAGTCTTTATCCTTTGAAAATTCGCATTTCTCTCCCTCTCTCCTCTTTCTCTCTCTCTGAGCATTATCATGGTCAAAGTTAAAAAGCAAGACAATATATCACGTTTGCTATTACTTTGTGAGAACATATTGCACGCGTTGAAAGCGAAACATGTAGTCTTTTTTACTTTGTTAAAGTGAAAACTATACTTTTCAGCAAGAAGTCGATGCCAGGCATCGACTTCTCGCTAAAAACTGTACCTTTCAGCAAGAAGTCGATGCCTGGCATCGACTTCTCGTTAAAATCGATGCCAGGCATCGACTTCTTGCTGAAAAGTATGGTTTTCAGCGAGAAGTTGATGCCTGGCATCGACTTCTCGCTGAAGTCGATGCCTGGCATCGACTTCTTGCTGAAAAGTGTAGTTTTCAGCGAGAAGTCGATGCCACGCTGCAAAAAAATACAAAATTCACTTTTTTCTCACTGAGAAGTTTGTGCCAAGGTGTTGATGATCATCTATACTTTGTGGGCATGGAAAGACAACCTCCTCTCTCTCTCTCTCCCTGTCTTGTGGAGGCAATAAGCATTGTTGAATTGCCTATGACCCACTCAGAACATAGGTACCAGATATGCTCCTCGACCCTTTTTCTCTCTTTTCTATCACTCTGTCCCTTACTTATCCTCCTTTCCCTTTCTCCCCCACTTCCTTGCCCTTCTTCAGCCATGACCAAGGATCATAACAACTATTCTACATGGATCATCAAGTTTCTACATTTCCTCATTACTGCACTTTGATTCCCTTTTGCATGCACAAAGAGGTGTGATCATATTATCCATAATCAAAGCCTTGCCACAGACTATCTATTTGTGCAATAATGAACAACATACCCTCATTTTTTTTCCTCTCATTTTTGGTGAGATTCTGATGTCTAGCATCGACATCTTTCCAAAATCTATATTTGTTGCTCTAAGAAAGTATGGAATATATATTTCCATTAAATAAATCTAGAAGGAAGAGTATGACGTAAGTGTTGATGTGTTAAACATCACAAGAAATGAATTAATGTGACACTAGACAACCTCTATGTTCACCATTAACTCATTGCCACTCAAAACTTTGAGAAATGATAGCCAAAACCAAGAACTTTACTTCTTCAGATTTTTCTAGTCTTTAAAATGACATACCTTCAGTATTTTGCCAATTTCTCTTTCCTCAAATATCATTGCTCCAAGATCTTTTGGTGGATGAGAGTAGAAGAGTAGAGATTTCCAACCAGCTATCATATGCAAGAAACGGATCTCTAGAACTCAAGATATAGCCTTCACAAGGTGACCCTGTATGACTTCCAAAAGTGGAATTTTTGCCTGTTTTAGTAAGTCTGACTGTCCAAAAATGAAAATTCGATGCCTAGCATCGACTTGCAACCAAAAGTCGATGCCAGGCATGGACTTTGAGCTTTTCTAGCCACTTTTTTGTTCCTGAAATAGGCGTGTTTAACACACATATATGATGAAAACCACTTTTATGTGGGAAGTCGATGCCACACATCGACTTTATGCTGAAACGTGATGCCAGGCATTGAGTTGCTCCACAAACCTCATGTTTTTAAGAAGTTCTAGCAATACATAACACTCAAAGAATAAAACACGGACTTATCAACACAAACTCGATGCCAGGCATGGAGTTGCTTGGAAAACTTGAACTTTTGAACTCATCACACAGTAGACAAACACGGAGATGATGGAGAGAGTGTCATACACAAAACTTTACTTCTCATAGCTATGAAAAACTCAGAAACTTTACAGATGCTTTCTCACTCAGAGAAGCCCAACTATACTCTGTTATATAAAGTGTCACTCTCTTCTACTTCTTCTCACTCTCGCGCCACTTGATACAAACTAAGTTATATAGATTGTCTCATTCTCATGATTTTTAAAAAACTTTTAGAACTAAAGTGAACTAACTTTACAAAAATAATACACGTGAATTTGTCCCTTCACATAGGCATGTGGTTTTCTTCTAAAGCTTTGACCTTCAAATATATGTCCAATTTGTGAGTGTTTCTCCAACAGTAAGATCAAACTTCCTCTCACAAAGTATATATTTTTTTGCTTATACAAATTTTCTAAAGAACAAAGACTGGGGCCAAGGAAAAACGCAATGTTTTAGAATATTTGATTAAAGTATCTTGGAGCGATGCAAAAAAGACCCAAAATTTACAATCTCAACTAATTCATTTCACACCAAAAAAAATCAATTTCAATCTACTAGCTAGATAGGAAAGGATATACAAATACAAATAACTTTTATTTATTGAATCAATTGCACATGGACACAATTCATTGTTTTTCCTAAAATTATCTAATGCTATCAAATTAGTAGCATCAATTTTTAGTCTTTTCTTGCTCATTTCCTTTTTGTTTGATCCAAGCTAAATGAGTATTCTCATAAAATAAGGCTTTTTTTATCCATTTCATAATTCTCTCTTAAAAGTGTTAGATAAGGTACTCTAAAATTAGCAAAATTCTGCTACCTTAAAGTAGTCAAAATTTTGAAAATATGTTCAAAATTTGCATATTTTTGGGGGGTTTTAGAAAACCTTGTATACTGGTATAAAGAATGTTTTAACATCATGCAAAAAAAGGCTATTTTAGTGCATAGAGTTTCTCTTTTTATGACATAGTTCTCGTTTGTTATGACTCACTGTTAAGTTAATCTTGGCATTAAAGCTTCACCATAGATGGTCAAAATACCTACTGATTTAGTTGATCCTTTTTGACAATCCCTACTTCAATTATTAAATTTAAAGATGTATTTTCTTGGAATTATTCTGATATGAAAGGGCTAGATTTTCAGTTTTATTAGCATAAGATTGTTCTTAAATTGGATGCTTGCCCAGTGGTTCAACAACATTACAGAATGAATCCAATTTTCACTAAACAGGTAAAAGAAGAATGGGATTGCTCATTGAAAGTTGGATTCATAATTCCAATTGAGTATCCAGAATGGGTATCCCCCATTGTAATTATGCCCATGAAAAATGAACAACGAAGAATTTGTGTGGAGTACACAAAATTAAATGTTGCTACAATGGGTATTCCCCATTGTAATTATGCCCATGAAAAATAAACAACTAAGATTTGTGTGGAGTACACAAAATTAAATGTTGCTACAATGCCTGATCCTTTTCCACTCCCATTTTTGGACACTACGTTAGATGAAGTTGCAGGTAGAGAGATGTATTCTTTTCTAGGTGGATTTAGTGGCTATAATCAGGTCAGGATGTTGGAAGTTGATATCCCAAAAATTGCATTCATTACAAATTTGGGTGTATTTGCTTGTACCATAATGTGTTTTGGTTTAGCAATGCTCCAAGTACATTTCAATGTTGTATGTAGCAAATTTTCGCACCATTTCTAACAAGTTTTATGTGTGTTTTTTTAGATGATTTCACACTTTTTGGCTATCGACTCGATCATTTAGAGCAATTATGACTCTGCTTTATGAAGTGCCATGATATTCAATTGAGTCTAAATTCAGCCAAATCAAATTTTGGTGTAAAATGTGGAAAGATGCTAGGGCATATCATTTCTCATCAAGGAATTGCAATGGATCTGGACAAAGTCAAAGTGGTCCTACAAGTCCCTCTGCCACGTATTCCAAAAGAAGTTATACAATTTTTAGGTTAGCTTCAATGGCATGTGCATCATCTATGATATTTGGCCCATATTGTGATGCCGTTGAATGCTTTGGCCCATGTCAAACGTTCTGAATTTCAATGGACCCTAGAAAGTGATATGGCATTCCGAAGATTAAAAACTTTACTCACACAAGTGCGTGTTTTGCAAGCTCTTGATTGGTCACAACCATTCCATGTTGTGTACCTAAGTATCGACTTAGGGACTTGCAGAGAAAGAGACTCTACCTCAATCCCCTACAAGTGCATATAGTGGATCTATCAATAGCCTAGCCGAGTGTATCAATCCAAGAAGTATCATAGCCTAGCCGAGTGTATGAGGACATGAATTCAAATGAAGTTCAATGGAAATGTGAATTAACAAGGTGCAAACAAGTATAAACTATCACATTCAAGCTTTCATGGTTGTCTATGGTGTCACAACACTTAGAGTAGCATCCAATAGTAAATCAAGCTTTTGTCTCAGCGCCAAACTCGAAATATAGTAAATAGTTCATTTCAAAGTTCTCAAGAAGATGCATCCAATGGTGGCCTTTTCACTTGATTTTGACACTTCTACTTCAAGTTATGAGAAAACTACTAAGCCATGGGAATGAGCTACCTATGCTTCAGCACTTCCTACACTTCTCACACACATTATCGATAGCAAACAAGAACTACCATGGATAGAAAACACTTCAAAACACTCTTTTCAAGTCACATACATGCATGCAAGCTCACAAGGAAGAAGATACAGAGAGGAGAAGACACAAATTTGAAATTCTATGCTCTTCATTCTCACAATGGCAGAAAGTTTTTATAAAGAGTTAGAAAATGACTTATATACTTGTGCCCTGAAAATGGTCCTTTCACACAAGAGACCGGCACTTTATTGACTTAAAGACTAATTCCCTACTAATTTACAAAGGTAATGATACAAATATCTATGGCTATGCATCTAGAGGAATCCTCTAGTGCATTTACATCGGAAAATATATTACAAAGTGACTATGTTACAAAAATAAAGTGTCCACATCGGAAAAATTTTGGGGCCCTTCTTTTTCTTTGTATCTCTGCTCTTCTTTACTCTACAACACTCTCCCCCTCTTTGTCTCTGTCATCCCTTGATAGGATTTGCTTCTTGTCTGCAACTTGTTTACTTCTTTCCACCGCATGCATCACTTGGTCGGCCTTGCCTCCTTTTTAGGCTGGCATTACGTTTAAAAGGTCTTGTTCTTGAATCTTCTTTCATATCCTCTGGGACCTGATGCATTTTTTAGCCTCTTCTTTTCTTTTCAGTGCTCACAACCCTGGAAATAAACTACAATTAATTTGTAGTCTAATTTTCCAATCGCCTCTTTGAATCTGGGTCGCTATGTTAAGTGGGGCTGCCACGCATGTAACCAGTGGAAGGTATGAAGGTCTGGATTTTCAGCCTTTGATCTGGACCTCCCAAAGATCAAGAGGTTGAAGCACCTTCCTAGTGATCTGGATCTACCGGATATCTTCTTGCACTTCTTCATGGATAATTGTTGGCCTTGATCTATCCTTGCCTATTGCGTACTTCCCACTATTGCATGCCCGTGCGGGGCTCTGTGTAGAGATGGGTGTTGTGTGCCTCTATGGGGCTTCTTGCGTAGATATGTCTTCATATGTATTCTGTTTAGTGAAGCTTCTTTATTGGCTTTCTTCATTTTTTCCTTTTGCTTGACTCTCCTTCAACAGTACTCCCTCCTGAACTCTGTCATCCTTGACAGGCTTTCGAATTCGACGAGAGTACGTCTTATATACCTTTTGCTCTATTTCATTAAGCAGATTGGCTTCACGTATCATGGGTTGCTTCCATTATTCTGCTTTTACACCGTCATGTGGTGCCTATTGATAATCTGCAAAGAAGCTTAATTCATATGCCACAAGTATGGCATTTAGATTAGTTGACATCTTCAACAAAATTTGAGAGTCAATCTCAAAAAATCCTGTAAAAAACACTTCCTCAAAAGTTTGCATGTATGGACTCGGCAAAAACATAAGTCGGGAATAATATGCCATAATTGTAGGGCAACTAGGCATAAGGGATAGATTAAAAGTGAGGATATCTGTGCCTTGGTTAATTTCGATGAAATTCAAAAAAGTATATTCTGCATGCTTAAAAACTTTGAGTACTGTGAGTATCATACTAAGGATTTTATTGGTCATCTTTATTGTGAGATCAGGTATTGTCGCATAACATTTTAGCCAAAACTCGATAGATCTCACCATGTATTCTTCAGTTGATAAGTAGTTGTGTGGTGGACTTGAAAGCAAAGGATAATTCAACCATTGCTTATTGAGCTTACCAATGCTTTGTAAATCCAAAAATTATTGTACATCACGTCAATGTGGTGTCAGGAAAAAAGAAGGATTCAATTGAAATAAATATGGTGCGGCTTGCCAATGCACTCGTAATGTTGGATTCTTTTCCAAAAACTTTCTTCTCCATAATGGTTGTGCCACTTCAAATTCTTCTTGAGTGTAAGTGAATGTATTTGTCTTGAAGTTCAGCTAGTCATCTAGATCTTTTTGTGTAATCTGCCTTATATAATGACGTGTCTGCTCTTTCAATAGCCCATAGGGTATGTTGAATGACTTGATGATCTGTTCCAAGTTTTTGCCTTTGATTTTTTCTTCTTTCATTACTTTGACTACTTTGTTTTCAAAATTTTTGTCACCCGAGACACCAATAGTGTCTGTTCCATCTGACCCATTTCTACAGTATATGGCATTGGATGATCATCACTAGGTTCCACCATTTGCGCTCTTATTGGTGAATGATAGATCGGGGAGATAGAGGACGTACCTCTACCTCGTCAGTAGGATTCACTTGTTGTGGCTCTATTGGTGTCCCAATTGTTGCCTATTGTTTTATTTGAGCTTCTAATTGTGTAATGAGTTCTTCCTTTTCCTTGATTTCATTATGGGCCTTCTTCAGTGCTTCTTTGACCATCAAAAGTTCATTTTCGATGATGGATATCTAGTCCACATCTTCATTTAATACCACAAGCAGTTTGTCTTCAGCTGATTTCCACCGTTGTTTGAGTTCATTAGTGTCATGCATATACTTCCTTTCCCATTCATCTCTGATTGTTTGCTCTTGTTTCAACTAAGCTTCATACATCGCGGTTTGGTTTTCCAATGCTTTTGTGTTGCTTACGGTTGTATCTCCTGCTTCTATAGGTTGGTTGCACAATATGGCATTCATAAGTTCTTTATTTCTATTTTGTAAATTGTCTGTTTCTTCCATGTATACCTTGATATGAGTTTCAATCAGTTTACTTCTAGCATTCATTCTTTCCTTCTCCGCTTCACTAGCTTCATATTTTCTTTGTAGCTCTGTGAGTTGATCTTGGATCTTTTGGTTCTCTTGTGTTAGCGTGGTGCATTGTTCCATGGCTTCTTTAACTTCTGATTCCTTGGCTGAGAGTGCTTGTTGAACTTGAATTAAATGTTGTTGGGGGTTTCTTGGACAAGAAGGAGTTTGAGGGTTTGTAGGAGAAAAGGGAAGACACAAGAAGAGAAAATACACCTAGGAAGCCTTTGCCGATTGATTACAGTAAGACAATTACAATGTTTGAAGCACAATACAAGCCAATACCTATGTGCACAATCCCACAGAGTGCTCAATTACAAATACCAAATATCCCAAAGTCTTCTTGACACCAGCCTCCTCTGCACCAGACCTCCACCTGCTTCAAGCTTATCCTTGTGCACACCTTGCACCAAGCTTCCACTAAGGGGGAGGAATGAATACCTTGTGTCGGCACGCGCACACTGCCAAGAGGCCTTGAGATCCTTGGGGGACCAGCTTAGCACTCTCTGCACAACCCCTTAGTCACTCTCTATGCACCCTTCAACTCCACTTCTCTGCGTCGCAAACTGGTGACTCTTGCACTTCTCTCTCTTGCTTCACTTAGACTATGCTTCTCTTGCTTACTCTAAGATTGGTCCAAGAAGAGTCCTTGCCTTGATTTTAGTGTGTCGATCACGTACGCTCCTAACTACAAGTGTATCTTGGTGCTCACTTTGATGTCCCAAGATTGTCTTTTCAAGTGGCAGCCGACTCACTGTTTTGTCCTGTAGTGACTTTAGACTTAAAACCAAAAAATTTAATTGGGGGGCCATATTTTCACCTCTGCGTACGTTGTCGCTTCACATACCTTCACATTTTCCTTTTAATTCTTCCTTTTTACACATAAGAGGGGGTTCACCTGAACCTTCCAACCACTTTAAAACACACTTTGAACCTTAGGGAAATTAGAAAAAATACTTCTGCAACCTGCAACCCACTTTCTCCAATTTACCCTTTGTGGACAATTAATTGTGCACTACCTGTGCACTTTGACGCTTGTACTTTTAGCACTTTGACTTTGCACCTGTTGACTTTGACTTTGACCCGTTTGACTTTGACCTATTGACTTTGACTAATATGACATGTATGGGCTCAACAGTTGCCCACCACCTAATTTGCTCTCCATCTCGGAGAGACGAATGAGTAACTCAATAAACAATAGAGACTGGAGCAACAGAAAATTGAGGCAAGAAACAATAAAAAGAACAGAAAAGGGCGGTATTTATTGGAGACGATAATGGAGAAAAGAGACATAAGTAGATGCATAAGAATGTGTTATTTGGCATAGATTATTGAAAAGAAGATCGAAGCTTGAGAACGGTAGCTTGAGGAATCAGGGAGTAGGTGGATGGGGTCCAACATCAGGTTGTTGGGGAGAGGAAGCCATTGGGGCTGAAGCTTGTTCAATCATAATTTGTAGTGAACTAAGGCATTGTCTGAGGTGGTCCCTTTCGTGTTTAATACGCCTGCAAGCATCATTGTCGCATAATCCTAAGGAATAGCGATTTCTAAGTTCAGCTAAGGCAGTAGTTGCGGAATTAGCTATTTCTTGATATTTATCTCTCTCGTCTTTGAGTAAGCAGGCCGATTCTTGGAGAGAGTGCCATTGAGATGTTGCCATCCAATTTATGTGATCAATTGTAGAAATATATTGCTGATGAATGGAAGCGGCAGTGGAGACAGAATCTAAGGACACTTTTGATGCGTTAGCACTGCCAACGGCAATCGCACTCGCATCACGGAGTAAACTCAAAAATGATGGGGAAGGTGGAATGTCAGCGGGAGGCGGAACGGGAATGTCAGTCGGTATGGTAGATGGAGTGGGTTGGTTGCGCGGGGCCTGAGTGGGAGGAGGGGAAGAAAGTGGGGAGGGAGGACGAGGGGGGGTATTGGTTGGATTGTTGGGATTGAGTTGTGTTTGAATGAGGGGCTGTAAAGGGATGGCGGAAGGAGGGGGAATGGGGTTGGGAAAATGGACATTAGGAGAATGGGGAAGATTCGGAGAGAATGTTTGTGAAGGAATCGAAGGTAAATCTGTGGGGCCAGATGTAGGTGTTGTAGCTGAAACTGAGTCAATGGAGATGTGAGGGGAATGATGGATGTTGGTGGATGGTGGATAGAATTCCATGCTTGCATCTCTCTCATGGTTGGGTGGAAACTAAATGGATGGAGGAAGAGGATGAAGAGATACAGAAGGTTAGGAATGAGTAGTTAGGACGATGGAAGTTGATGGTAATTGGTAAATCCAAACGAGAAACGGTGCAGAGTATATGGAGAAGGATTTAGAGCCCCGAGACAGGGCCTCACGAAGTCGACGGGACTGCAAATTCAAGGAGCCATAGAGTAGGGCGGCGTAAGGGTACGGATGGCTGTTGAGGAAGCAAAAAAGTGGGTCAGCAATGCGAATATTGGACCAGGGGATGGAAGAAGTAGGGCTGTGGAGCAAAAATAAAAAAATGAACGAATTGAGAATGGACATCATGCGTATGGAGAATCTGGCAGTGTGGTCAAAACGATCATGGCAAAATGCAATGGTTGCCGAGGGGGACAAGCCTGAATAAAGGAACGAGGGAGCACAGAAGGGCCGCAGAGGGGATCCGAGACCCTCTACAATGGCGGAAACGCAGAGGGTTCCAGTTCGAAAATTCGGAAATAGATGTAGAGCTTCATAAATGTCCTGATGATTTGGTGGATCATTCAAAAGAAGATTGGCTAAGCCCCAGAGCCCTGCTTGACGAAGATTATCTTCAGAAAAAAGACGATGAAGTTCGACAGATGGAAGGGACAGATGAATACGAATTTGGAGATCCATATCTGGTGGATGAAAAATGCTGAGGTAATCTGCTGTAGGGGAATTAGGCTACGAAGTTCGAGAAATGGAAGGAGAAGGGGAGTTTCACGGAAAAGGAGAATTATGGCGAGGAAAGGACGTGGAAGGGAGTGAGGGTGGAGAATATAAGGAAATGGAATCGGAAGGGATGGAATAGGTGGGAATAGACAGAGTGAGAGGAGCATGAGTGAGAGAGGGCACAATGGGTGGTGGTTCCAGAGGTTGCGACAGCGGAAGAACGAGAGATCTGTGATCAATTTGCGGGGATTGGTCAACCGTATGAATATCGAGTGCTGCGGATGCAGGGGTAGAAGAAAATGGTATAACTAGTGTGGAGGGGATGAAATCCGATGGGTAATCAGGCGCATTAGAATCTTCCATGGCCGGGCTTGGGAATAACGGATAGATTGAATGGGAGTTGACAGAATGAGAGAAGTGGAGGGATGATTATGGGGGTTTGTGTGGTGCAAGGAAGTAAGCGGATGAGGGGGATGAGTAATGGCTTTTAGAGAGACAGAACAGAGAGAGGAAGTAAGAGCCGGAGACAGGGGAGACAGACAACCGCTATGAGTAATATTTATAGCGAGGAGGAAGCAAGTTTGTGACGCACAAAAAGTGTGGTGATGCTCCAGAGTAGGCCAAAAGAGAGGTGACTAACCACCAAATGTCATCCACCCAAGATAGAGATAAAGAAAGGCTAACACTAAAAGGAACTACTGAGAACATGGACGCCCAAATTTTAAGCACAATTTGTCAGAAAAAGTGGCGGAGAGGGAAGGAGACGCCTAAAGATAATGGGAGTTGCTACTTTTAGGGGTAAAAGAGGGGTCAGGTCACCTTTGCTAAAAAAGGGTGGTCGTGGGTAAAAAGAATGATGGAGATGGAAGAATGGGAGGCCGCTTGGAGAGAGAGAGAAGTAGAGCACTGGGATTGGGGGAGAGAGAGAGAGAGAGACAGAGAGAGAGAGAGAAAGATAGAGAGGGGGAGAGAGGGAGGAGGGGGAGAGAATGGGCTTGGGCCGGGATGGTAGTTTGGGGGCGCTACGGGATGAGTGTGGGCGTGGAGCAGGGTTGGGCATTGGGGCAGGTGGTGGGAAGTGGGGCGGGGGATGGCAGGGTATGGAGGGCGGGGTGGGGGGTGGGTGGGCACTGCGGGGAAGGAGAGAGAAGGAAGGATTTGAATAGGAGGGGCGGGGGTGGGAGGTGAGAGGTGGGGGCAGAGTAGCGGCGTGGGTGAGTTTGGTGGGGCAGGGGTGGGAGGGGAGCTGTGGTTGCAGGGCGGGGTGGGGACGCTGTGGGGTGAGTGTGGGCGGGGGCGGGGCAGGGTGGCAGGGGGATGGCGGGGTTAGAGGGGCGGGTAAGGGGCACTACGGTGTATGTGTGTGTGTGTGTGTGTGAGAGAGAGAGAGAGAGAAAAAAAAAGGGAGAGAGAGAGAGAGAGTAGGGGGATAGAAGGGGCGGGGGTGGGAGGGGAGCGGTGGGGGCGGGGCGGGGCGGGGGTGGGGGGATGGCGGGGTTGGAGGGGCGGGTGAGGGGCGCTACGGTGTGTGTGTGTGTGTGAGAGAGAGAGAGAGAGAGAGAGAGAGAGAGAGAGAGAGAGAAAGGGAGAGAGAGAGAGAGAGAGAGAGAGAGAGAGAGAGAGAGAGAGAGAGTAGGGGGATAGAAGGGGCAGGGGTGGGAGGGGAGCTGTGGGTGTGGGGCGGGGTGGGGACGCTGTGGGGTGAGTGTGGGCAGGGGGGGGGCAGGGCAGGGTGGCAGGGGGATGGTTGGGTTGGAGGGGCAGGTGAGGGGGCGCTGCGGTGTGAGTGTGTGTGTGTGTGTGTTCGAGAGAGAGAGAGAGAGAGAGAGAGGGAGAGAGAGAGAGTAGGGGGATAGAAGGGGCGGGGGTGGGAGGGGACTTGTGGTGGCGGGCGGGGTGGGGACGCTATGGGGTGAGTGTGGGTGGGGGCGGGGCAGGATGGCGGGGGCTGGCGGGGTTGGAGGGGCGGGTGAGGGGGCGCTGCGGTGTGAGTGAGAGAGAGAGAGAGATTAGGGGGATAGAAGGGGCGGGGGTGGGAGGGGAGCGGTGGGGGCGGGGCAGGGGTGGGAGGGGAGCATTGGGGCGCTGCGGGGTGAATTGGGGTGGGGAGGGCGGGGCAGGGTGGCGGGGGGATGGCGGGGTTCCAGGGGCGGGTGAGGGGCGGGTGAGGGGGCGCTGTGGTGAGGGCGGGAGAGAGAGAGAGAGAGAGATCCATGAAATGCAAGAGTCTATTAAGCAATGATTTTCTATGGAAGAAGGTCCACTAGTATGTTCAAGCGGTGGAAAAAAGTCAGTGATCTGTGCTAATGAGATGATTGTTAACCCCATGTGCACGCAGGGATGCTGCAATCGATATATATTCTAATACTTCTGGCCGGAAGGTCCAAGGATCTACGAGAATCATAGCCGCTTATTTACGTGGCATCCTCATCCATTGTTGGACAAAGATTTCTTTCGATAAACAGAGTTCTATCATGACATCCATCTCCATGACATATGTCACATATCTACACAGATCTCCTTCCCTTTCATGGAGGTTCCAATCAACTCTCACACGACTTCTTCCAGCTCTAATGAATCTTCTTGCTCTGGCTCGGTGGGGATAGAAGGGGGGGTGGAAGGTGAGCGGTGGGGGCGGGGCGGGGTGGGGGTGCTGTGGGGTGAATGTGGGCGGGAGGGGCGGGGCGGGTGGTGGGGTGGAGGGGCGGGGTGAGTGGGTGCTACGGGGAGGAGAGAGAGGGAATTGTTGGTGTATCCAATAATCAGAGCATCCCAAAGTTCGATAGCAACACAGAAAAACAGATGCTCCTATTGGACCGCTTTTGGAGTAGTTCCAAGATTGTAAATGGTAAATGTATCTAGAACAGCAAGATACAAACAAGGAGAATGCCAAGTAGCCTCAATGCTGTGGAGATGAGTCATTGCCTCTTTAATATAGGTTCAATCTGGCTGACGTCAGTGATTTCATAGAAATCAGTTGCAAACAAGGTAGTTATTGGGCAACTATAATGCCCATGGAGCTAATCCAAAGCGGGAAACACATGGCCGTAAAGTCATGGGTAGTCCCGAATGAAAAAATGGAGGCCACAACTAATGCAGCATATGATGATGCAACGTATGATCCAAACAAATCAGAATCCACTCTGGCAATATCCCCGACATTGTCACCACCATTATCAACAATGACTGGTTCCTTTGATCATCCTCTGGGATATTCTGCTCAACTTTTCCAAACAATTCGGCACTCCCATCAGCAGCCTTAGTGTAGATTCCACCCCCAACACGGCCAAAAGAAATGCAACCGAGGACCCACCCAATCCATAACCAATTATGGCTTCAAATAACCATTATCATTCAGTCTTGTATTATTTCTTGAAGACGTGAATGGTAAGTACAGGACCAAAAGGCCTGCTTCTGTAAGCAGAAAGGCCATAACCGAACCAGATCAAAAAGCAGCATTGAATGCCTTCCCAACACCCTTCCTTGCTTCCAGTGTACGGGCATTTGCATAAGTTGCTGTGAATGACAATCAACAATTTTTCTCTGGCCAAGACACAATCTGAGATTAATCTATTGCCGCAGCTACTAGTAGTTCCTCATCATTTAGGAAGTTGAAATTGCAACAGCACGTCGAGACCCACGGCCTCCAATTTGATCCCATTAGGCCACAAGGAATTTTGCACATCGTTCCAAGGAATTTGCACACTTCTCCCACAACCAATCACCAACAAATCTAGGGCTGGCTTTCTGATGTTATCTCTTTAAAGCTCATTGGGGTCCAGTTCAAAATGAGACTACCATGACACATAGTAGAGCCCTCATAGAAGATGTTATTGATGTTGAAACCATTATTATTAGACCCTGTAAAGTGGAGCCGCTCACCACCTCATTTAATATATCCATAAGATTCTTTGGTTCATACAAGCCGATCCGTCTCTTGCCAGCAGCATTGGAAGCCTTCTTGTGGAAGTGATGCATTCAAAGATGGAAGTAAAGATGTCAAAGACTAGTGCAAGGGATAGATAGATGAACCCAAGGCCAATTGATGAGCAACTGATGCATGGAGGCCAACATTAGAAGCCTGAGCAGCCCTTGGTTGATCGGAATACATAAGGCAATTGTGGAACCGAACCAACCAAGCCATCTCTCTGCACCATCTATGGATCTATTGTATCCATCTTTGGCATCTGGCTTCCATCTTATGTTGCTACTTGTAGTTGACCTGTTAGCCCTCAATTATTTTTATTGGATCTTCAATTTTTTTTTTCATCATCTGGCAATGCCAGATTTTCCATACTCCTTCAAGTCTGTTGATGATAGGCCTTGAGCCTTGATATGTTGACCAGTGGCAAGGCCTCTCCTTGTAGAGTTTCTAATTCCAGAGCACCCCAATTCAGCATTGTTTTGACTCTATAAGGTCCTTCCTAGTGTGGAAGCCATTTTCCTCTTAATTGTGTATGAAGATGATGTCTATGGAGAAGAACTAACATGCCTGTTTCTATGTTGTTGTTCCACAGATGTCGATCATGTGCCTCCTTCCTCTTCATCTGAGTCTCTATCAATTGTTTTGTTGCTAGTAGACAAATCTCCTCTAGTTTATGTAGTGCGCCAAGCCTTTGAGAGACGTCAAAATCTTTCTTGCCCTGCATGAATGCTATTTTAGGTGATCCATGTAAAAATTCACAGGGCTCAATGGGCAATATGCCATAAACCAGTTGGAATGGATAATATCCTGTGGCCTCTTTGTAAGCTAACCTCTATGCCCATAGGGTACCTTGATAAGCAATGCCCGAAGAAGTGGGCTGTAACATACACTCCTTTCTTAACATTGAGATTAAAACCTTATTGGTCGATTCAGCCTGTCCATTGGCTCTTGGATAGTAGGCACAAGAGGTCCTATGTAGGATTCTATACCTGTTGAAAATTTCTTGCAGGACCTTATTGACAAAATGGGTACCCTGATCTGTACAAATTTCAAGTGGACATCCAAACCTGCAAATGATGCTACTGTAATGAAATCAGCAACAGTTTGGGCAGTGCAGTCGGGGGAGGCAATAGCTTCAACCCACTTTGTCACATAATCTATAGCTATCAAGAGATATTTCTCTCTTTTTGGAATCGCTGGGGGGTAGATGGGCCCTACAAAATCTAGCCCCCACTTCTCAAATGGTTGCTAGAAAGTGGAAACAATCAAGGGGTTATGCCTATGCTTTGTTGGCTTAGGGCCACACCTCTGACAAACATCACATGCCTTTCCCCATTCATCTGCATCCTTAAATAGTGTAGGCCACCATAGACCAACATCCAGTATCCTCTGACTCATAATATGTCCTGGAAGGTGCCCACCACCTGTTCCTTCATGTGCAGGTTGAAGTACTTCTCTCACTTCTTCTTCTTCCAAGCACTTCCTAAACCTGTCATCCTTTCCCTGTCTATATAATTTATCTTCAATGAAGGTATACGGTCTACTTTTTATTAGCAGTCTCTTCCTTTGCACAACACTAGCCTTTTCTGGATACACACCAGTTTTAATGAAATTCTTGATATCATACTACCACCCTTGAGCTTGTACAGCGAACAGATGGGCATCTGGAAAATCATCATTGACTCCACTAGCTGGATCCATCATATTGATCCTTGATAGGTGATCTTCCATAACATTTTCTTTACCTGGTTTGTGGACTACAGAAAAATCAAACTCTTGGAACAACAATAACCACCTCCATTTTCTACCAGTGGCTTATGGTTTGTTGAGCAAGTATTTTAGTGGTTGATGATCTGTTATAATAATAAATTTTACTCCCAGTAAGTAATGATGGAATTTTTGGACAACAAAAACCATTGCTAGGGCTTCCCTTTTTGTAGTACTGTAATTCCTTTCAGCCTTGGTCAAGATTCTACTAGCATATTGAATTGGTCTGTCCACTTTAAATTCTTCACTGGGTTGGGTCAAAACTGCCCCCATTGCATAGGCACTGGCATCTACATGTATATGAAAGATTTTTGACCACTCAGGTGTGATCAAAATAGGAGCAGACACTAACCTTGACCGTAATTTTTGATATGCTTTTTCCTCCTCTTCTTCCCATTTAAAAGGTACTTCCTTACCTGTAAGTCTAGCCAGTGGTCTAGCTATCTCTGCATACATTTTTATAAACCTTCTATGGTATCCAGTATGCCCCAAGAAACTCTAAATCTCTTTAGGAGATTTAGGTTTAGGCAACTTTAATATAGAAATGATTTTGTCAGGATCTGGGGCCATACCTTTAGCCGACACCACATGTCCTAAGAGAGTTCCTTCTGTCACAAGGAAATGACATTTGTTTGGATTGAGCTTTAGCTTAGTCTCCCTGCATCTTTTGAAAACATTCTGTAGCTGTCTCAAGTGATGGTCCAAACAACCTAGAGGAGTTTCCTTGTGAGAACCTGAAAACGAAGAGAAGTCATCCATGAAGATTCTAAGTGATTCCAGCAATAGGGGGCCAAAAATGAGATTGACCATTCTGTTAAAGGTGGCTGGAGCATTTCTGAGCCCAAATGGCATTTTTACATACACATATGTTCCCCAAGGTGTGATAAAAGCAGTCTTTTCACGATCCTCTGGGTGTATTGATATTTGATTATAACCACTAAATCCATCCATAAAGCTATATAATGCATGCCCAGCCACTTCTTCAATGACCTACTCTGCAAAAGGCATTGGGAAACCATCTGGAATGGTCACCTTGTTGAGTGCTCTAAAGTCAACACAAATTCTGATTTTATTAGTATTCTTCTTTGGTACTATAACCATAGGTGAGAGCCACTCTGAGTGTTCCACAGGAATGATGATTCCTGCATCCTCCATCTTCTGTATTTCCACATAGACAACTTCAGCATATTTTGGATTAAGTCTATAACTCTTACCTCTTATGGGTTTGGCTCCATCAACCAGAGGGATTCTGTGCTCTCCATAAGTTGCAGGCACTGCTTCTAAGTCTTTATAATGCCAGGCAAAAACATCTGTATAATGGGTCAAGAATGATTTTACCTTTTCAAGGAGCCCTGGGTGGCTCCACAACCAAGTGGCCACCAAAACTGGCCGATTATTGTCTGGAGTGCCTAATTGTATTTCTTTGACAGGATTTCTCTCTACCATATTATCTTCGTGCTCATCTTCTTCCTTGTCTTCTTCTACTAGCTTTTCGTGCATTGCTTCATAAGCAGGTGTATTTTGGATTTCAATGTGTTCCTCCTGGTCCTACATCCATCCTACAGGGATTTCTTGAATCAGGAAAGAACACTCTTCACTAGAATCTTTTACCTTGCCTTTAGCTTTAGTAATCATATCCTCCTCTAAGTTGTATTTGAGGGGTATCTTCCTGCCCCTTCTGTGGTCTGTGATGGGCTCTCCCAATCCATCAACCTGGACTTTCTCCTTATCTTCATCATAACCTTCAGTCGTGCAAGAATTATTAAGAAAAATTCCAAAACAAGAGGAAGAGTTGCCTGATTGGAGCCAATTTAGAATATCCTCTTCTTCCTCGAAATCTATTTGGGGTTGATCCTCCAATTCTGGTTCCATGCATATGCCACCTGTTTGCATCATGCTAGTGTTTCCTTGATTATCTGGGCCCTCTTCTAAATGAATCTGTGTCAGCTCTTGCCCTTTCTTTTGTACCCACATAGTGTCCTTGCCCCAATCATGAATGACACTTGCATGCCTCAGCCATGGTCATCCAATTAAGAGGGGAAATCCTCCTTCAACCTGGGGCAATCTTAAAACCACAAAATCCAGAATGAATAGATTACCTTGTACTTCAAGTGGAACTTTTGGGATCACTCCCAAGGGCCTTACTTTGCTCTGATCTGCCAAAGTAACAGTGAAATTTGCAGGCCTTGAAGGGTGGAGTCCAATCTTTTCTATTGTATGTTCAGGCATCAAGTTAATGCCAGAACCACCATCCACAATAACTCCTTGAAATTCATGACCTTTGATAGATACTATCAGTTGAGGAATTTTATAATCTGTAAGGGGTGCTTCCCCTACAATTTTCCCTTTATGTAAAACAGTAGTCTTTGCCACCAAACTTGTGGTGGAAGCTTCATCAATTATCTACAATAACTCTGACCTGAATTTCCCATCCATCTTTATTAAATAAAAAATACTAACCTCCTTTTTCATGGACTTGAGTAGTTTTGAAGCCTCTGATTCCTTGAGAGCATGGGCTCCAGTTGACTTATCAAACTCCTCATGATCCCTGTTGAAGGCATGCCCAATGGCATCACTAGTGCATATGAGATCTCCTTTTTGCCTTGTATCTGCACCTGTGGTGGCTTTATCATCAGATGGTTCTCTGTTTTGGTTCCATTCCTTAATCTTTGATCCTTGTCCTATGTCTGCTTGAACCTTCCCATTGCTTCTTGTCTGCACAGTCAAAGATTCTATTTCTTCTAATTGCACCACTCTCGTAGATGGTGATGGCTCATTGACTAGATCACACACTTCTTCTTTGTGCACAGAAATCATTTGAATGTGGGGCCCGGATGAAGAGGCTTGATTCTTAGGGCAACAATTTGTATAATGGTCTCTTGCCTCAGGGCAGTTCCTGCAAGGAGGGGCATTTTCTGGTAGGGTGCACCTACTTTGATAGTGCCCGCATTCTCCACATTTGAAACAGATGATTGGCCTCCTAGGCCCATTTCCAAAGTTATTCCTCTGTCTAGGATTATAGTTGTTACCTTGATTTGGTGCAGCAGCCATCACATTTGCTGGTGTTGGGGGTCCTCCTTGTGTCCAGTATGTCGTTGCAAGAATTCCCCTTGATTGGCATTCATGGGCATGGCCAACTTTCTTGCATAATTGGCAAGTCACACTTAACAGAGGACATTCACTTACTATGTGACCTTGCTTGCTGCACATGGAACACCAAAGTCCACTCTTGATGCCACCTCCTTTTAGTTCTTGCAACTCCTGTCGCAGCTGAGCCAATTCCTCTGCTTGGGCCTCCTCCTCCTTTTGGAGCTTTAGTGCTTCAATCTCCCTTCTCAACTGAGCAACAACATTCTCCTCCAGGCTTTGTAGGGCTTATTTCTTTTTAAGCCCTCCAGCTCCTTCCTTAGCTGGATCACTGGATCCTCCATTTTTGTACCATATGTTGGTTGGGAAGAAGTTGCTCCATACTGGTGCCTTATCTGCTCCAAGCGTGTGGCTGTGTTGATGAACTCCTCTATGGAGGCTATAGGTAACACTAATTCCTTTAATTTGCATTGGGTGGCCACTAGTAGGGGCTTAGCTAACCATTTCTTAACAAAAAAATCGTGTGGTGGATCTGGCAATTTAGCCAGTAGTGCTTTGGCCCTAGTCACAAACTCTGGGAACTTTTCTCCTGGACCCAATCTCAAATTTTCTAGTTCTTTTATGATAATCTCCGTAGTGTTTCCATGCTGGAATTGATTTTTAAATGCATCTTTCATCACATCCCAAGTGGTAAAATGGTTTTCAGTAAACTGGCTAAACCACTTATCTGCTAATCCCTCTAATGTGGCAGGGAAGAGAATAAAAAAGGCATCCTCCCTACCCATTAAGCCTCTAGTCTTACATAGTGCCAAAAACCTTCTAATGTGTTCATCCGGATCCTCTTGAGCTAGGCCTTTGAAAGAAGGAAACTTTATATTTAATCTAGAGAGTAAAGTTTCCAAGTCTACCTGACCTGCCAGGCTCTTTACTGATGAGGTTGAAGATAGTGGACTGGAGGACCTTCTAACAACCTTCCTTCTTGTCTGCTTGCAGGTGACCCTCAATGTTTGGGACCGGGTTGCGGTCATGAGCAGCTCATAGCCCACTTAATATGAGACACTTGATAAGAATATTTACCTTTTGTTTGATGAAGTAGCACTGTAGTAGCACTGTAGACACGTGACCTCTGCTATACTTTGCACTTGGTTTCTCCTAAGCTCAAATCTCCTTGGAGGTCCCACCATGCGTGCCAAATTTTGTTGGGGGTGTCTTGGACAAGAAGGAGTTTGAAGGTTTGTAGGAGAAAAGGGAAGAGACAAGAAGAGAAAATACACCTTGGAAGCCTTTGCCGATTGATTACAATAAGACAATTACAATGTTTGAAGCACAATACAAGCCAATACAAATACACCTTGGAAGCCTCTGCCGATTGATTACAGTAAGACAATTACAATGTTTGAAGCACAATACAAGCCAATACCTCTGTGCACAATACAAGCCAATACCTCTGTGCACAATCCCACAGAGTGCTCAATTACAAATACCAAATATCCCAAAGTCTTCTTGACGCTGGCCTCCTCTGCACCAGACCTCCACCTGCTTCAAGCTTATCCTTGTGCACACCTTGCACCAAGCTTCCACTAAGGGGGAGGAATGAATACCTTCTGTCGGCACGCGCACACTGCCAAGAGGCCTTGACATCCTTGGGGGACTAGCTTAGCACTCTCTGCACAATCCCTTAGTCACTCTCTATGCACCCTTGAAGTCCACTTCTCTGCGTCCCACACTGGTGACTCTTGCACTTCTCTCTCTTGCTTCACTTAGACTATGCTTCTCTTGCTTACTCTAAGATTGGTCCAAGAAGAGTCCTTGCCTTGATTTTAGTGTGTCGATCACGTACGCTCCTAACTGCAAGTGTATCTTGGTGCTCACTTTGATATCCCAAGATTGTCTTTTCAAGTGGTAGCCAACGACTCTGTTTTGTCCTGTAGTGACTTTAGACTTAAAACCAAAAAATTTATTTGGGGGGCCATATTTTCACCTGTGCGTATGTTGGTGCTTCACATACCTTCACATTTTCCTTTTAATTCTTCCTTTTTGCACATAAGAGGGTGTTCACCTAAACCTTCCAACCACTTTAAAACACACTTTGAACCTTAGGGAAATTAGAGAAAATACTTCTGCAACCTGCAACCCACTTTCTCCAATTTACCCTTTGTGGACAATTAATTGTGCACTACCTGTGCACTTTGACGCTTGTACTTTTAGCACTTTGACTTTGCACCTGTTGACTTTGACTTTGAGCCCTTTGACTTTGACCTATTGACTTTGATTGATATGACATGTATGGGCTCAACAAATGTGTAGAAAAGTTTTCACTCATCACCTAGCATTGGCATCTCTCTCATAGCCTTGTCATAGTCTGAATCTATTTCCAGCATTTCTTGTTGCATATCCATCATCGTTTGTATCATTTGCTTCACTACTGGCTTTAATTGAGCTACATCCATGTTTAACCATGTTTTAGGTATACTAGGTTCTTCCCCTATGGTAACATCTTTTCCTTGTGCCACATGTAGTGTTATTTGGTGTGGATGCTGAATATGTAGCTATATCGTTGGCTCAGCCTCTTGAATTACTCCCTTCCCTTGTGGCGTATCATCAGGAATTTCAATCACTATTTTTGCCGGAGTTTGTTGTGATAGCACCTCTTTTTCGAGGTTCCTTTGCAACTCTTCCTTGATGGGTGGTATCACATTTGTTTTTGGTGTAGATGCTTCTTTTACACTGATCTTGGATTGTGTATTCAACTGGATGATGTGCCTTTCTTTAGATGGTGCTTCCTGATTTTGTACTTGTGGGTTTTGATTGTCACGGGTGGTTTGGATTTGATGAATCTCCATTGATTCTTCATCATTCATCTCTATCCTTCTATCTATGTCCAATGTGTCATGTTCATGAATAGATTCCTCATTAGAACTTGAGTCATCAAGCCCCAATTCCTTGTATCGGGTGGCTTGTGATGGGTTGTGTTCTTTTTGACCCTTTTTCTGCAAACATTTGGACTGTCTGTATTGATGTCCTTGAACGGTAATATTTATTTGACCTCGCATGTAAGTATGTGTTTCTTCTAAAGCCGCTGATAGATCCCTTTGTGTTATAGGAGGTTGAGTTAATGAGACCCTTGGTAATAGATGTGTTCACTTCGATTGTGGGGTTTCTTGTGCTTCTTCTTCTCTAACCCGCTTGGCTCCACGCATTGTAGTTTCTGAACTTGTTCCCACTTTGTAGCTCAATGGTGAATAGCACCTCCTTTAATGTCAATCTAGGAAGACATGAGGATGGTATGAAGACCTTGAGCAAGTGATGTGCACAAGTAGTGATGGAGAACCACACAAGCATGCACACACATACACACACACACGTAAGAACAAAGAGTGAGACAATAGAAGCTTTGATTAAGATCCAAACAGAATTACAATAGCTCTTCTTTTGTTCAAACTACAATTTTTTCTCCTCAAAAATGATCTCTCTAGCTCCTTTTATAGTTTTTGACTAGCTAGTGCCTTGTCAAGACCTAGTGTCCGGCCTAGTTAAAAATTAGGTTCCTAAGCTATTTTGGAGACTCAAATGAGCTCTAAAAATTATGAAAATTGGTACATAATTACTTCTAATAGTCCTCAAGCTTGAGGACTCCTCAGCTTGAACAAAATGGAGTCGAATCTACCCAAAACGGTATCTACAAGGTTCATCTAGTGATGAAAATCACTGTTAAAAAGGGATTGGGTCAGAAAATTTGAATGGCCTACTTGCCGGATCTTCTTTGACTGCTTTGCCTACTTGGCCCTTCTCTTTGCTCTGATTCCTTATGTTGCCTCCCTTGTCTTGAAATGCCCTGACTACTGCCAACACACTTCCTCTCTGGATATAGATGCTTTCTTCTTCTTTGGAATTGTTGTAGACTTCACATATCTTGCCATTTCAATAGAGGTTGGCATTAATGACAGGCATTCCTTCATTTCTAGTGCTTCATAGATCAATAGCATCAAGGTAGAGCTTCCATTCAAAAATTTTTTATGGTCCCATTTCTTCTTTGCTTCGAATAAATGTTCCTATATGTATGGTGTAAAGTTAACTTGGTTCCCGATTTGCCTCATAAAATGACATAGCAATTGAACTACAATCTTTTGAGGTGTTGTATATCTATTCATGCTTGGGAAACAAAAATATTGATGCACCACATGGATTGATTCTTCAATATCTGTCTTGTTGATTTCCATACAAGTCTTCTTTTTAGCATTATGAAATTCATGTTTGAGATTTGTCAGTCCATCTTGATTCCATCCAAAAGCTTTGTTGATGAGTTCATCTGTAAATCGAACATGTTTCCATTCTCTAGTTTTATTCACATTTCTAGCTTCTAGTACTGAGGGCATATCCACTGTTGCTTGTAGCGTGTTCATTACATGAGTACATCATTGAAAACATGGTAAATAAATTGGAAGTCATAAAAATGCGTCAATTACTACCCTTGTCCATACTTCCATAATGCTTGGTAATCCATGTTGTAGAGTTTGAAAATCCTACGATACCAATGCCTTCGTAATTGATTCCAAAGGACGAAGCAGGACCTCTTCCTCTTGCGTAGCTTCTGAATCAGGTGATGCCATCTGCACTTAAAGTCATCAGCTCAAAGCCCAATTACATCCAACCAAAGCACACCTGATTGGAATAGGAGGTAAGGTTACTGAATGCATAGGTGAGATTACACGATGCAACAAAAACTATTAGTGTGCCATGATCAAGATTTATTAGAAGAACTTGTGTTAGGCCAAGATTGAATATTTGAATATGAGGTAACTATCCAAATAGCCTTGGGCTACATATCAACCAAGATAGGGCATTGCAAAGTATTCAGTTTGTTAGAAGAATGACCTATCAAAGCCACTTGTCTAGCTCTAAGAGATCAATTAATCATGCATGACAATGATTGTACATCTACCTCTACTATGGAACCCCCACCTCCAAGCACTTCACCTGTGTTTAAATCAATTCTTAATCTCACACCCCCTCGTCATCCATTGGACCTTTCTACTAACATCGTTTCCATGGAGAGCCCTAGTGAGGAATTGAGCACAAGAGCTACTAGTTAGAGTAATCAACCCAAACCTGTCCACATTAGAATATATCCCATTTAACGATCTAGACAAGCATGGATTTGGAAAGATCAAGTAGGAGCATATCACCAAAAACAAAGCCATCACCTACAAGGGAACCAACAACAGGTCAAGACTTCAAGCCAAGCTGGATCTCAAGGTCTACAGAAGATTGTCCAATTATGGATCCCAAAGAAACTAATTGTTGCTCAACCCTTTAGAATGCAAATATGGATTCCCAAATCAACTATGCCAATGAAGAAAACTAAACTGAAAACACCAATACAAAAGAAGGATCCATCCGAAATAAAGTCAAAGGAGCAAGAAAGACGCAACGACTGGAAATTGTATAAGTACTCAATGAAAGCAACTCAAAGATATGAATGGCTAGCAAAGAAGAATCACAAAACGACAGCTACACAAAGCACAACAGGAGACAAAGATGCAGTGAAGAAAAACAAAATAAAGTTGAGTTGGATACCCAAATCGTGATCATCATCTACAAACCCACCAACAACTTCTTCTTGCACACATCTTGAGTTCCATACACCTCGAGTGTGCATAATAGGGCCACATTATGAGGCCATGCATTCAGCACATAATTCTTCATCTATTTATTAGTGATGCACATTTCCCTCCAAGGGAATAGGAGAGCACTTGTACAATAACCTTAAGGAAAATAATTAAGCTTCGGACACTCACTAACATTTTTGTTTTCTTTCAGTAAAAAAATAAGAGAAGAAAATATATAAATGGAAAAAAAATCCCAGGTACTACCTTTCTCACACCCATGGGGGAAGGACAACACAAGTCACTTAGAGAACTATTTCATTCATGGAGATTAGTTGGAAATAAGTCATACAACGACTTTTACACCAATTGCCATAGTGGTATAACTATGCTTTGCTTGGTTTAATTGTCTACTAGCATAGGCTATAGGGTGGTCTAACTTTCCGATATCTGCTGGCTATGCTAAGATGCAACCAATGGCAAACTTGGAGGCACCCACATGAATATGAAATGGTTTATTCCAATCTGGTACTTTTAAAATTGGAGATGAGCTCAAGCGACTCTTTAATTCGTTGAACGCCTGTTCACAATCTTCTGCCCAAGTAAACTAAGTCAGCAATCCAAAAAGAGGCCTCGCAATTATGGCATACATGTGAATGAATCTACGATAATATCCATAATGTCCCATAAATGCCTGTACTTCTTTAGTAGTCTTTGGTCTTGACAAATCCAGAATTACTTTGATTTTGTCTTCATCAGTGGAAATTACATTCTTAGAGATAATGTGCCCTAAGATCTTTCCTTGTCAAACCATGAAGACAAAATTTTTCCGGATTAAGGCATACTCTATACTCACAACATTTGGAAAATATTTTTCTTAGTTCTAGGATGTGTTCTGATCTTATAGCTGAATATGTACATAATTTATACAGGTATACCTCCAAATGGCACATCAATCTTTGAAAAGTGGCTGGGGCATTAGTTAGAACAAAAGGCATAACCCTAAATGCATAGACTCCCCATTCAGTTGCAAAAGTTATCTTATGTTGGTATTTAGGAGCAATGGCTACCTAATTATATCTTGAGAAGTCGTCAAGAAAGCTATAGACTTTCTTACCTGCAACCATTTCCAACAGATAATCTGTGATGGGTAATGGGTAACTATCCCGTATGGTGGTCGCGTTTACCTTTTTTAAGGTTAATGCATACCCTTAATTTTCCATTCTTTTTTGGTACTACCACTAAAGGTGACACCCATTTTGTGTGTTCACTTTCATAAATGAAGACCACATCCAATAATTTGTCTATCTCCTCCTCAATTTTTGCTGAATAAACATCATTATAGGTATGTGGTCTTTGTTTGGAGGGCTTGGCTTCTGTTGTCATAGGGATTCTATGAGCACAAATAGAAGTATCTACACCTTTTAAGTACTTATAAGTCCATGCAAAGACATCTCAATACTCTTTTATAAGTTGTATTAATTCTTGTTCTTCCTCTGGCAAGACATATTGTCCTATGAAAGTGCATCTCTCTTCTCCTTCTTCAATAGCTACTACAATCTACTTGGTCTACTCTTTATTGTTGTATGCTATCCCTGGTTATGCTTCTTGTTTTCGCATTTGAATAGAAATCTTTCTCTGCTCTACATCATATTTCTTGAACTGCTCAGGTAGCTCGAATTGGTCTTGAGGTGTGCTATCTTCTTTCTCTTTTTCTATGTTTGGTTTGTCTATTACTGGTTGTAGTGCGTCTTGAGCCACATCTAGACTAGGTTCAATCTCTTCCTTCCTTTTCCTTTCTTCCTCAATAGGTTCCAGTTCCATTTCTATGCTCTTGTAATCTTCATTCCATTCTTTTTCAATTACTTCTCCTTCATCCACTTCTTGGAGAATGGCCATGTATATATTTACATCATATCCTTCCTCATCTATGCACTCATTCATTATTACTTCTTCATTTACACATACATCCAGGGTGGCTAAAATCTCCATCCAACCATGGGGTTCAAATTCTTCATCTAAGAATATTTGAGGCATGTAGGTGGGATCTTCTACAGGTCTAGATGTTCCTTGTCCTAGCTGCCATCTTTGTCTCCTTTCTTCTTCCCTTTTAGCTACCTTACACATCCATAGGTGAGTATCTTCTTCATCCATGGTTGGCTACTAGATCCTACACTATGAATGGATAAATTATCATCTTCCTTGTGTATCGGGTTCCATTGTAGAGGAGGGACATCTTGATAAGTATAAGTATGGATATTTATCCTAGTCGTCATTCCTCCATGCTGCAAGTACACTGCGTCTTTTCCCAAACCTTGCACTACCTTGAGTTGTCTCATGAAAGGCCTTCCAAGTATCATCTCATAATTACTAGCCTTTTCGAATTGACATATTGCTAAGGTGTGCTCAAATTTGACTCTGCAAGTGGTAAATACTGCTTTTTCCAATAAACCTAAGGGTCGCTCCGTGTGTCCATCTACCATTTGAATCTTCCTTTTGGTAGGTCATAAAGCTAGCTTTCCCCATTTCTCCCATATTTCTTTCGTAGCTATTCCTAATACAGTGCCTGAATCTAATATGGCTTTTGTTGTATATCCTCGCATGTATTTCCTTCATCTCCCTCACTCAAATCTCCAACTTTATCAACATGGATTTTAAGAGTAGCTACTTCCTCTCGCATCTCGCTTTTGTCTGACTTTATCTCTAACTGGCTGGTGATATTCTCTCTCAATTGAGGCTTCCTTTCAAGAGTTCTTCTAGTCAGAGTACATGGGATCTTTACTTTTTTAAGGTGTTGTACTATGTTAGAGATTTGGACTCATGGGTTCTGCTCCTTTCTCCTCACTGAGGGAACATGATATAATTCCGAGTTATGTTCATACTCCCCCATATAGTTTAGTAATACATTCACATTGTCTTCATCATCTTTGTTGTTATCAAGTTGAGATGATCTTTCTGGGTTTAATTTAGGGATTCACAATTTAAAATCGCCTACTACTTCTAACTCCTCAAAAGGTGGTTCAATTCCTTCTGTTTTCTTCCATCTATCTTCTTGGAATCTTGCCCACAAGTCTCTAGGCCATTCCGTTTCTACTTCAGGGATTACCAATCCTTCTTCTTTACTTTCACAACAATTTTCTTCATAGTTCTCATTTTTCTTCCCTTCCCTAGGATGAGTAGGTGCTACACATTCCTGAAATTCTTTTTCGGGAATCCCACACATTTTACAAAAGCAAATGTGTGGGATAATGGCACATTTGACAGCCAAAGCTATCAATGCATGTGCATGAGCATATATGCTGTCCCAACAAAGTTGCTCTATAGTAGGTGCAGATAGAACCATAACACAAATAGGAATTTGAAGATTTTCATCTTCAATGCTATCTTCATCACCTTCAAAAATTGTATTTGTAGGTGTAGTAGGTCATTTTCAACTACTTGCATAATATTCCATAGGCCCTCGAAAATGTAAATGAAATGTCTATAATGGTAGAAGAAAGTGCTCGGACTCCCTTGAACCCCATGTAATCTATGTACATGGTCATATTTGTGTGTTGTTTCCCCGTATCCTTCCACTTAAGAAGTCTCATAAGAGATCATCTCAAGGGTGGGAAACCATATGAATGGTGCCTACTATCACCCATGTACTGTCCACTTCCAAAATATCACTCCCATGATGTATATCATCATCAAAACGAGCTAAGTCCATGTGATGTATCCTCTATGGAGTAATAATATGAGAAGAAAGTGTAAAGTGCCAAGCTTATAGGCTTGACCATAGCATAATGGAGATAATAAACCATATAATACTTTAAAATATAGAACAAAGTCCCATAACAAGTGACTTAAAACCCATCTAAGACTAAATGATATATTGCCCTCATACCACTCTATGTCTTCCTAACCTCGAGTGTACTCACAAGTAGTAGTTTGACCTAACTACCTTGTGAACTATGAAAATCCATCATCTAACTCATGGTAGTAAAATGCAATCTCTAGATTTTTCATCCATTACCTTTGGACTAGGTTCAATTGGAAGAGCATCTACTGGTACTAGTGCAAACTCAAAAATATTCTCTTCCCTTTAGTTTGCAATATGAATGCAAAAGAATCCCCTTTGAGATTTTGATAATCCCTAAGTACCCATCCTGCTAACTGATGTTTACACATCACGCTCATGATTTAACATTAACTAAGAGTTTGGTACCTCAATAGGTTAGATATATCCCCATCTCCTAGAAATCCTAAAGAGAAGAGTCATACTCAACTCCCAATCTCACTAGTGTCAATAACTAGATCATCTCATCTATTCAAGGGCCATCACTGGAACATCATAACTACTTTTTTCACTGATCTCCTTCTTGTCTTTGATATAAGAGTGCCACTTCTATCTAGACAACCAAAATGAGAAAGTGAAACTCTCTCTTTGTCTCTCTCTGTAATCTCCTCTAAGGAAATGTGCTCTAGTAGTGGAATCTATTCCACTTTCTCTTCCACTTTAAAAGAGATTCTATTGAATTCATTTGCTCTCTTCATCCATAATTGAGAACATGCACATAAGTTCTCCATGTTTTTCCTTTCAAAATAGTGGAGAAAGAGACTCCCATGTGAAGGAAAATTATATTGAAATGTAGAATAAATGAATTCCTTTTGAAATATAAACTAAGAGATGTTTTCTAAACACCTCTTCTATCTAAAGGAAAATATGCTTTATTGCTCTATTCTTCTCCTATGAAGAAATCATATTTTCCTTTCCTTCTTTCTCTCTCAAAGAATAGGAACTAAAGTGAGACCAATGAGCTAAAGTGAGATCTCTCCTTGATCTCTAAGCTAATTCCCACTTTCTCCTTTCCTTAAAAGAGAAACTTATGAATCCATTTGCTCCTCTCTTCCATGACTGATGCATAATCCCTCATTACAGACATTACTATAAAGATGGAGAACAAATCTCCCATAACTAATGAAGGTGTATGTAGTGAAGAGTGGAGAAAATAAATTCCTAATAAGGGTCAAAGTCCTCTGCTAAAATGGTCAGCAATGATATGACATGATACCATAAACATATGTGTATCCATACTAAAGAACTATCTCTGCCAACCATACTCTATGCATGGATCTATACGATCCAATCAAACTGATGGAATTATCCTTCCCTAAAAACTCAAAATGAGCATGTGATACCAATGGTGATAAAATCACATATCATATTCTCTACTGGAAGAATAAATCTTCCCTAGACTATAAAGGATAACTCCCAATCCTAAGGAGATGTCTACTAAGAGCTGTCCTCTGATCTAGTGAGATATGCCGCCATGAATGATGAGTCATTTTCCCCTTGGCCTTAGAAGAAGAGTGCTCAAAGGGAAGTTGTTTCCATCGTCCCATACCAGTGGAACCTTCTTCCAATCTATGGTGTCATACCTACACTAAACCAAATATATATTCCATATATGTGATGGAATATGTAGATGGACTCTAATGGATCCCATATCCTCAACTTATATCAGTGGACTCAAATGATTCCCATGTCCTCAAACAAGTTAGTTTGGTTCTGTCAATGTGTGACAATCGATATCCCTTTTTGTTCCAAACCAACTTGTTCCTAGGTACCAAGACTAGGTCTAAATACCTGTTTGTGGATGCCAACATACATATATGTATTGGGTACCCAAACTATTTTTGACTAATGGATCTATGCTCTAAGTCATAGAGCTTGTGTCATGCATGTGGCCTTCTTAATCATCACTTGAATCACATAAGCACCCATCGATGCTATCTCATGAAATGCATCTCTGTGATCCCATCTAATTGTTTTCCTTAGTAGTGAAGCAAAAATGCTTCACTACTTGCTCAAGTGATGTGCATAAGTGAAACTAGTCACTGTTTGGGTATTCCTAATAATACCCCATAGTCTCCTAATCATACTGTGAGACTCTTATGAAGATAAGTAAATCTTCACTTCTTTGGAGAGTATCATATATGTATCTCCCGTGCCTATATGCAACTTCCTATAACCTTTAGGATTGCTTGTGCACATTCCTAATGTTGAAGGTACATGTCCTTGCCCTTAGCAATCCTATGGTCTAAATCCATAAGGATTATGTGTAGGGATCCTGTTACTATTGAAGTTGCCTTATGTATACTATTATGATGGCCCTAAGTCCATCAAATACATGTTTACAAGCATGCTAACACCTCATTGATGTTTGCAAAAAAGGCATGTTACCATGCCATAACATTCGTAGATAAAGGCAAGTGCGTATATAGCGGCATGAAGTGGGAAAAAATTTGAGAGCATTTCCCCACGAAATGGAATCCCAAAAAATTTTGACCATAAACTCAATGGCACACAAGCCATCCAACAACATAGGGCTTGACAAGCCCATGGCATGCACACCATATACTCATATTGGACTCCATAACTTGCAAAAACATAAAAATAAATACTATCAACAATCTCTTTGTTGCCTAACCATGTTGTTCCTGCAACCATCTTTCTTGCAAACAATCAAAAGTGTACTTCTCGTATGTTGATCCATACTTTTAGAATTGAAATAATGATCAACTTGGATATATGTACTCCAATCCATGCATGTACATACATCACATGCCATAAAATAAAGTAAGATGCCTGAAAGTATAAAGCATACATCCTTGAAGGATTTGGTATTGGAATTGCATGCATCCAATCCTTCTGAACGAGCTTCGAGACCTCTTCACCTTCCTCCTTAGGTCCTAATATAAACATTTAAAGTGCTCGAAAACATCGGATCACTTCCCAAAACATAAAGCATGGTCAGATGATTACATATCATGTGCAATTGGTTCGAAGTGAAATTACTTTAATCGTCTTCCCGATTTGTAAGATATTGCTCCCGGAAGGTAGTTGCCAAAAACTGTTTAGATTTTACCGATCTGTACATACCTACAAAAAACATACTACTGAAATTAGAGCTTGTGCTATTCGAAACAAGCCATAGCACGTCCAATTTGGAGTTTTCTAGCCCAAGATATGGCCTTTCCAAGCGGGACATGCCAAACTAGTGAACTATTAGAGGGGCTGGAAAAAGTGTGAAAATGTGATTTTTGGAGTGCCCAAAAGCATCGTTCCATCAAGAAAATCCTAGAATTCTCTCCATATCCTCAGAGAGTAGTATATGAAGATATTTGGGCCTATTTTTGTCTTTCCAAATCCTCCCTTAGTGCATGCTAATTTGCTCCCCAAAAGAGGCCTAAATCAAGATTTTTACTTTTATGCAAAAACTTAAATGGGAGCTTTTAGCAAGCTTCTAATCCACCCCTAATGTGGATTTTTCTTGGATTTTCTCATTCATGGTAGTACATACACCATACTTCATGTATGTATGCGCTAATCCATGGGAAGCCTCTTAAATGGTCTTTTTTTTACTCTCAAAAGTGGACTTTCGTGCAAACTAGCATCTGAAATTTTTTCCAAAAAGTGTGGGAAGGGAGTTTTTGAGGAAGTAAAATTCCTCCTTAACTTATCATTTTGATGAATCTAATGATTTCATTATGAAGTCCATCTGCTCTCAGTATATATATACTCTTTCCCATCCATCCATAGTTAGTGCACCTCTTTTTCCCTCTTCCAAAATGGGAGTTTCTTAGATTCAAGTGTTGATTTTTTTTCTCAAATAGTAATGGAAGGGGGTTTCGTGGAGCTTCAAACTCCCATCATATTGAGATAATCCTTGAATTTCTTGATTGTATATGGAACTCCATGTGCTATACTATATGTGTGCATAAGTTTTCCTACCAATCTATGAAAAGTCCCGCTTCATATCCCTTCTTCTTGTAGAGCTAAGAAGAGCAAAGAGGCATAGAAAAAGAGGGGCCCCAAATTTTTTCCGATTTGGACACTTGATTCTTGTATTATAGCCATTTTGTAATATATTTTCCGACGTAAATGCACTAGAGGAGTCCTCTAGATGCATGCCCATAAGGATTTGTATCTTACCCTTGTAAATTAGTAGGAAATTAGCCTTTTAGTTAATAAAGTGCTGGTCTCTTGTGTGAAAGGATCATTTTTAGGGCACACGTATATAAGTCGATTTGTGACTCTTTGTAGAGACTTTTTGCCATTGTGAGAATCAAGAGCACAGAATTTCGAATTTGTGTCTTCTCCTCTCTGTATCTTCTTCTTTGTGAGCTTGTATGCATGTGTGATGCTTGGAAAGAGTGCTTGGAAGTGATGTCTATCCATGAAAGTGCTTGTTTGCTGTTGATAAGGTGTGTGCGAAGTGTAGGAAGTGCTGAAGTGTAGGAAGGTCATTCCCACGACTTAGTATTTTGCTCATAACTTGAAGCAGGAGCGTCAAAATTGAGTGAAAAGACAATTGTTGGATGCATCTTCTCGAGGGCTTTGAAACCCGTTGTTCACTATATTTGGAGTTTGGAGCTGAGAGAAAAGCTCAATTTACTGTTGACTGCTGCTCCAAATGTCGCGACATCCCCGCGGATCTCTGAAACTTGTTTGGATTAGATTTATACTTATTTGCACTTTTTGAGAGCTCATTTGCATTGACCGTCATTTGAATGCACGTCTTCATACACTCGACTAGGTTTTGATACTCGGATTGATAAATAAAGCGTGAATCCCCACTATATGCACTTGAGGGGGATCGAGGTATAGTCTCATTCTCCACAAGTCCCTAAGTTTTTGGCACCGTTGTCGGGGAATGTTGAATCAAACCAAGACATTCGTGTGATGGTAAATAGCTCTTAGCATTGAAGCGAGTAGGGGAGTTGTGAATTTCTCTTCTTTGCTAAGTCACTCTCATTTGCACTTACTACTTCTTGCTCTTGGAGTGTGTGTAGTGAGTTGATAGTCTAGGGAAGTGAGTAGAGACGTGATTTAGAGTAGGAGGGAGGTAGTAGGCAAGTAGGTGAGAAAGATAGGGTAGTTTTTAAGTTGGCTCTTCCATTTTTTTTTAGTTAATCATTTCCCCAAAAGTATAAAAACCCAAAAAAATCCAAACTTTTCACTTCAGTTCTGCTAATGCAAGTATCGTGAGAGCCCTGTCGGTCAGATATCGCGAGAGCAAAAAAACGAGTTGTGCGAAGTTGAAATATCGGGAGTAGAGCTAAAAGAAGGAGCTTGAGGACACTAGAGAGGTGAGCTCATCCCATCCTTGTCAAAATTTCCTTCAAATGACCATCAAAGAAGAAAATACGACCTACAACGAGTATGGAAGGATTCTATAGGGGTTAGGAGAATTTTTTTCTTCAGTTCACGTATTAGAAAGATGGGGGACAAGCTTCAGGAGTACATAAATCAAGTTGAAACTCAAAATCACTTGCTAAACTTTGGAAAAAATGCCAAGTATCGTGTTCTCCCATGGTTGAGTATCACGATATCTGGATGTCGTGATGTCCTGTGGTCGAGTATTGCGATACCTAGCATTGTCAGATATCATGTATCGTTGAGTATTTCTCGCGATATTTGTGCCATATCGTGTATCGTGGAGTTTCTCGCGATACTTGATGCATATCGTATATCATGAAAGTTTCTTCCGCGATACTTGGGAGATATCATGTATCATGGAGTTTCTTATGATACTTGACGCATATCGTATATTGTGAAAGTTTCGCATATCGTATATTGTGAAAGTTTCTTCTCATGATAGCTGACAGATATCGTGTGTCATGGGAACTTTATTTGCGACACCTACTGAGTATCAAATATCGTGAGTTTCCTCTCGTGATATCCGTGGCACATCGAGTATCATGGATGCTCTATCGTGACAGTTGCTAGATATCGAGTATCGTGAACTCAGTCATATCGAGTATTGTCAAATTTTTTAGAGTATCGTGTATCGTTGAGGTTGTTCTCGATACCTGAGTCATATCGAGTATTGTGAAGTTTTTTTCACGATATTTGTCGCATATCGGGTATGGTGACTTTTCTAGTGTGTCAAGTATCGAATATCGTGAGTTTAGCTAGTGTCAAGAGACTTCCAAATACTTCAGTGTGAACCTCCAAGTCAGCCAAATATTTCATACAACTCTAAGATTCAGCCAAGAGCATTGGGAGTTAGGGGGTTGTCAAACTCGACTGAAGCTTTCAAGTGAATGAACCTAAGATTTGGAAGAACCGTAGGGAGCATAAGAAGTGTAATCTCTTCATTGGGAAGTGTAGCCGAACCAAATAGTCATTCACACTACTCTGAAACTTCGACTGAGTCTGAGGAGGAAACTCTTATGGCCTCAAAGGACATGCAAAATTCCGTACCAATAATTGGCATGATGTCAATTATTGAGGGTGAATATCAAACATCCTTAGAATATGTGCAAACCAATCAACACAATTTACCTATCTACCTAGATGGGCTAAACAGATCAGTGGCTAGGCTGACGAAAGCTACAGACGCTTACATAGTACCTAGGCCAGCTGTTAAGTATGCTGGAGGATTCTACATGGACAAAAGGGATATTCGGTACTTAGTCACGGAACATCCTGAAAACATCAATGAACAAGGGGAAGAAGGCAATGCCCACAACCTTAATGAAGAGGGACATGAAGAATAGGTGTCTACACGTAGAGGGAAATCCAATGTGATTAGGGTGTGGAGAGGAGACCTAGTTCCCCAAAATGATTCCCTAATGGATGTCTATTTAGTCAACGGAATGGAACATCTTATGAGAGCACACTCATCATTGTGGGGAGAAGCCATTAACCCAGTTACCATTTATGAATTGCAAGATCCTAAAAACCCCACTCACATCACATATTTGGACAAAAACCAGAGGAGGTACTGACCCTTAACGGAATTAGAAAGAGCGGGGTTGAAATATCATAAAATTCCAGTGTTCCCACCTAGGGATCAAGCCACGACTTTTGCAAAACCCCCAAGGAACCTATCATGATAATTCATATCAGCATTCGGGATAAACACAAAAAACACACATCCCAGTTAGGTCCCATGTGCAGTTTGCTACACCGGGCAATAATCCAAATTATCGACCACCTACACATGTAGAACCTAGGATTAGAATCCCTGTTCAAGAGACACCACCAGCAGGAAGAGGACCAGGAATACCCATAGGACGGTCGATTTTCCCTGTAATGCCTAGACCTCCTGAACTAGGAAGAAGATTAAGACGGATCCAAGTTGCCAAATGCATGAGAAACCTCTATGATGGCTCTAGTGAACCATACAACCACATAGCTAAATTCAAGCAAGTGATAAGAGCCGAACAATTGGAAGACTTCTTGATTCAATATGAATCCTTTGGACTAACCCTGATGGACACAACTTTAGCATGGTTCTAGCCATTAGACCCTAATAAATTTCAAAACATGGAACAAGTCTATCAAGAATTGATTGAAGAATTCACCAAGTATGGAATAAAGAACAATTCTTCCTCATTAATCCATAGTTTTAAGCAAGCTCCTATGGAGTCGGTGAGATTGGCAGCAAGATGATTTAAGAAATATGTGGACAGATGCCTTGTGGAAGAGAGACCCACTCAAAACAAAATGGTGTCATTGTTTTTGGAAGGATTAGTGAATGGATCATTGGTATATGTGAAAAGAGTTCAAAATTTGTAAGAATGTATGAAAGAGTGTATTGACCTAGAGGACAATCTAGCAGAAGATTTGAAAATACCTCAAGGCAGTGTGAAAAGTGAAGATACCACCAGCAGCACATCAAACCCTAGGAACAATGTAGAAGAAATAGCTGATTTAGTGGCAAAGAAATTGAATGTTCAAGGGCAGAGGAACTACCCAAACAATCCAATGCAAGTACGCATGCTTAGAAGATGTGTGCACTGTGGAGGTGATCATCCTTCTCATTTGCGTAATAGGGGAGTAGTCCCACCACCTGCTTATGCTTACAATAGACCACCCGTCTAGGGCCCTATGCATTATTGTAGCATAGAACAAAGGTACACAAATCACAACACAGAAAACTGTCCTTATAATCGGCAGTCAAGACCAGTATAACTGCCCATGAGACCTTATGGATACCCTCAGAGAGATCAAGGAGGAGAAGCCTTTAGATATCCCACATATCAACAACAGGCACCAGCACCACGACATTATGCTTACCAAGGGTACAATCAAGCACAACCTGTGTTAGGACAACAATCACCCCACCCTCAGAATGTTGTCCCAACAGGGCGAATGATCAGGTCGACAAAGAATTGAATATACCCACGCGTCAAGTAGTTGTAGGCTCGAAAGAGTCTGGGAAAAGTATTACAAGTAAACGGACCCAAAGATGGAAGAATCATAGAGAAAGGATGAAGGAAAAGATACTACAACAAAAGAAAGAGGACAAAAATAACAAACAAGGCCTAGAAGAAAAACAAAAACTTGCAAGAGAAAATAAGATAGAAAAGTGTGAGAAACCAGAGGCAGGATCAGTTCTAACTGACCCTATGCCAGAAGAATTAGCCATGTGGATTCAGGCACACCAGGCACGAATAAGAGCAGGACCAACCATTGAACAACATGAAAAGGAATATCCTAGAGGTGACCTAGAGAAAGAAAGGTTGGGGATATGTAAGAAATTAATTGAAGTGGCTCAACAGACCCTAGAAAAACCTGTTCAGCGATTACCCAACTCACGAATTCTCGAGAAAGAATTCCAAGAGTGTGTCACCTCTAATGATCTCGAGAAAGAAAAAGAAGGCGAGACTTGTGGTGGAAATTACTCCAAGAATAAAAGAGAAGGATCTGTTGTCCCTGAAGTGGACGGGGAGTGGCCTAAAGACTTGTAGGCAAGAGTCCAAGAAGACAGATGGAAGAAAGCAGAAGGAATTGAACCACCCTTTGAGGAGTTAGAAGCAGAAGGGGAATTTGAAGCCTCAATACCTCAGTTAAACTCAGAAGGGTTATTACAACTTGACGAGAGCAGAAAGGATGAGGACAGTGTGAAGGCTTTGCCAAATTACACGGGGGAATACAAACATAATTCTGAATTATATTGCATTCCTTCAGTGAGAAGAAAAGATCAGAACCCATCAATCCAAACATCGGACATTATACAACATCTTAAAAAGGTAAAAATCCCTTGTACTCTGACATTGGAAGAACTCTTGAAGGTAAAACCACATTTGAAGGAGAAGCTAGCCAGTCAATTAGAGACAAAGCCAGATGAGAAGGAGAGGCCTAATGAAGTGACCACAATCAAAATCCCATTGGAAAAAGTAACCTTTACTACCTGCGGAGTTGAATTCGAGCACACCCTAGCAATCTAACAATTTGAAAAGGTTAGCAATAATGAGATGATACTTGGAAGACCTTTCATGAGACAGCTTAAGGTAGTGCAAGATTGGGGAAAAGACACTGTATACTTGTAGCATGAGGGAACCACGACTAGAATAAATATCCATACCTATACGTATCAAGATGTTCCCCCCTTATAATGGAATCTGATTCATAAGGAGGAGGACGATCAATCGATTCACAATGTAGGTTCAAGTGACCAATCATGGATGAACGAAGACACTCATCTATGGATATACCAAGTAGCAAAAAAGGAAGAAGAAAGGAAGAAAGGATGGCAGCAAAGGCAGGGAGTTGCTAGATCTGTACAAGATCTAGCTTATATGCCCCAGATATTCCTAGATGAAGAATTCAAACCTCATGGTTGGATGGAGATTTTAGCTACTCTTGATGTACGTGTAAATGAAGAGGTAATAACAATGAATGAATGCATCGATGAGGAAGGATATGATGTAAGTTTATATGTGGTTGTTCTCCAAGAAGTTGAAGAAAGAGAAGTAATTGAAAAAGAATGGAAGGAGGATTATGAGAGCATTGAAATGGAACAAATGGAGGCAGAAAGTGAAAATCAAAGAGTAAGTGTCATAACTAATGAGTTGAATCAAGGAGTGACACAGGGAGAAGAACTTGGAATAGATAAAGAAAAAGAAGAAGGAGAAAACAAGCCTCAAGATCAATTCAAAGTGCTTGCCCACTTCAAGAAATATGAGGTAGAAGAGAGGAAAATTGCTATCCAAATGCCAAAATGGGAAGCACAACTCGGAATAGCATATGACAACAAAGAACAGACCAAGAAAATAGTAGTAACTTTGGAGTAAGGAGAAGAGCGATGCAATTTTATAGGACAAGATGTCTCAATGGAGGAAGAACAAGAGTTAATACGACTCATACGAGAATATAGGGATGTCTTTGCTTGGACATATAAGGATTTAAAAGGAGTAGATCCCTCTATTTGTGCCCATAGAATCCCTATGACATTAGAAGCCAAACCTTCCGAACAAAGACCATACACATATAATGATGTTTACTCATCAAAAATTAAAGAGGAGATAGATAAGTTGTTGGATGCAGGCTTCATTTATGAGATTGAACACACGGAATGGGTATCACCTTTAGTAGTCGTGCCAAAGAAGAATGGCAAGTTAAGGGTATGTATTTACTTGAAGAAAGTAAACGCTCCCACCATACGAGATAGTTACCCATTACCTATCACTGACCATCTTTTGAAAAGGGTTGCGGGAAAGGAAGTCTATAGTTTTCTGGACGGCTTTTCAGGGTATAATCAGGTAGCAATTGCTCTTGAGGACCAACATAAGATAGCTTTTGCAACTAAATGGGGAGTGCACGCATTTAGGGTTATGCCTTTTGGTCTAACTAATGCCCCAGCCACTTTTCAAAGATTGATGTGTCACGTGTTCAAGGAATTCTTAAGTAAGAGCATGGAGGTATATGTGGATGATTTATGCACCTATTCAGCTATACGATCAGAACATATTCTAGAACTAAGAAAGATCTTTGCCAAATGTAGACAATATAGAGTTTGTCTTAATCTAGAGAAGTGTGTCTTCATGGTTCAACAAGGGAAGATATTAGGACACATTGTCTCTAAAAATGGGATTTCCACAGATGAAGATAAAATCAAAGTGATTCTGGATTTGTCGAGACCAAAGACAGCAAAAGAAGTGCAAGCATTTATGGGACATTGTGAATTTGTTCCAATCATTAGAGTTCTTGATTGGAACAAACCATTTGATATTCATGTGGATGCTTCCAAGCTTGCCATTGGATGCATCTTAGCACAACCAACGGATACAGGAAAGTTAGACCACCCTATAGCCTATGCCAGTAGAGAATTAAATCAAGCAGAACGCAATTATACCACGATGGAGCGAGAGGGTTTAGGGATGGTGTATGCAGTGAAGAAGTTTTGACACTACCTATTGGCAAACAAATTCAAATTCTTCATCGATCATCAAGCCCTAGTGTACTTAGTCAATAAGCATTGTAATACGGGACGACTAGTACGATGGCTTTTATTGCTAATGGAATTTGATTTTGAAGTAGTAGTCAAGAAAGGGAATACACACGTATGAGAAGATCACCTATCAAGAATGACACATGGAGAGCCTCCCTCAGGAGTACCAGATGATCTGCTAGATACTTATCTCTTCAATCTCGAAATATGTCCACAATGGGGAGAAAAGTTGATCCCTGGACCTAAACATGAGATCAATACAAACAGAAGTCAGGAATTATGGAAGACTAAAAATCTCCACATCATTGCTGGAAGCTTATACCACCAAGATCCAAGTGGGTTACTCATGAGATGCGTGGAGGAAGAGGAACAAGAGATGTGGATTCAAAAAGCACATGTAAATCAATGGAAAACTCATTTAAACGCGAATGGAACATGGCAAACACTGAAGAGATTAGGAATATACTGGCCAACCATGTAGAGGGATACACATAACTATGTATGTACCTGCCCAACTTGTCAAGAACGAAGGCGAGAAGAGAACTCTATTCTATGTTACTTCACTATAGCACCCAGATGGAGTATGCCTCTGGTAAAATTCTTGAAAAGCCAAGGGTACCCAGAAGGAGCTACTCTAGCAAGAAAACGTGCCCTCACAGAGCAAAGTAAAGACTATGTTCTTATAGGAAAACAACTCTTCAAGAGAGGAAGAGAAAATCATCTACGAATGTGCATTCATGAAGACGAGTATCTTTTTGTCTTAGAAATGGCGCATACAGGAGCTGCAGGAGGACATTTTTCTGTAGATAAAACTGCAAAAATGATTCTCTTCACGGGAATGTGGTGGCCAAATCTACATCAGGATGCAACCACTTATGTCCAAAGATGTGACACCTGTCCACAAAGGATTGCTAGAGTGTGGATTCCAAAGAAGGTGATGGCCGCTCAACCGGCACGCATGCAAATATGGATTCCCAAAGCATGCGCACCGATGACAATCATTAACAGGGAAATATCGAAGCTCAAAGAGGATCAGTATAACATGAAGGCTAAGCAACAAGAAACAAACACCTACAGGACATTGCAGGAGCCAAAATACGCAACAAAAACCATTCAAAGATTCAAAAGGAGGACGAAGCAGACATACAATGCGAGAAGCACAACAATCACCAAGAATGCTGGAGATACAGTCTGCCACAATAGAATAAAGCAGGTCTAGAAGCCTAAAGGCAAGACAATCTGTATGCATCGACCAAATAATTTAGTTTGCACACATCTTGAGTTGCAAGATCCCAAAGTATGCATAATAGGGCCACATTACAAGGGCATGCATTCGGCACCTACTTCTTCTCCTATTGGATAGCGAAACACATTTCCCTCTCAGGGAATAGGAGAGCACTTGTACAATAATCTCAATGAAAATAACTAGTGATTCAATAAAAGCTTCGGCTAGTTACTAACGCTTTTGTTTTCTATCAAGGAAAAAAATATAGAAAAACTATATATCAAGAAAATCCCAGGTACTACCTTTCTCACACCCACGGGAAAGGGACGACTCACATCACTCGGAGAGTTGCCAAATTTATGGAGGATAAATAAAGGATAACTCTTGATACCAGCGTTACACTGATTTCTGGTATATATTGAGTGTAGATGGCATCCTCAAATTCGGAGGCTACGCAAGAGGAAGGGATCCTACTTCTTCCCTTGGAATCCATTTCTAAAGCAAGAGGTCATTGGTTCCTTGAAGACCAGCCGGTGTCAGAACTTCTTTTCATGGCCACCATTAAGATTATGGATAGGGATCCCTACTTCCCAATTATGTCACAAGATTTCCAAACTATAATACAGGGACTACCTCGCATCACAGATGTTTGGACAAGAGCTAGAATTGATGCATTTTTGCGACCTCCTACATATTTGCTAGATTTTTAGAGATGCACACAAGTTATGAACACACTCGAGTCTGTAGCAGATAAGCCGTCAATCCCGGAAGCGAAAGTGCTCGATAAAATCGGTACATGGAAGACAATTCGATTCACCCATGAACTGATCAACAAAGCTTTTGGTTGGAGTCAGGAAGGTCTCACTAATGTTAAATATGAATGTCATGATCCAAAAAAGAGAACCTTTCTGGAAATAAACAGGACAGATATAGAAGAATCGGTTTGATTAGTGCATCAACATTTTTGTTTTCCTAGTATGCACAAATATACAGCACCTCAGAAAATCCTAGTTCAATTGCTTTCCCATGCAATGAGGAAAGTTGGAAATAAAGTAAATCTTACTCTATATATTCAAGACTGCCTATTCGAAGCTAAGAAGAAGTGGAGGTAGAAGAATTTTTTGAATGGAAGTTCGGCATTGACTTTGCTAATCTATGAGGCACTTGAGATGAAAGAATGTCTATGTGTGATGCCAACCTCCACAAAAATTGAAAAATATGTAAAATTGGCTACTATTCCAAAGAAAACAAAAACAGTCATTTCCATAAAAGAAGTGGGAACAAGTTCCAAGAAACCCATGAGAGGGACTAAGCGTGCTAGAGAGGAAGCGGCACAAGAGACACCACAGTCCAAGCGGACACACATATTACCAAAGATCCCTCTGACACAACCCCCCGTCACAAAAAGAGATCTCGCAGTGGCTCTAAAAGAAATGCATACGTATATGCGGGGTCAAGTGAACCTAAATGTCCAAGGACATCAATATAGGCACACAAGACGAGGGCAGCAACACAAGGACAAAGAACATACTCCAAAATTAGCTGCGAGATATAAAGAATTGGGACTGGAGAATTCTAATTCTAATGAGGAATCTAATAAAGAGAAAGACACCTTAGACACCGACATAAGAACAGAATCAAACAATGAGGAATGGACAGAGATAGACCAGGTCGAAGTCACGCCAGACAATCAACAATCGTGCATGCCGAACTAGGAAGCATCCACGGAACAAACACACCTCATTCAGTTAAACGAAAAGTCACAAATCAGCATGAAAGAAGCTTCAATCTCACATAAAGATGTAGTACCACCCATAAAAGAAGAAATAGAGACAAGCACAAAAAAAGAAAGATAACCACAACAAAATATGGAACAAATTGTAATTGAGATTCCTGATGACACGCCCCAAGGTAAGATAGAAGGTAAGGGGGTTGAGCCAAAGATGCAACTTCATATTGGGCAACCCCATGACACGACATTGCATGTGGCACAAGGAAAAGATGTTACCATAGGGGAAGAACCTAGCATTCTGACAACATGGTTAAATGTTGATGTTACTCAATTAAAACCAATAGTCAAACAAATGATACAAACGGCCATGGATACGCAGTAGCAAATGATGGAAACAGATGCAGATTATGACAAGTCCATGAGGAAAAAAAATAAATTTCAAGTGATGAGTGAACAACTATCTGTGCAACTAATACAAGTTCAACAGGTGATGTCAGCTAAAGAAATGGAGATAACCAAAATCAAAGGACAATGCACTACACTAATGGAGTAGAATCACAAGCTCCAGGAACAGCTGATAGAGCTACAAAGACAACATGAAGTCAGTGAAGCAGAAAAAGAGAGGATGAAAGCTAGAAGCAATCTGCTAGAAACACAGCTAAAACCATATATGGAGGAAAATGATAACTTACGCAGTAGAAATAAAGAATTAATGAAGGCATTGTTGTATGACCAACCAATAGAAAAACAAGAGACAACAACAACTAACCAAAAGGAATTGAACGATAAAATAGCAGAATATGATAAATTGCTCAGACAAGAGTAGACTCTCAAAGACGAATGGGAACGCAGGTATATCAATGAAACCAATGAGTTCAAAAAACAACTACAAATATCCCAAGAAAAACTTGTGGTGAGCTACAATGAAAATGCAGATCAAATAGCAGAGATCGGTAATGAGCTTCTCGTGACTAAAGACGCACTACAAATAGCCCTCAACAAAGTTAAGGAAAAGACTGAACGTCTTGCACAACTAGAAGCTCAAATAGAACAAAGAGCAAACATCGGGACACCACTAGAGCCACAACCAGAGAATCCTACTGACGAGGTAGAGGTACATCCTCTATCTCCCCCCATCTATCATTCTCCACTAAAAGAGCAGATGGTGGAACCATGTGATTATCATCCCATGCCATATACTGCAAAAATAGGTCAGAAGGAACGTGCACTATTGGTGTCCCGATTGACATAAAATTTTGAAAATGACGTTGTAAAAGTCATGAAAGAAGCTAGAATAAAAGGAAAAGACTTGGATACAATAATGAAGCCTTTCAATATTCTGTATGGACTATTGAAAGAGAAAACATGACAACATATAAAGAAGATCACAAAAAAGGATCCAGATGAGGAGTTGTACTTCAAAGACATTACATTCAATTACTTCAAGAGGAATTTGAAGCTACACAACCTGTATGGCGGAGAAAATTTTTGGAGAAAAATCCTACTTTGCAGGTGCATTGGCAAGCAGCACCATATTTATTACAGGTAAATCCTTCATTTTTCCCAACACCATGTCACAGAGAAGCAAGAGAATTTTTGGATATGCAAAAAAATGGTATGCTCAATAAACATTGGTTAAATTATATGCTACTTCCAAGCCCACCTCATAACTATTTATCGACAGAGGATTACATGGTGAAAACCATTGAATTTTGGCTACATTGATATGCAACAGTACCCAATCTAACCATCAAGATGACTAATAAAATTCTTAGCATGATACTTACAGTTTTGAAGGTGTTCAAACATGCATCATATACATTTTTAAATTTTATTGGCATTAACCAGGGCATATATATCCTTATTTTTTATCTATTTGTTATGCCTAGTAACCTACAATCATGGCGTATTATTCATGGCTCATGTTTTTACCAAGCCCATATATGCAAACCTTCGAGGAAGCCTTTTTTATTGGATTTTTTGAAATTGATTTCGATATTTTCTTAAAAATATCAACGAATCTGAATGCTCGAATGGTGTCATATGAATTGAGCTTCTTCACAGATCACAGAGAGCCACCACATGATGGTGTGAAAGCTGAACAATGGAAGCAACTACTAATACGTGAAGCTAATCTGCTTAATGAGAGAGAGCAAAAGGTTTACAAAACATACTCCCATCGAATTCCAAAGCCTGTCGGGGACGACAGAGTTCAGGAGGGGGTCGTGTTGAGGGAGAGTCCAGCAAAAAGAAGAAAAGATGAAGACCAAGAAAGAAGCTTCACTAAAAGTATTATATCTGAAGACATATCTTTGTAGGAAGCCCTACAGGGGCATGCAACACCCATCTCTGCACAGAGCCCCACAGGGGCATACAATAGGGGAAGGTATGCAAGAGACATACAACAGGGGAAGGTACGCAAGCGACAAGGGCGGATCAAGGCCAACAAGTATCCTTGAAGAAGTGCAAGAAGATATCTGGCAGATCCTGACCCTTAAGGAGGTCCTTCAACATCTGGGTCTTCGGAAGATCCAGATCAAAGGCTGAAGGTCCAAACCTTCATACCTTCCACTGGTTGTGTGCAGAAATGCAGAAGTAAAAGGAGCGATTGGAAACTTATCCACGGATTGCGAGCGGTGGAAAGAAGTAAACAAGCTGCAGAGAAGAAGTGAAGCCTGTCAAGGGACGACAGAGACAAAGAGGGGGAGAGTGTTGCAGAGCTAAGAAGAGCAAAGAGGCAGAGAAAAAGAGGGGCCCCAAATTTTTTTTGATTTGGACACTTGATTCTTGTATTATAGCCATTTTGTAATATATTTTCCGATGTAAATGCACTAGAGGAGTCCTCTAGATGCATGCCCATAAGGATTTGTATCTTACCCTTGTACATTATTAGGAAATTAGCCTTTTAGTTAATAAAATGCCGGTCTCTTGTGTGAAAGGACCATTTTTAGGGCACATGTATATAAGTCAATTTGTGACTCTTTGTAGAGACGTTTTTCCATTGAGAGAATCAAGAGCACAGAATTTCAAATTTGTGTCTTCTCCTCTCTGTATCTTCTTCTTTGTGAGCTTGTATGCATGTGTGATGCTTGGAAAGAGTGTTTGAAAGTGTTGTTTATCCATGAAAGTGCTTGTTTGTTGTTGGTAAGGTGTGTGTGAAGTGTAGGAAGTGCTGAAGTGTAGGAAGGTCATTCCCGCAACTCAGTATTTTGCTCATAACTTGAAGCAGGAGCGTCACAATCGAGTGAAAAGACCAGCATGAATCCCCACTATATGCACTTGAGGGGGATCGAGGTATAGTCTCTTTCTCCACAAGTCCCTAAGTTGGTTCTTAGGTACACACTTCCCTAAAATGACTGCTAGTCCAAAAATAACTCCTAAAATTTATGTGAAAATCATGAAAGTAGGCCATTTTGAAAGCATGTAAAACTTATGATTTCTTATATCTTGAGGGAATCCTTAACTCAAGATGAGAGTATATAGGCCATACTCCCTATATACATGATTTCCCTCAAAGGGCTTGACCCTCCAACTCTTCATTTTCCTTCTCTCAAAGTGAGATGTTATCGTTTTCTTCCTAGCATCAACAAAAAAGAACTTCATATCTCAATAGCCTTGGAGACATGGATTTGCACTCATGAGAAAATCCCTCCATCACAGAAACTCAAATACATCTCATTCCGAGAAAGATGGGTTCTGACTTCTTCTATCTTTCATATCAATTTTGTTTGTTCCATCTCATCCGGCTCCGACAATTGTAAATCCTCAACCAACATAATTTTTTTCATAGCTCCTGTTTAACAAGATGCTACTCTAATCCGAGTGCTTGCTATGCAGAACTCTCTAAGTATTGGCATCATGCTCCGGATTCAATACACAGTAAGTTGCACAGGTCTACTTTAGAAGCACCACGTGGTTGTGGCTCAATGGTTAAAGAATGGGGCTCCCATGTTGATGGCGGGGGTTCAAATCCTCCATTCTGTAGCGATGGGTGAATACCCAAGTTTGTGCTCCGATACCAATATTAAATAGAATAAACCTTTTGCCAATTGATGTTAAAGTTGTCCATGGCTCCTAAAGATGCCGCACACAAGCTCGTGAGGCAAACACACAAAGAAGCTCTCTTTTGTTTCGCCCGACCATGCTGGAGCCATCCCTTGTGTGAGTTTCTCATCAGAGATTCCTTATTGTTCATGTACCATATAAGGTGTGATATCCATAAGTGCCATGTGTGCTCCTCATAAGAGGAGATTCACTCCAGTAACTATTGTGAGAGCTCCATACTTTTTGAACCTCACCTGTAATCCCTTCTTCACAATTTAATCTACACTTATCAAGTTCTTAGTAATTCGAGGCACATATAGAACACTACTCAACACATTCATATTACCATTGGATGTCTATATGTCTCCAATCCTCCCCATAAGGTGCCTTGTATCATTTCTTGTTTGGACATCATTCTTATTTGTGGGATCTTCCAAGTTTGAAAGCAATGCTATGTTCCCTAATACATGATTTGCGCATCCAAAATCAATGTAAACTGCATGCTCATTTAGCTTACCTCCTTTCATTTTCATGTTCATGAGCAGGAGTGAATCCTCTTGAGATTGATCATCAATCTAGTTGTTGTAGTCTCTTCTTTCTTTGTAGCATCCTTGGTAATCATTGTTGTAGTTTTTATTGTCCTATCTATATAAGTTGTTGTATCGGCCTTTAGAAGCTCCATATCCACCTCCATCGTATCATGTTCCTCTTTGATTCTTTCAGTTCTTGGAACAACTCTCTATGTTGTGATTCGTTAATCAACATATGGAACAAGGTGCGGAGCTTTGAGATCTCCCCATGCCTTCTCTATCACCTCAACCTCTTCATCTTGAGGTTCTACCTCTACCTGTAAAGATAGCTTGGGAGTTGCTTCCTTCATCATCAAACTTCTTGCCTTTTCCTTTGGCATCTTTACCTTTACTTTTATTTGTGTGAAGGGCAGAAAATTGATTATCTCGAGGGTATACCTAAGGTTAACCGACCAAAAATTTAATCCTCATACTTGAGGTCTTCCATGGGGGAAATACAACAACATTGAAGATATACCTAGAGTCACAAAAGAGTATGATTTTTAAATTACTTAGAACAAAAGATGGGGAATGCATTGGTCTTGGCTACAAGAGAAATCAAATTCTTATCCCTTTTGCATCCTTTGTTTGAGATGAAGAAGGTTTATTAATTGACAAAATTTTGCATATGATATATCTTCCAAATTTTGGTAGTTGCAATACTCATGACTACACTGCGTGTGGAAATCTTTACCATAGGAGACAACATCTCCTCATAATCAATGCCTTGAGTCTTATCAAACCCCTTTGTGACAAGTCTAGCCCTAAACCGACTCCAAAGTTTTATTTTCCTACAAGGCTTTAATCTCTTCTTCCATTGCATGCTTCCATTCTAGTCTCCTCTATAAAGAGAGATGGTGGATGCAATTGTTATGGAATACCCCCAAGAGAGGTGTGAACCACCTCTTAGTTGTGATTAGATGGGCTCATACATGAATGCCATGTGGCACCCATGTATGAAGCCATGTGGGGGGGATGATTCATCATTATGGAGAGACACTAAGGCAAGGTCACCACGCGGCTGGGCGGAACATCGAGGAAGAACTCCGTGCGCACATCTCTGTCAAGGGGATCGATCGGCGTGCAGAAAGAATCCCAAAATTGGGGAATTCATCGGAGCTTTTACTACATTGGTATCCGAGCCAGGGAGCAGGCGACGGACGCGCCACGCAACAGTAGAAGACACACATACCGAGGCGGCCAGAGAGCAGCCGACGGGCGGCCAGAGAGCAGCCGACGGGCGGCCAGAGAGCAGCCGACGGGCGGCCAGAGAGCAGCCGACGGGCGGCCAGAGAGCAGCCGACGGACGTCCAGAGAACAGCCCACGAGCTTTGCTCCTCCTTCCCCACTCTTGGATGAGTGAAGCTCCTTAGAGCTTTCCTTTTGTACCCCAGAAAGGCCTGCAACCCAAGCTCATGTGGGATAAAGATCTCTGCCATAGCTCTTTGACAGTGGCTCCAACTTTTTCGAGTGAACTATCAACACACATCAAGAGGTAAAAAATTCAAAAATTTTGAGGATTTGGGATCATGAAGATGATGGTTTGGATCAAGATATTAGCTAAATGAGGATGCACATATGTAATACGGGCTGTGGAGTAGGGTTTTGGGTCTTGGGTTTTCATTGAAAAGCTTCAATCCTTCAGTTTGGAGCTCTTCAAAGTCTTTATTTCAAGAGGGTTACCCTTTCACCTCCCACCGGTGACATACCTCACTTCTCCGGACCATTTCTTCTTCATACCATATCGGATTTTCAAAATCTTGGTCACGTTTCGAAGCTACACTTTCAAGCTTCGCTCAGAGACCATTGCTGTTGGATTTGGAAGAGATTTGCCCTATCAAAATCTCTCTGCAGCGCTTCAGCAGGAACTAGGCGGCCACTCCCGGGCCTAGTTTTTCTTCATCCGGACTCCAAATCCAATTTTTTCACTTGGGATTGTCTCAAATTCTTGAAGTGCAGGTGCTGGGCAACAATTTGTGGACTGGCGAGGATTGGAAAATCTCTGAAATTGTTCAGTTGCATTCAGTTTGCCCGTTTGAGGCTTTTCCTACGCACTTTTGGTGTTATTTTGGATGGTTTATGGTGTCTAGAACCTCCCCGGACCAAGCGGATATTTCCAATTTTTTTTGGGACTGGCGAGGACTTAAAATCAGCGGCTTGAAGCATCAAGGACCACCTGGATTTAGCTTCCGCAACTCTACTTTGTATCAGGGAAGTGCTCTTGTGTTATATCTCTCTTCTTCTTGCATATTTAAACTCTACTTCCATTCATTTTCATACTCTCTAGTTAGCAAACGGGGGAAGGGTACTTAAACATGGAAACTAAAGGTAAACAAGTAGTTGAGACCACTTCTCCACCTAGAGAGCAACTAGAGGATCAAGATGCTAGGATGGAAGAAGTAGAGTTAGGACAAGAAATAGAAAAGAATATAGAAGAAAAAGAGCCTTCACAACAAGAGTATACTTATGAAGAGCTTATAGATGAATTTGTCACTCGTGATCAATTCATTGACTTGAAAGAGCAAACCCTTAAGTTAGAGAAAGATTTGGGTAGCATTACATCTCTTATACAGCAACTTAAGTCTCAAATGATCTCCCTTGAGACTAGTGTCACCTCTTTCCTAGCTAGGAAGGAAAGAGAGACTCCTACCATTCCTCTAGAGATTACTAGGAAAGAGACTTCTCTTCCTAGTAAGCATAAAGGAGAGAGCTCTAGGGAAGCTCCCCTCCTGAAAGACTTAAAGCCACCAACCTTTACGGGGGATGACCGAGACAGGAATAAGGATGCAATCTACACTTTTTTACAAAAGTGGCATGATTTGCATCAATTGAAGGGCACCCCACCTGAGTATCGTGTGCTAGAGGCGAGTCTCTCCCTTGGCCCGCGTGCTTATAAGTGGTGGATGAGTCTTAAGGAGGCGAACTCTATCCCTAGTGACTGGACTCAGTTTGAGACTCTTTTTCTAAAAGAGTTTCTGCCTGAAAATGAAGAGGAGAGGAATTGGGATGAGTGGGATAGGATTACTCAAAGAGGCAGGCCTCTTTCAGTTTATCTATCTCACTATAGAGAGATCACTTTGAAGCTTAAGGGTCTAGATGATTTTCAGAAGACCAGAGGGTTTGTTAGGGGCTTGGATAAAGCCATAAAGAGGGAAGTCAGGAGGAATGCGCCTAAGACGTTTGAGGAGGCGATCAAATATGCACAGATATATGAGGACCATAACCGTCCTCAGTATACTCCTATGGAGACGGATCAGCCCCTTAAACCTCTTAGCACCACTAAATTTAAGAAAAAGTTGCCTTTTGGGAAAAACAAGGTTTTTATTAAAAAACAAAGATCACAAGGGCCTAAGCTATCCACAGACCAGTTTGAGAAGGCCAAAAGAGAGAACCTATGTTTTAGGTGCCTATCCCCTAGCCACTCGCAGTGGAACTGTCCACTCAAGAAGGGGGAAGAAAAGAAGAAAGGACCAGAGTCTAGTACGGCTCCTGAAAGGGGCAAAAAGGCGGTCCACCTAGTGCAGACTCTTCCCATTCATGGCAGCTCTAGCTGCAAGGGAGTGGAGGTGATGCACGAGGATATAGAGCACACGTGTTGTTTGACTCAGTCATTGTGGTCACCGCAGTTTGGACCACATGACTTGGTCAAGCTACATGGTAGTGTATACGGGACCAGGGTGCGAGTCATGATAGATGACTCTGCCACTCATAACTTCATAAACTATGCTTTGGTCAAGAAATTGAAGATTCCCCAACAGCCTAGTGCACATAAATACATTGTATCTATGATGCAAGGGCAAGATAAAAGAATATGGGATACTATGGTATCCAATTTGGAAGTCAAGATGCAGGATTATACAGATCATATGGACTTCCAAATTATGAACATGGAGAGGACAGATCTAGTCTTAGGAAGAGAGTGGCTATGGGGGTTGGGAGATACACTTAAACGCAGCTATCAAAATAACACACTCGAGTTTGAAAAGAATGGAAGTACAGTTTATATTCAGGGAGAGAGAGATGTACCTAGTGCACCTCTCATCTCATCATTAGAGTTGTATAGTCTCTGTTGTTCACAGCATGTACAGGATATGTTTTTATTGTATAGTCATGATATGGAGCATTGTATAGACAGCTCATCTGATGTATATTTTCATGCTTTGAATGTAAATATGAACAAGACTTTCTACTATTCTTTTTTGCAAGAGTGTGTAGTTAAAAATTTTAAGGATCTTATGTTTGAATACAGAGATGTTTTTCCCACTGACTTACCTAGAGGGCTACCACCTGAGAGAGGGGACATTGACCATGCCATAGAAGTTGTTACAAACACTAACCCTATTTGTAGACCACCTTATAGGCTTAGTGTTTCTCAGCATGAGGAGGTTGAGAAGCAATTGCAGGATTATTTAGATAAAGGCTTCATCAAACCTAGTAACTCACCATGGGCATCGCCAATGCTCCTAGTTAAAAAGAAAGATGGCTCTATGAGACTATGTATAGATTATAGAGCACTTAATAAGGTAACTATCAAAAATAGATTTCCAATGCCTAGGTTGGAAGATCTATTTGATCAGTTACATCAAGCTAGGTATTTTACCAAGCTTGACCTTAGATCAGGATATCATCAGATTAGAATTAGGGCAGAGGATGTCCCAAAAACTGCATTTAAGACTAGATATGGGCACTATGAGTTTTTGGTGATGCCTTTTGGTCTCACCAATGCTCCTGCCACTTTCATGAAACTCATGAATAGTGTTTTACGGCCTTATCTAGAACACTTTGTAGTAGACTTTTTAGATGACATTCTGATCTATAGTGCATCAGAACAGGAACACTTGGAACACTTGAGAAAAGTATTTCAAGTGCTAAGGGAAAATTCGCTCTTTGCTAAGGAGTCAAAGTGTGAATTTTTCAAGACAGAGGTTAGGTACCTTGGGCATATAGTCTCCCAAGATGGAATCCAGATGGATCCTGAAAAAGTAAGGGCTATTATGGAATGGCCACATCCACGGAACCTGGAGGAGCTGCAGATCTTCCTAGGTTTATCAGGTTTCTATCGAAGATTCATTAAGAACTATGCCAAAATTGCTGTCCCGATGACGGAACAGCTTAAAGGGAAAGGGAAAGCCTTTCATTGGGGAGACGAACAGAAGCAAAGTATGGAAAAGTTGAAGGTAGCAATTGCTACAACTCCACTTTTACATATAGCAGATCCCAATAAACCATTTGTGGTTGAGACTGACGCGAGTGATTTTGCTATAGGAGCGGTTTTAGTACAGGATGGTCGACCATTAGCTTTTGAGAGCAAGAAACTAGAACCGGCTCAAAAGAATTACTCCGTCTATGAGAAGGAGTTGTATGCAATAGTTCATGCTTTGAAGAAGTGGCGTCATTATTTATATGGTGCCAAAGTTACAATAGTGTTTGATCAAGAGAGCATTAAGTGGCTCTCTAATCAAACAGACCTTAAAGGTCGGAAGGCCCGATGGGCAGAGACCCTTCAAGAGTTTGACTATGAGCTTAGGTATAGGAAGTTAAAGTTTAATGTAGTGGCTGATTCACTTAGCCGCATGCCTATGCTCAATGGACTGAGTTTTACTCAGATCACTAGTGAGCTACTTGAGTCTATTAGAGGGAAATGTAGGCTTGATCCTGCATATTCCGAGAATTGGGAAGCCATAGAGAATGGGGATCGTGATATACGGGTTTCCAATGAGGATGGAGTATCGACGGGTACTCAAGAAGGATTCAAGTGGAAGAATTACAGTGTCCAAGATGGATATCTGTTATATAAAGGTAAGGTGTGTGTCCCTAGAGATACTGAGATGAGACGGCATATTTTATATGAGTGTCATGACACACCTAGTGCGGGACACCCAGGAGTTAACAAGACTTATGATCTTGTTAAGAGGCAGTTTTATTGGTCTGGACTTCATAAGGACGTCCTAGAGTATGTGCTTAAGTGCAATAAATGCCAGGTCAACAAAGCTAAAAGATTAAGGATTGGAGGGCTACTCCACCCATTGGATATTCCCAATGGGAAGTGGGAGAGTATCTCCATGGACTTTATAGTCGGTTTACCTAAGACACAGAGAGGGCACGACTCGGTCTGGGTAATTGTGGATAGGTTAACCAAAATGGCTAGGTTTATTCCAACACATACTACAGTGAAGACACTTGAGTTGGCTAGACTCTTTGTAGAGAACCTATACCGGTTATATGGTCTTCCTTTAGACATAGTTTCTGATCGGGATAGGAAGTTTACTAGCCACTTTTGGAGAGCGGTCTTCAAAAGGTTGGATACAAAACTTAGCATGAGTACGGCCGAACATCCATAGTCGGATGGGCAAACAGAAAGGGTTAACCAAATCCTAGATGATATGCTTCGAGCATATGTGAATGAAAGGCAAACAAATTGGGAGGAGTACTTACCTATAGTAGAGTTTGCATATAATAGTGCCAAGCACTCTTCCACTGGGCATAGTCCATTTATGCTTATGTATGGGTTTCAGCCAAGGGCTCCTTATGCAGTTGGCTTGCAGAATGAAAAAGTTCAAGCTGCAAAGGACTTCCTGGAAGAAATGAATGATATGCTTAGACTTGCTAAGGACAGCATTAGGAAAGCTCAGGATAGGGCTAGAGCCTATGCTGACCCTCAGAGAAGAGATATCAACTTTGAGGTAGGAGAGCAAGTCTATCTTAGAGTTCCATCCAGGTCTGAAACCATGAAGACGGGACCTTGTCCAAAATTATCTCCTAGGTATTGTGGACCTTTCCAAATACTTAAGAGAATAGGAAAGATGGCTTACCAGCTCCAACTTCCAGAGAATAGTCAAATCCATCCAGTTTTTCATGTTAGCCGGCTTAAGAAAAGGCTGGGTGAATCTGACAACCTCATTCCAGATAGTGAGGTAGTAGAGCCTATTTCTGTTAGATCTATTCCACATGAGCCAGAGAGCATACTACGCACTCGAGAGAAACGGACGAGGATTCACTTGTATAAAGAGTGTCTAGTAAAGTGGAAAGATAGTTCAGAAGATAGTGCCACATGGGAGCGGGTTAGCACCCTACAGAGACGGTTTCCCAGTTTCAGTTTACCTTCCCAAGAGTTTTCTTAAGGGGAAGGATATGGGGAAACAACACGGAGACAGGACCATGTATTTATATACATGGGGATATAGTGGGAGTGGTGATAATAGTAATTCTCTCTTTATTTTAGACCTTCCAATACCATTTTTGAGGACAAAAACGGAATCAAGGGGAAGGAAATGTTATGGAATACCCCCAAGAGAGGTGTGAACCACCTCTTAGTTGTGATTAGATGGGCTCATACATGAATGCCATGTGGCACCCATGTATGAAGCCATGTGGGGGGGATGATTCATCATTATGGAGAGACACTAAGGCAAGGTCACCACGCAGCTGGGCGGAACATCGAGGAAGAACTCCGTGCGCACATCTCTGTCAAGGGGATCGATCGGCGTGCAGAAAGAATCCCAAAATTGGGGAATTCATCGGAGCTTTTACTACAGCAATCTAGAGATGAGTTGGTGCTACTACAACTAGCTTCCCACTAGCCAATTGAGACTTCAGAGTTGGTTAGTAGAACCTTTGAGCTTCCTAAATCTACAAAAAAATTACCTAAGTGTTTTGGAACAAGTATCTCAAAAGTATGAGTTAAGATAGACTAGTTGCAAAATGACTAGCTCCCAAAACTTGCCATTTTTGTACATACACCTACTGGAAAATATGAAGAGTGCTCTCAACCTGGTAGGAATTAGAAAAAAACATTTTGGAAATAACAAATATATATAGATAGCAACTAAACATGAGAAAAATATTTAGCAAGATCTCAAACACTCCTGCCATTTTGGGGTTCTATAGAGATTCGACTAGTGAGCAATCAAACATAGATCTCTCACAAATGGTAAATCCAATGACATACAATTTTGTGAGCATAAACTAGACTTAGAGAGAAATCCAATGCACATTAAAACTCTGAAAAAGGTTATGTATAGCTCGAGATATGAGCTTCTAAAGGTAATGTTCTAAGTGAGTATACCAAAGAATAAAACAAAGAAGAAGTAAATGATGAATGTATAGATTCACATGTAATTACAACCACAATGGCAATGAATACTTGCACAATGGGAGGAGAATGATAAAGCTATGGAGAAAGCTCTTCAATCTATATGATGGGTATGAATCAAGATCTCTTATGGCGACTTCCTTTTTGCTTTTTTTATAGCTACTTTTGGCGGTAGTTTTGAATTTGAATTCAAATACTTCACCTAAAAGTGATGCTAAGAATTAGGAGATATTCCCTCAGCTGATGGATTCATGGTTTTAGGTAGTTAGAGCCACAAATTTTCTTTTTACATCATGGATGACTTAAGCCATTCTTTTTTTCACAATTACAAGAGATAAAATATACTCTTTTACAAGAGGTGTTCATATGTCTACACATATGATTGCAAATGAACATAAATCAAATCATATCAAGCATGTAGGCTTGGGTAAAATGCACCAGCAACTCCACCTCAAGCCTAACATGCTTAGCCTCCAAATAAGTCTTCAAATTGTCCTTGATTTCTTGCAAGCCAATCATCAACTTGAATCTACTCAATTTTGTACCATCAAGAGCTTTAATCAACATGTCTGCACATTGCACATCTATAGAGACATAGGATAGTTGAATATCCTTGCTCATTAGCTTCTCCCTTAGCTAACGGTAGTGGACTTCAAAATGCTTCGTTCTAGCATGATATACCGGATTATTTGTAAGATGTAGTGAGATTGTGTTGTCACAAAAAAAGTGAGGTGTTGAAGAATGAAGTCCAAGATCTATATACAAAGATTTTAACCACATGATTTCTTGAGTTGCATCAGCCAAACCTCTATATTCGGCTTCATTAGAAGATAATGCCACTGTTGGTTGCTTCTTTGATGACCAAGAAATTATTTTTGAACCTGCAAATGATACATATCCGGATGTGATTCTTCTATCATCTCTAGATCCAGCCCAATCTCCATGTGAGTAGGCATTTAGCTAAATATCTGAAGTAAATGGATAAAACAAACCTTCATTCATGGTCCCCTTTAGGTACTTGAGGACTCTCTTGGCCGCTTCCATATGTGGTCTTCTCGGTTTATGCATAAACTGACTCAATATGCTAACACTATAGCATATATCCACCCTTGTGAGTGTTGCATAGTTCAAACTTCCAACCAAGCTTTGTTAGCTTGTGATGTCTTCAATTTGCTCTCCTTCATAAGCACTAAGCTTATGATTTTTCTCCATAGGTGTACTTGCACACTGTTGGAGAAACAATCACTAATTAGACATATATTTGAAGGTCAAATCTTAGAAAGAAAACCCCATGCCTATGTGAAGGGACAAATTCACAAGTGTATCATACTTGTAAAGTTAGTTCACTTTAGTTCTAGAAGTTTTTAAAAATCACGGGAATGAGAAAATCTATATAAGTTAGTTAGTATTAACTGACGCGGAGAGAAGAAGAAGGAGGAAGACAATGAGAAAGTGAGAATAACTCATTTTTGTATGACTGAGTATAGTCGGGCTTCTCTGAGTGAGAAAGCATCTGTAAAACTTCTGAGTTTTTTATAGTTATGAGAAGAACTGAGTAAAGTTCTGTGTATGAGCCTCTCTCCATCATCTCCATGATTACCTACTATGTGATGAGTTACAAAGATCAAGTTTTCCAAGCAACTAGATGCCTGGCATCGAATTTCTGTTGATAAGTCATATTTTCTTTTATATTTTTCATTCAGTACTGAAGTGTTTGAAAAACATGATGTTGTTGGAGCAACTCGATGCCTGGCATCGAATTCCAGTTGATAGGTCATATTCTAAGTGTGCATGAAATCACCTATAGTTTTGGTGTCCAAAAGATCAAGACTTTATGCGGGAAGTCGATGCCCGGCATCGAATCCCTGCTGAAAAGTGGCCAAAAACATCCCAAGTTGATGTCCGGCATTGAATTCTCGTTGCAAGTCAATGCTAGGCATCGAATTCTAATTTTAAACAGGCGCTCTTACTAAAACAGGTAAAATTTCCAGTTTTGGAAGGTCATACAGGGTCATCTTGTGAGAGCCATAACTTGAGTTCTAGAGATCCGTTTGATGCATATGATAGCTTGTTGGAAAGCTCTACTCTTCTAGTTTCAGCCTATAAAGTTTCATGGAGAAATAATACTTGAGCTAGGAGAAATTAGCAAAATACTGAAGGTATGTCATTTCGGTGACTAGGAATTTCTATAGAAGCAAAGTTTTCACTTTAGGCTATCATTTCTCAAAGTTTGGAGTGGCAATGAGTTAATGGTGACCATAGAGGTGTTCTAGTGTCACATTAATTCATTTCTTGTGGTGTTTCATACATCAACAAGTGGTATCAGAGCAGAAAGATTCTCGAGAGCAGAAGACGACAAAGGTACGAGAAGTTTTGTAAAGTTTTCCATTAAAGTTTCAAAGGTGAAGCATTTGAAGACACAAGGCATCAAAAGGTTACTTCAAAAGTATCCTCATACACAAAGAACTTCAAAAGGTATTATCCTTTATCCTTTAAGCTCACAGGTTGCAGCAGAAGGAAAGAACTATGGCAGATCATATCTCCATTGACAAACTGGACAGAGATAATTACCCCGCATGGGTAATGAGAATGGCAGCCTTACTTATGAGTAAAGATCTCATGATATATGTTACAGGTGAAGAAGAGAAGCCAGTATTCGAAGATGAAAGCCGACCAAAGAAAGAGGAACTTGATGCTTTAAAGCATTGGCAAAAGAAGGATGCAAGTGCAAAAGCATACATCTACAATACAATCTCTGATCATTTGCTACCACACATCAGAGGATTGGAGTCATCTGAAGATATATGGAATGCATTGGAGTATCATTTCCAAAGTACTACCAAAGCAAGGAAAGCAAGTCTATGGTTAGAGTTTACAACATTCAAGAAGAAGCCAAGTCAAAGTATTAGTGATTATGTCACTAAGATGAAGGATCTAGCAGATAGTCTTGGATCCATAGATGAAGATGTTGAAGATCACAGATTGATTGCTCAACTACTTGCAGGTTTGAGAGGGGATGAAAGGTGGAAACCTTTTTTCTTATCAACAGAACTTTCATTAAATCATTATGTTCCTGATTTGAACCAGTTGCTTGGTTTGATGCTCACATATGAGCAAGACTTGAAGGGAGATGGAGATAAAGGACAAAGTTCTGCAATGTACATGAAGAATAAGAAGAAAGGAGATAAAGGTAAAGCAAAGGATGAAGAGGAGTCTAGTTCTCAAGCTTATTATGCAAGAGGTAAAGGCACAGGCTGAGGAAGAGCAAGAGGTTTTGGAAGAGGAAGAGGTAATCAAAATAACAACAAGAAGGCTTGCTGGATCTGTGGATTGAGTAATCATTTGGCTCATGACTGTTGGCACAACCAACAAGGATCAAACCAGAATCAAAACAACAATAGCAGAGGCCGAGGTGGAAGATATCAAAGTAATTTCCAAAGAGGTAGACAAAGTCAAAGAGGAGGCTATGGTAGAGGTGGAGGAAGAAGTTGGGGACAGAATCAATCCTACAACACCACCTACTACAACTATGCAAATGACACACATAATGAACGTCATACATCATTGATGATGAATTCAATCAGCACATCAGATAAAGAAGATCTAAAGGTATTTTACATTGACTCTGGATGTTCTAATCATTTGTCAGGAAACATAGAATTGATGTCAGAATTGGAAAAGGGCATTTCTAGTCATACAGTTCAAACAGGTGATAATACAAGACATAGTGTACATTCAATTGGAAAAGTGAAATGCAAGAGTGGAGCAGATTTGCTAACCAATGTTTTGTATGTTCCCACAATACCTAAAAACTTGATTAGTGTGGGATAGATAGTTGAAAAAGGTTTTCAAGTCAGGTTTACAAATGAAGGAGTATTTGTTGAAGATCCAGAGAATGGATATAATCATATTGTCTCTGGTAAGAAAGAAGGTAGACTCTTTACTTTAAGAGTGCAAGGAAACATTGGTCAAGCTTTGCTCACACATGGTGAAGCAGTGATTACAGAACTTGATCTCTGGCATACGAGATTAGGTCATTTCAATGAAAGAGGAATTAAAGCTATGGTTGCTAATCAGTCTGTACTAGGATTACCAAATGTGCAAAGTCAACATATGGTTTATAAATGTGAAGCATGTCAAATGGGTAAAGCACACAGGTTACCATTTCAAAAGAAAGGATTCAAACATGATGGAGTACTTGAGCTCATTCATACAGATGTATGGGGACCAACAAAAGAAGGATCTATCAGTGGCTCAAGGTATTATGTTCTTTTTATTGATGATGCTACAAGATGGATAACATTATATGTTTTGAAGGAAAGATCAGAAGTGTTTGGAGCTTTCAAGCATTTTCATGCATATGCAGAGAGAGTCACAGGTCAAAAGCTTAAGAGACTGAGGTCTGATGGAGGGGGAGAATACTTCTCCCAAGAGTTCAATGATTATCTTTGGAATGCAGGTATTAAGAGAGAAATAACTTGCAGGTATACACCACAACAAAATGGTGTAGCAGAAAGAAGGAACAGGACTTTGGTTGAGTTTGCTAGAGCTATGCTAAAGGAGAAGAACTGTCCAAATTATCTTTGGGCTGAGGCTGTAAATACAGCTACATATCTTGTGAATAGATTACCATGTGCAGCTCTGAATGGAATGACTCCATATGAAGCTTGGTGGGGTAAGAAACCAACACTAGATCATTGTAGAGTGTTTGGATCAATTGCATATGCTTATGTGCCATCACAGCTTAGGCATAAACTTGAACCAAAGGCAGAAAAATATGTGTTCATTGGTTATGATGAAAAGCAGATGGGTTACAGATTGTGGAATCCTCTAACCAAACAATTTATTGTTTCTAGAGATGTTACATTTGATGAACAGAAAAGTTGGTATGCAGATCAAAGTCATACAGCTGAAGAATTTGAAGAAGAGGTAAGAAGATGTGAGAAAGGAAAATCAATTGTGCAGGTAAATAGAGATGAGGACTATATGCAAGCAAGTACATCCACAAGTGGATTAACAAGAAGAAATGAAGAAGCTCCTATATTTGATGAAGAGGTGTATCCAGACACATATGAAGAATGTGAACCAAGAAGGTCAAGCAGGACTAGAAGACAACTAGAAAGGTATTCTTATGATACTTCTTACATAACTCAGAAGAACTATGCATATATGGTCAAAGATGATGAAGAACCTCAGAACTATGATGAAGCTAAAGGTAAGAAGCAATGGGAAGAAGCAATGAAGGAAGAGTTCAATGCACTGGAGGAGAACAAGACATGGGAACTTGTTCCTAAACCAAATGGTAAGAAAGTAATTGGAAATAAATGGGTTTATAAAGTGAAGAAGCTTGCAGATGGAAGTATAGCCAGATACAAAGCTAGATTGGTGGTGAAGGGCTATTCCCAGACCTATGGCATAGATTATGATGAGACATTCAGTCCCGTAGCTAAGATGTCAACTATAAGGACAATCATTGCTATTGCAGCTTCAAAAGGATGGACTCTAAGTCAATTGGATATAAAGAATGCATTCTTGAATGGATACATATCAGATGAGGTATACATGGAACAACCTCAAGGATTTATAGATTCCAGGTATACAAATTTTGTTTGCAGGTTGAGAAGAGCATTGCATGGATTGAAGCAAGCTCCAAGAGCTTGGAACTATAGACTGGTGAAGTATCTCAATGATCTTGGATATCAAAGTTCAAAAGCAGATTCAAGTCTACTTATCAAAAGAACAGAGGAAGGTACAATCTACATTTGTATTTATGTAGATGACATTATAATCACATGTACTTCAGATGAAGGAATCAAGGAGGTAAAGAGATTGCTTGAAAAAGAATTCAAAATCAGTGACCTAGGAAAGTTATCATACTTTCTTGGAATGGAAGTTACTTATACAGATCATGGCATATATGTGTCACAAGAAAGGTATCTTCTGAACTTGTTGAAGAAGTTTGATATGGAAAATTGCAGAGAAGCTTCAACTCCACTTGAAGTTAATCACAAGCTCAGTAAATATGATGGTGCAGAATACAAAGATATGAGGAAGTATCAATCTCTTGTGGGTAGTTTGATTTATGCTACACTAACAAGACCTGATCTTAGTTATGCAGTGGGAGTTTTGTCACAATTCATGCATTGTCCAAAGGACCCACATTGGATTGCAGGTCAAAGAGTTCTCAGATATATCAAAGGAACTATAAAGGAAGGATTATATTATCCTTTTACATCAGATTTGAAGTTGAGAGCCTATAGTGATTCAGATTGGGCAGGTAACCAGGATGACAGAAGATCAACTCATGGTTACATGATATACATTGGTGATAAGCTTGTAAGTTGGTGTTCAAAGAAACAACATACAGTAGCATTATCATCAACTGAAGCAGAGTACAAAGGACTTGTGGAAGCAGCTAAGGAAGTCATATGGATGCAGACATTGTTCAAGAGCTTAGGCATTGATCAAGGTACACCTACAATACATGAAGATAATATGAGTTCACTTTATCTTGCAGCAAATCCAGTATTTCATGCAAGGACAAAGCACATAGAGATACAGTATCATTTTCTCAGAGAAAAGGTAATGGAGAAGGAGATTGAAGTGGAGTACATTTCTACTAAAGATCAGTTAGCACACATAATGACAAAGAGCTTGGATGGTGTGAAGACCAGCAGATTCAAAAGCATGGCAGGAGTAAAAGAAAAGAAGAAGATATGAAGAAACAGGGAATGTCAATTAGTGATTGAGGGGGAGCTGTTGGAGAAACAATCACTAATTAGACATATATTTGAAGGTCAAATCTTAGAAAGAAAACCCCATGCCTATGTGAAGGGACAAATTCACAAGTGTATCATACTTGTAAAGTTAGTTCACTTTAGTTCTAGAAGTTTTTAAAAATCACGGGAATGAGAAAATCTATATAAGTTAGTTAGTATTAACTGACGCGGAGAGAAGAAGAAGGAGGAAGACAATGAGAAAGTGAGAAGAACTCATTTTTGTATGACTGAGTATAGTCGGGCTTCTCTGAGTGAGAAAGCATCTGTAAAACTTCTGAGTTTTTTATAGTTATGAGAAGAACTGAGTAAAGTTCTGTGTATGAGCCTCTCTCCATCATCTCCATGATTACCTACTGTGTGATGAGTTACAAAGATCAAGTTTTCCAAGCAACTCGATGCCTGGCATCAAATTTCTGTTGATAAGTCATATTTTCTTTTATATTTTTCATTTAGTACTGAAGTGTTTGAAAAACATGATGTTGTTGGAGCAACTCGATGCCTGGCATCGAATTCCAGTTGATAGGTCATATTCTAAGTGTGCATGAAATCACCTATAGTTTTGGTGTCCAAAAGATCAAGACTTTATGCGGGAAGTCGATGCCCGGCATCGAATCCCTGCTGAAAAGTGGCCAAAAACATCCCAAGTCGATGCCCGACATCGAATTCTCGTTGCAAGTCGATGCTAGGCATCGAATTCTAATTTTAAACAGGCGCTCTTACTAAAACAGGTAAAATTTCCAGTTTTGGAAGGTCATACAGGGTCATCTTGTGAGAGCCATAACTTGAGTTCTAGAGATCCGTTTGATGCATATGATAGCTTGTTGGAAAGCTCTACTCTTCTAGTTTCAGCCTATAAAGTTTCATGGAGAAATAATACTTGAGCTAGGAGAAATTAGCAAAATACTGAAGGTATGTCATTTCAGTGACTGGGAATTTCTATAGAAGCAAAGTTTTCACTTTAGGCTATCATTTCTCAAAGTTTGGAGTGGCAATGAGTTAATGGTGACCATAGAGGTGTTCTAGTGTCACATTAATTCACTTCTTGTGGTGTTTCATACATCAACACACACTTAGTGTTTTCCATCTTGAACTTGATGAGCATGTCATGCAATACTTCCTTTGTGTGATGTATATACCTGAGCCTATGTAGATTAACTCCAATTCAAGAAAATGAGTGGTCCAAGATCACTTATTTTTAAATCCTCCTTCGTTTGATTCTTTACCTATTTGATTCATTGAAGATCATTCCCCATGATAATAATATCATCAACATACACACATAGATAGATCACTTTAGATCCATTCCTCTTTATGAACAAAGAGGTATCCACCTTGCTAGCTTTGAATCCTTGGTCTTGCAAATAAGTCACCAATCTGAAATTCCAAGCTCTTGGAGCTTGCTTCAAACCATACAAGGCTTTCTTTAGTTTCCATACATACTTAGGATGATGTGCATCCTCATATCCAGGAGGTTATTCCATATACACTTCCTCAGAAATCCATCCATTTAAGGAAGCATTCTTTACATCAAGTTGATAGAGCTTCCAATTTGTAGATGTGGCAAGACTAATAAGAACCCTGATTGTAGGCATTTTTGCAATAGGAGAGAAAGTCTCCTCATAATCAATACCATGGGTTTGAGCAAACCCTTTAGCAACTAACCTTGCTTTATGTCTATTTATACTTCTATTTGGATTCCTCTTGATTTTGTATATCCATTGAGATCCAATTACCTTCATAGATGGCTTGTTAGGTACAAGCTCCCAAGTGTCATTCTCCTTCAAGGCTTCCATTTCTTCATCCATTGCATGTCTCCAAGATTTCTTGATTTGCGCTTCTTCAAATGTGGTAGGTTCTTCATTGGTTGAATCCTTTGCAATGTACATTGAGTGCTTGGTGACCAAAGAAGTATCATAACCATACCTCTCTCGTTTCTTCTTCCCCCTTGAAGACCTTCTAAGTGGCTGATGTGAGCTCTTGGGTCCATATGTAGCATCTTGCATCTTTGCTTTACCTTTGCTCTTCCATAGCTGTAGTCTTTCCAAGTCTTCTAGGTCAATATCCAAATCATTTTCCTCAATTTCCTTTGGCTCCTTTGGTTGAAGTGATGGAAATCTTCATCCAAGTCATAAGGCATCTTCACTTTCCTGTCATCATCAAACCATGATTTGTTCTCATAAGAAATTACATCTCTACTCACAAAAAATCCTATATTAGTTGGATTGTACAATCTATATCCTTTTTGGTTTTGGTCATAACCAATAAATATGCACTTCTTTGCCTTGGGATCCAATTTCCCTCTTACTTGAGAAGGAATGTGAGCATAGGCTAAGCATCCAAAGATTTTACAATGCTCTAGACTAGGTCTTCTTCAATTCCACACTTCATATGGAGTGGTTCCATCTAGTGACTTAGATGGAAGTCTATTTATGAGTTATGTGGGTGCAGACATAGCCTCTGCCCATAGGTAGTTTGGCAATCCTTTTTCATTGAGCATGGACCTTGTGACTTCAACAATAGCTCTATTTCTCCTCTCTACTACACCATTGAGTTCGGATGTATATCTTGTAGTGACTTCCCTTTTAATTCCTCTTTCATGCAAGTAAACATCAAATTCAGAAGAGAAGTAATCTCCACCACCATCTAATCTGAGTCTTTTCAAAATCCTACCTTTGTGGTTTTCAACAAGAGCAACGTACTTCTTAAAGCAATCAAAAACTTCATCCTTGTGCTTCATGAAAGACGGAATGGTCCACCTGCTACAATCATCTATGAAAGACACATAATATCTTGAGCTTGATATAGATGGCTCCTTACTAGGACCCCACACATCCGTGTGCACTAGATCTAAAAGATTTTGATACACATATCCCTTTGTTGAAGATAAAATATATATTTCTTGGATGCACTCTTTTTTTCATCATCATTTGTACCTTTTTCTACCTTTCATTCAGTTAATAAAGCACTCTTGTATAGGTGTGTGTGAGTGCCACACTAGAGAATAAGTGGGATTAATTCTCCTTTCAGTTGAGAAATCCCACGTAGCATGCTTTTTTGCCATTTTGTATATAAAGAGGTCTCCACCTCTTCTTTTGGAGAGCTTTTTTGAGAAGTAATGAGATTATGCTAGATTGTAGATAGACTCTTGCTCTCTCATCGTCATGATGTGCATGCGTGCTTGTTCTCTTCTTGTCTAACACTTGTGACATGTTGATGTATGATTACGTCGTTATTATGCTTGTGATTATGATTGGGTGCATCATTCGCGATGCTTATGTTGTATCTTCTTGTTGATAATGTTGTTAATCATACGTGGACAAAGCGCCATTACGTCTGCTGAGTGCTTCTACGCAAACATTTGGGTCTCATGAGATGCTTCCTGGTTTGACAAGTATGAGTTGTGATGCTACGTCAACAATTTTTGGTGCCGTTGCCGGGGAGAGTTCTCTTGTCACTTACGTGATGGTTTATGGCATGAAAGAGACGTGTATGCAAGCTTTTCATGACGATTTGTTGAGTTCTTCATTTCATTATGCTCTTGTGAGCATTTGCGACTTGCAAGATTCATAATAACTTGTTGAGATGAGCCATTTTTGGTGTGATGAAGATCCCCTATTTGGGTGATTAATCCACCATGTGTGGTGATTCTTCAAGTCATGAGTAGAATTGGAGTAGTTTTTAGAAATCGTTTAATCATTCGGTTGATTTTTTCCATTAACTTTGTTGATGTTTTTCTAATCATGTGTGAATAAGTTTCTTTTTGGGGTTCTTCTACAAGTTTCAAATAGATTTTTTTGGCTCATCATCTTCATCATTAAGCATTTCCTGTGAGAGCTTAGGAGAGCTCAGAAGGGAAAAATGCCAAATGTTGCTATGCCTAAAAATGTTTGCAAACATGCTCAACGTGAACCTCTACGATTCAGAAAAATGCAATCTCAACAACCTCATTGGGGTATTGTGAATCAAGCAGGAAGTGTGCTTATCGCAGCCTGCAAAGGCCACAAAACTTCAACGTCAAATGCAAGATCCTAAGAAGGGCGAGGATGTGAGAATGGTGGATACTTGAAATACAAACCCTTAGTCGGTCGTCTGGTGGGAAGGTCTATGATAACCCAGGGTTTTTTGAAGCGAAGCAAGAAGAGAGATAAGTGCAAATAGCAGAAGCTTGAAAGGAAATTGGCAAACACAGATAAGAAACTACTACATCCGGGTTTCGAAGGACGAAGACATTCATCAATAAGTGAAACTTGTCAGGTGAAGACTAATGATAGATTCCACTGTTAGGGGTAAGAGGGATCCTTCCCTCTGCAAAAGATGGTCACTTTAGAAAAGAGAGATTCCTGTAAAATCGACCTGTGAATTCTCAGCGTAAGGGATGATAGAAACTAGATATGAAGAATTGAGAGAGAGATTCCGTCAATGGAGGAACTTCCGGCAAAGAGGACTGCTGAAGCAGCAACAACTGCAAGATAGGTAGAGATTCAAGGGCGAGAATCAGGAAGCATGAAAAAGCGTATCCTCCAGAAGCCTCTACATATATTGAGGAGCAATGCGCAAAACTAAGACACCAGCTGTCTAATGAGGGAGGCTAAATAAAGGCTGAATAATGCAGAAGTATTGATAGTGATGACAACCACAAATGAGGATTTGCCTTGGCCTACATTCATATATGCAATGCGCAACAGAGGCTTCATAGAAGGTGCTATCGCAGGACAGTTGATTTCACAAGCAACTACTAAGAGGTCGCAAGTGTTAGAGCAACATAAAAAGGGGATTCTTCACATCAGAAATGTTGGAAAATATGGCAAGACTGACGCTAAGAACTCTTTCTGCCTCAGCTTCGCATTGTCAAAGATACATGGAGTTGTGCACAAGGGAGACATAGAGGGAAATGAAGTCAAAAATTTAGGGTATTCAACAGTAACATCCTCATCACATGGACTAGATGCAATTAGCGCTGCATCAATCGGAATGTAAGTATCCATGGCGTTTCTGATAGATAGAGGATCTCGAGTCTGCATTTCTGATAGAGGGAGAGGAGTCGAATCTATGTTCTAATAGAGAAGTCGAGTCTGCATCAGTGAAGAATAAAAGATTTCGGTGCCTCAAAATAGAATGCGAACGACTCTTTGATCATGGGAAGTCATTATTCATTGAACCGCATCACTATTAATTTCAAAAAATAAGAAATGATTGCATAATCGATGATGTCTTTAAGTCAGTGCAGAAGCAACGTAAAAAACGGAAGCATCTCGTGCAATGTATCTATGTGAATCTGACATAGCAATTATGGAATATTGTTAACGTCCTCAGCTTCCTGTGGAAAAAGGTGCAACCTTGATCATGATATGAGGAGAACAGCAGAAAAATGTTTCGGATGATACGGAAACCACTGACAGTGAGTCAGAAAGAGTTTTCAGAGAAAGAGTTTCCTAAAATAAAGAGAAAGGTTTTGATTTCTGAAGATGGGATATGTGGTCCACCTTTAGAGTACCCATCGGAGTGTGTTCTTGACTCGGGATATATGCAATTCTTGGTAAATTTACTTCGACCATTTGAATACGTTAAAGAAAGCTAGTGGTGGTTGCAATGATCTTATCTTCAGTGGTCACATCTTGACTCATAGCTATGGCATTGACGGAAGCAAACCCTACATGGTTTTCTTGGTTCGTATGGGCCTACAAGCTACGTATTACACTCAGCCCAATGTGAGATGAGGGAATGTGTATGTGCGCCATCATTACAGTGTGGATGTTGCTACAGGAATAGATAGGGGGATTTTAGTTTGGAGACTAACAAGATTTTTATGGTCATGTAAAGATGAGAACATGGCATGAAAGGCTCAATGGTTTTTGAAGATGGAATGCAAGCTTGTGCACGTTGCAAAGGATGGTGATGAAGATGAGATTCGCTCACTGCTAGCAAATCTTCAAAATATGGGTAAGTTAATGTGGAGCTGTATAAAGATGTGGTGAGATGTGCTGCAAACAGCTTATTTCCAACAGCATGATTAAAAGATGAAAAAGTGTTCTTATCTACTCAATATTTCCAGGATCCATTCAATTCATTGATTTTGATTTTAGCAGATAAACTGTCCAGTTCAGATTGTACTCTATTCTTTGAAAGGAAAATACTCAAATCGCTGCATTCTTGAATCCTTACACATCCTTTGCCCTAGTTATGAAGGTACAAATCGAAGTGTTATCTGCTGCAGCAATTAGGGAGTTCACTCTTAGAGACTTTGTTTCTCGACGTGCATCCAAGATTATATCGGGCCTACAGAATTTTAATGTTGAAAATGCCACTCAAGTTTTCATTGTAGCAGAAAAAGTGAAGGGTGACCGATGTTGATATAGCATGCTCGGTTGACCTTGTGAAGTTGGCAACAGACAAGCTTGCCTGTGTGCGTTCCAGCAATTATTCCTGAAGCTTTTCCTCTTGTTGTTGAGGCTGGAGTGCATATGGTGGTAATTGGTTATGATTACTTCTATCTCAGTAAACAGTCCACGTGACTAGAGATGGATAATAGTTATACAATTCAGGAGTCCTGTTCATTCCTTTTTATACAACAGTAGGATGCTCATGAGTTCCTACTGTTTGTTGTTGATAACAAACCAGAAAGCAATGAGGAAGTCATTTATCGTGTGTTACAAGCATCTTGAAAATCGCACAAGAAAGTGAGCTATTTTGGCAATGTGCCATTCCTGCCATGGTTATAGTTTTTATGTTGTGGGGTCTTGAACCTTTGTTTAGAGTTATACAATTGGCTTCACGATAAGGAAAGGATTGCAACATTATTGAAAGCTAGATTCTTTGGGGAGCCATCCAGGAAGGGAGAAGCTCACAAAAGCTCATCATTTGTTTGTATCAGCAATGCAAGGGTCCTGTGGCAGGCTAATGTCTTCTTTTAAATGCACTGCTGGATGGATGGAAAAAATGATCAAATTTTTTGGAGGGGGATGCCATCTTCATTGAAATTCAAGAAAGATAAGGTCTAAAGAGTTGCTTAGACTACGTATAAAGGGTGAGGCTGCCATTACGCTTCAACATGAAATTCCATTAACCCTCAATTATTGGTACCACAATGTAGAAAACAGAGAGGTGTTGAATTATTGTAAATTATACATGTGCAGTATCCATGCAGAGAGTATCATTGGTGCACATGCAGAGTATAAGACCACAGACTTTGAGTGTGAAGTGCCCAAGAATAGGAGATTCCTCACCAGTCTAGCAAAGTCTGTGTTGAAGGTCATGACAATATCCGTGCAAATAGACACTTCAAGAATTTCTAGTCTTACAAACACGATGTGCCAACAGGAGAAAAACCACCCCAATCTAGCCTGAGGGTAGTAGACTATGCAGTTAAATGGCTTGGAGTTTTCTCGGAGCTGTCTAGATGCACTAACAAAGGTAGCCAAAATATAGGTGGCGAACGGAGGAGACCCTTCTTACACATTGTATTTCTTGATGGTGTCTTTGTAGATTGGTGATCTTAATGTTTTTTAAGGAGTTCAAGGCTGTTTCCAGATCTTCTTTCACAGCTAAGGGAGCTTCTTTTTTGGCTTGGGGCATACCAGAGAATCCATTTTGTCGCAATAGGAAATTATATTAATTTCTCTTCAGCATCTTGCTTGTCAAAGCTTCTTGAGGATCTAACATATGCAGTGACAAGTGGGGCTTTTATATGGGAAGTTGCATAGCAGATTTACATGGATTCCGCTTTGTGTTCTGATACAAAGTACTCAGGTTTTCTGTATGAGGATGATGCTTTCAGTTTCCAGGACCGTATGGAGCAGGAACTTCTTTTCTTGCTTGTGGAGCCTATATTTGAGGCTAGGTTCTCAACCATGTCACATGCATTATGGCTAGGAAGGGATGTACACTATGCTCTCAGAGCAGCTAAGAGACCTTTCACAGGGTGCACCTGGTTTATCACTGCAGACCTTAGTGTTTTGCAGAAAGATCTCTATGTCATAGGCCTTGTGGATTATGTTCTTGGAGGTGTTAAAGATGTGATGACACTTCTTGGAAGCATTGCCAGATGTACTATGTTTTCTACTCCTTTGTTCGACCAGTACTTTTGTGGTTGGAATGATATTTGTATGCAGCGCTTTTGACCCTCTTGTATTGTCTACTGAAACAAGCCAAGCAATCAAGCAATGTTGTTTAAAATTTGTGAGATCTTTAGTAGCCATCTTGACATTTGAACAATGCTCGACAAGCATAAGCCACCAAAAAGGATCATCAGATGGTCAAAGTTCACAAGAGTCTCCCAGTCTTGGTGCACAATTTGTCAATAATACAGTATATACAAGCAGTGGTGAATATTTTTCACAATAATCAGGGGACATGCTGGACAAAAGAAAAGTAAGAACAGAAGAGGAGCTTCAAATGGTGTCATCAAGGATTCAGGTTCAGTCCAGAGCCTGAAATATCTCTTGGTTTAGTACAAAGGGAAAGAGGTCCATGCAGTGTGCTCACTCTTGTGCAAGCAATGTTGCTCAAATATCTTCTATTTGAGCACCAGAAAGGGCAATTTTGGCCGTCTGATTTGAGATCAACATCGTCAGCCTCTTGTAATGCTTCTTGTGGGAATCAAGATCATGTCTTAAGTATTTTTAGATGCACAAAGAATTAGAGCCTTGCTTTCAACGCTATCTAAAATATTGTGGCTTGCTGGAGATTGGAGGCGATTCAAGCAGGAAAAAATGATCCTGGATAGTCTTCAGTAACATCTCCTTTTGGACATGCTTCTTAGTAATGACTATGAAAGGAATTCTATCAAAGGTCGAGGTGGGATTTCTCACACTCGTGGAAGCATTCAAATACTGTACAGTTGGTCAATTCTTGCAGCACCCTATACGGCCTATTTGGCTGGTGGGCTGTGAATCTCATTATACAGTTTTGTTTGCTCTCCAAAACAACATTCAAGATGAGAATGAACTACAGGATCTGATGCACATGATCAGAGTGGTGGAGGTGGTTTCATTGTTGCAAGCTTTGTGCGACAATCGCTTCATGACATGTAGATATTCATGCCAATGGACAGGCTTGAGAACCTGTGTGCTAATGAATTCGTGGTCTAGAATGAACTTTGGTAGGCACTTCATCAGATTGATAGGCTACGCCACTATGCATACCCCCTACAACCATGAACACAGCATTAGTCACTTACAACATCACCAACACCAACGACTGAATGGGGCAGCACGAAGACTCTGTCCATGCGAGGCAGGAAGCACCACAAATGCATGGTCTTTGGAAATATCGCTAGATCGAGGTGTCCATTCTTTTCTTACAAAGGTTGCTGCAAAAATGCAAGAATGCATGCCATAGTCATGTCCTAAAATCTAACCCAGTGATGAGAATGTGCAGGGCTCTGCGGCTACACAGGGATCCGTAGCTCCCACAATCGTTAAACATCCTTATGACAGTTTGATGTTGAAAACACCGAGACCACCAGGAATTATCACAAGATAGTTTGACGCCAGAGAGAAAAATGGACAGATAAAAATGCGTTATTCAGCAACAGAGTGACGGCATAGAGAGAATAATCTTTTCAGATTAAGTATAAATCGATAGAGGGATTTTATTCTATATATTTGTTACTGGCACGTATGTTATATGCATTCAAGTGATTACGGGGTGTTTGGCACCACATCTCTCTACGATACTTGTGTACGACCACCTGCACACATTAGAATTGTTTGCCTAAAGGGGCATTAGGTAAAAGGGGGATGCACGCGTTTTTGCATTAAGGATAGCCTAAATCTTATTACGCATAGGTTTTTTGACATGAACCAATGAACTCTTGGAGTTGAGTAGGAAAAGATGATTTCATGCCTAGTTCTCTTTTAATGACTATTATTAATGAACTTTGTTTCATGTCATGAAGAATGAGTCTCTCATTTCAGTTAATCATATGTATTTTTTGTTTGAAAAAAAAAAAGAACTTTAATTTTTGTTAGAAGAACCCCATTAGAACTTATTTACACATCTTAGAAAACACTCAAAAAACACACACAAAACCTCAAACAAATTCTAAAAAACTCTTTCAAAAATACCAAACAAATATTCAAAACACTCAAAAACCAAAACAAATTGTTTCAACAAGACATGGGAAAGAAAAAGGCAAAAGAAAGAAGGAAGGTGGAAAAGGTTGCACAAAAGAAGGAAGAAAAAACTGAAATGCATGCATTAATCACACATGATCAAGGTGAAACAAATAGAGAAAATTTACGAGGGGTAGAGGAAATTGGTGGGATTTCTAAAGGGGTGGGTTCCATAGTTGCGACTAGGGATTATAGCAACACTTTTGTAAATGTATTCATTGGTCATGACCATAGAAATATGAGTGCTTATATTAACCCTAATTGTGAGTGGAATTTAATTCATATTGATTTAATGACAATTATTTTGGATAACATTCAACTAACCACTCATTCATCTATCCTCATGAATGGTGAAAATTATGATTGCATGGGTCAAGTTGTGTTGCCTATTGTGGTGAATGGTATGGAATTTTTTGAAACATTTTTTGTCATGGAAGGTATAGATGAAGACTTGGTTGTAGGCACTCAAAGGTTTATTGAAAGTCATCAAGAGTTTGAAGTGTCGTGTCCATCTATTATGTCTAATTCTACATGTGTGTCCATTGAAAATCTTAATGATTATCCTCATTGTAAGGATTGTGGATATGATCACCTATTCAAAGAATTGTGCTTTTAATCCACAAAATAGTCTTTCCACTCATGCTTTTTTAGCTAATCTTTCTTTGAGTAAGTCGCAGGAAACCTTGGCACATGGAGGAATGGACTCCAAGTGTTTGGGGGATGTGGAAGGGCCCTCTCTTCCTCTTAATTTGGATTCCTCTCATGAATCCATGGGCAACGATGTGCCACATTTGGCTTATCGAGAAGAGGATAAGCAAACACTGTGTAACAATGCTATGGAAATTGATGTCAGATACATTGTCAATCATGAAAATCCATCACCTATTTGTATATCTAGAGATTCTATGTGTAATAAGGATACATGTATCGATGAATCTCTAGATCGATCTCAAACCACACAACCTTATGAGCCATTGCATGAGCATGATGTATGTATAGAAACTCAGCCTTTGTTGAATTCCCCTTGTAAAGATGATTTATCCCTAAAGACTCATATAGAAGGGCCAAAAGACCCTTATGCCAAGAAGAAGAAGTCACATTTCCCTTGTAATGTAAAGCAAATTTGGATGGCCAAGAACTTACTTAGAGCCCAACCAAATCGCACTATGATATGGGTACCAAAGAAAGCTCTTATACAAACTCAACCCTCTCACACTAGACTTCATAGTCTATGGTCTAGATTCACCATGCCTTATCATGAAGAACGACCACTTTTGACAACGGGATCCAAAGCAATAAAGGCAAAACTTAGAAAAGATCCAAGGAGAAACCTCAAGGCTAAGACCAACAAAGCGAAGACATATTGGCGGCCTAAAACCTCTTCGTGCAACATCCATGGGTGTCGGACCCAACCTTGCCCAATGCACAGCATATGTTTAAGATGCACACCAAGTATGCACATAAAATAGGGCCTCATCCAAAGGCCAAGCATTAGGCACACTTAGTTTAACCCAGGCACAAAGAGGGCATGTGTACATAGATTTCAAAAATTTGCTATTCATTTTTCTTTTTTCAGGTTGGTGGACAAAGGTATCATCCATTTCAAATGCTTGATGGAAACGAAGCGGCTCTTGGAGTTGGACATTTGGAGAAAGCCTCATTATCACATCACCCTTGAGCACTTTGCTCAAGATCCATCATTTTTGCACCATTGTTTTTTTTTTGTATGCATTTTTAGAGTATGCATAAGATAGGGTCACATTACAAGACCGTGCATAGATACTTTTTTGTTTTCCGCCCATGCACCCTTAGTCCCCACTCATGCATATGGACTAAGAAGAGATGAATTAAGTTCATCTATTTGTATCTATCATCTACATTTTTATCATTTCATGCTCATACATCATCCATCCATTAAAAAAAAAAAAAGAGAGGCATTCTAGCATATTCATTCCCACTATATGAGGCAAAAGAACCAAGTTAAAGCACTCGGCTCCAAACAAAAAGCAAGATGAAGAAAAGCAACAAAGCAAAACACTCCAATGGTGTACGGATCATGCAAATCAAAAGGAACTCCTACACACTCTTCCACAAAAGCTCCATACTTGCAAAAGCTTTGTCGAGGACGACAAAGTCAAGGAGGGGGGGAGTGTTGAAGATAAAATATATATTTCTTGGATCCACTCTTTTTTTCATCATCATTTGTACCTTTTTCTACCTTTCATTCAGATAGTAAAGCACTCTTGTATAGGTGTGTGTGTGAGTGCCACACTAGAGAATAAGTGGGATTAATTCTCCTTTCAGTTGAGAAATCCCACATATCATGCTTTTTTGCCATTTTGTATATAAAGAGGTCTCCACCTCTTCTTTTGGAGAGCTTTTTTGAGAAGAAATGAGATAATGCTAGATTGTAGATAGACTCTTGCTCTCTTGTCGTCATGATGTGCATGCGTGCTTGTTCTCTTCTTGTCTAATGCTTGTGACACGTTGATGTATGATTACGTCGTTATTATGCTTGTGATTACGATTGGGTGCATCATTCGCGATGCTTATGTTGTATCTTCTTGTTGATAACGTTGTTAATCATACGTTGACGAAGCGCCATTACGTCTGCTGAGTGCTTCTACACAAACATTTGGGTCTCATGAGATGCTTCCTGGTTTGACAAGTATGAGTTGTGATGCTACAACGTCAACACCCTTCCTATTGAAAGGTTGTCTATGAGCCTTGGCGAATTGACAAGGTTCACACTTATAAATCATGTGTTTCCTTGTGATATTAGGCAAACCAAGTACACTTTGGTCCTTGGAAATTTGTTTGAGTGTCATTAGGGGAAAAAATGAACTTTTCTTGGGCCTTTTAGCTCAAGGAGTGATCCTTTGTAAATTCTGCATGCGACTTATGCCGTCAAATTTACATCATTGGATTGATCTTAGAATCCAATCGTTCAAATGATTTTATGGAATCTTTTGCACACATTGAATTAGAGCCATTGGATATTTGAACCATCGAACAATCTTGTTTCACTCTTGCACGAACGAATCCTAGAGATTTGTCATTTTTTGCTAGGTGTGTGTGAGCTGAATTATATCCATTCGATTTTCCCATAATCTAATGGCTATGAAGCCATCACATTATGAGCCATTGGATTGACAAACCATCAGAGGACCAACAAGTTATCTAGACATGCAACTGTACAAGTTCTTTATCGTTTTCTACTAGGAAAACTCTCGAACTGTGCCATTGTTTTGTCATTTTATGCTAGGCACACTCCGCACGTGAGTGACTGAAGTGGACAAATTTGTCTCTTTGTGATAGAAACTCCCCATCTCAATCACAACCATCCATGAGGATGATCCAACGGTTACCTATCACCATAAATCCCATACGACTGATCCAAGTTTTCACAAACATTATTTTAATAAGGAAAACCACTAGTGGTTTTTTTTGGTGTCCTTAATCACCAAAATTATGAGCTTAATCACAAATCCTTACAAGGCCCAAACGGGGATCCCTTTTTCCCCTAATGTCCTCTCACCAATGTGAGCAAGCCTTTTGTGCCATATTTTCAACTTTATGAGAGTTTGAGATACATAGCTAAATAAAGCTATGTTCTTTGTATCTTCCACTTCAAAAGTGAAAAGCCTTCCTATGTTTTCTCCTTTGGAAATACTTCTAAAGACTTGCCTTGGGTCTTCAACATATGCTCCAAATCGGTTGAATCTAACCTACAATCCTTTTTCAACAATGTGCCCAAAACTTATTAAATTTTTGGTAATTGTAGGGACATACAAGAATTTGCTTAGGATGTTCATATTCCCATCCGATGTCTTCACATTACCTATCTTCTCCACTGATTGCTTTGTATCATCTACTGTTTGAATCTTCTTGACTTTGGTCTTGTGCATAGTTATTGTAATCTTTTCTTCCTCTATGGCCACTTTGATAGTTGTTCTTGTAATTGGTGTTGTAGTAGTTGTAATAGCCTCCATTGTATCTGCCTCTATTTGATCCATACCCACCTCTATTGAATCCTCTTGCTCTTGATTTCCTTGGGTTCTTGAAACATTCTTTAGTAGTATGATTAGATAAGCCACATATATTGCAAGGTTGAGATGATTGGAATCTCCCCCTACCTTGCTTTCCACTTCTACCTCTTCCTCTAGCTCTCCCTGTACCTACAAAGTTTTCTTGGAAAGAGCTATCTTCATCTTCATTCTTCTTATTCTTTGAATTTTCCTTGACCTTAGCTTTATGAGAATATAAGGCAGAAGTTTGATTACCTCTTGAGGACTCACAAAATTTTCTAATCTTTGCTTCATGAGTGAAGATCTGGCCCATGAGTGTGTTGAGGTCGGGTACATGCATATCCACATACAAATCCATGGTTGTTGTGAAGGACTCCCACTTGTCATCTACTTTGATTCCATTTATGATTTTTCTAATGATTTGTTCCTCTTCAATTAACTCTCCAATGCTTCCAAGTTGATCTAAAATCTCCTTCATCTTTGTGACATAACCAGTCACACTTTGCTTGGGCCTTTTTCTTCATTGTTGTGAGCTCCATCCACAATGGGTTCTTCCTTGCTCGAGTGTTGGAGGAGAAGAAAGAAGCAAGTGCATTCCAAGTCTCTCTTGATGTCTTGCATCCCTTGACATGAGGTAAAAGAAAATCAGAGATTGAGTTTAGAAAATGGGACCTTGCAAGTGCATCCTTTGAACATCAATTTGATAGGCTTTCCTCTTCTTCATGTGATGGTTGCCCTTTGTTCCTCATGGTTGGCATAGCTTCATCTCCGCATGTGTATTCAAATAGATTCCTCCCTTGAAAATAAGCCTCCATTCTTAGAGACCATGTTGGGTAGTTGTTTCTATCCAATTTGCCAATTGTTGATGGAAATCCATCTCCCATGTTGATTGACTATGCTTTGATACCACTGTAAAGAGAGATGGTGGATGCAATCTGAAGATGAGTTGGTGCTGCTACAACCAACTTCACACCAGCCAATTGAGACTTCAGAGTTGGTTAGTAGATCCTCTGAGCTTCCTAAATCCACAAAAAAATCACCCAAGTGTTTTGGAACAAGTATCTCAAAAGTTTGAGTCAAGACAAACTAGTTGCGAAATGACTAGCTCCCAAAACTTGCTATTTGTGTACATACACCTACTCAAAAAAATGAGCATTGCTCTCAACCTGGTAGGAATTAGAAAATTTCCTCTTGGACATACCAAATAGACTTAGCTAGATCGCTAATACAAGTTAAAAAACTTCAATTGATCAACTAAGCTATGAGGAAAACATTTAGCAAAATCTCGAACACTCCCGCCATTTTTGGGGGCTCTACAAAGATTTGACTAGTGAACAATAAAACACACATTTCTCACAAATAGTGAGTCCAATGACCACGAAATATCGTGAGCATAAATTGGACTTAGACCAATGCACTTTAAAATGCTAAAAAAGGTTATGTATAGCCCGAGATATGAGCTTCTAAAGTTACTGTTCTGAGTGAGTAGAATAGAGAATAAAATAGAGAAGTAAATGATGAATATATAGATTCATGTATAATTACAACCACATTGGCAATGAATAATTTCACAATGGGATTAGAAAGATAGAGTTATGGAGTAAGCTCTTCAATCTCTACAAATGAACATGAAGTGGATACGAATCAAGCTCTCTTATGGCGACTTTTTTCTTGCTCTTTTTATAGCTACTTTTGGAGGTAGTTTTGAATTTGAACTCAAATAACTTCACCTAAAAGTGATGATAAGAATTAGGAAATATTCCCTAAGCTGATGGATTCGTGGTTTTAGGTAGTTAGAGCCACGAATTTCCTTTTTACATCACGGATGACTTAAGCCATTCTTTTTTTCACAATTACAAAAGAGATAAAATATACTCTTTTACAAGAGGTGTTCATATGTCTACACATATGGCTACAAATGAATATAACTAAAATCGTATCAAGCATTTAGGCTTGGGTAAAATGCACCAAGATCCTCTAGACTTCCTCATTGGATGAGGGTCCTTACATGTTCAAGTCTTGAGCTATGTAAATAGATCGTTTAGTTGCCAACAAAGTGTCATAATCATACCTTTTTGGTTTCTTTTTCTCCCTTGTAGATCTTCTAATGGTTTTTCGAGAGGATTCCAAAACATCCCTCAACTCTTGTACCTTTGGAGTTCCATGAATTTATCTCCCTCCTATGAGTCTCCTGATCATCATGCTTGAGCGTGTTGGAAAGTCTTCCTCTGAGCCATAAGGCAATTTAATTTTGTTGCAATCATCTTCAAACCAAGACTTATTTTCATCAAATACTACATATTGAATCACCATGACTCCTTTGTTGCTAGGGTTACATAGCCCATAACCCTTTTGATTTATTTCGTAGCCTATAAACAAACATTTCTTCGCCTTAGGATCAAATTTAGCTCTAATTTGAGATTGTATATGTGCATATGCAATGCACCCAAATATATTGCAATGCTCCAAACTTGGTAGGTAGTTTGGCAACTTCTTCTCATTCAACATGGAGTTGGTAGCTTCCACAATGGTCCTATTTTGCCTGCCTTCTACTTAGGTGTGTGCCTTGATTCCCCTTTCTTGCAAGTAGGATTCAAACTATTTGGAGATGTATACTTCCCCTCCATTAGACCTTATCCTTTAAAGGGATTTACTTGTTTGGTCTTCTACAAGTGCTAGATGCTTTTTGAAAAATGAAAAGACTTCACCTTTATGTTTCATAAAATAAAGTATGGTCCATCTACTACAGTCATCTATGAAACACATATAATACATTGACCCTTAGATGGATGGATCCTTACTTGGTCCCCAAACATCACTATGGACAAGCTCTTGAATGTATCCATGTATGTAACCCTTTTTTGTAAATGGTTTTGTGTGAGATTTCCCAACTTTACATGCACTACAGTTGTAAGTCATATGTTGCTTTGAGCTATTAGGTAGTCCATGTAGGCTTTGATCTCTACACATTTTCCTTGGGGGTCTTTCTCTAATGTGAGCTAATTGTTTATGCCAACCCTCTAACTCTGATAGGGTTTTAGTACCATAATTGAATAATGCTATGTTCATTGTGTCTTTGAGTTGAGAGGTGAACAATCTACCTATTTTTTCTCCTTTGACTATCTTCTCAAAAACTTGGTATGGATGCTCTACATAGGCCCCATAATTTTTGAACCTAACCTGCAAAGCCTTTCTCCACAATTCAATCTACACTTATAAAGTTTGTAGTAATGCTAGGTACATATAGAACTCTACTCAACAGATTCATATTACCATTGGATGTCTATATGTTTCCAATACTCCCCATAAGGTGCCTTGTATCATTTCTTGTTTGGACATCATGGTTATTTGTGGGATCTTCCAAGTTTGAAAGCAATGGTATGTTCCCTACTACATGATTTGAGCATCAAAAGTCAATGTAGAATGCATGCTCATTTAGCTTACCTCCTTTCATTGTCATGTTCATGAGCAGGAGTGAATCCTCTTGAGATTGATCATTAGTGTAGTTGTTGTCTCTTCTTTCTTTGTAGCATTCTTGGTAATTATTGTTATAGTTTTTATTGTCCTATATATATGAGTTGTTGTATCTCCTTTAGGAGCTCCATATCCACCTCTGTTGTATCCTCTTCCTCTCAAATTCTTTTAGTTCTTGGAACAACTCTCTATGATGTGATTGGTTAATCCACATATGGCACATGGTGAGGAGTTTCAAGATCTCCCCATGCCTTCTCTATCACCTTGACCTCTTCATCTTGAGGTTGTACCTCTACCTGCAAAGATAGCTTGAGAGGTACTTCCTTCATCTTGAGGCTATACCTCTGCCTGCAAAGATAGCTTGGGAGGTACTTCTTTCATCATCAAACTTCTTGCATTTTCCTTTGGCATCTTTACCTTTACTTTTATCTGTGTAAAGGTTAAAAGATTGATTACCTCAGCGGTATACCTGAGGTTAATAGACTAAAAATTTAATCCTCATACTTGAGATCTTTCATGGGGGAATTACAACAGCATTGAAGATATACCTAAATTCACAAAAAATAAAAATTTTAGATTACTTAGAACAAAAAATGGGGAATGCATTGGTCTTGGCTCCAAGAGGACTCAAATTCTTATCCCTTTGGCATCCTTAATTGAGCTAAAGAAGGTATATTGCTTCACAAAATTCTCCATTAGGGCATTTGGGCTAATGCTAGATCCCATAAACTAATTTATATCATACGCCCCCCACTGGTGTAAGAGGTGTCATGGGGATGAGGAGGACATGGTACACATCTTTTACATAGGATTTCTATATTAAAATATGATTTCTATAGTGCTTACAACAAATTCTTTTTGAACCACATGCACTAATAGTGGAAGCAATGTATTTACTTTTTTTTTAATCCACATATCTTGTTTTTTTCGATCCACATAATCATTATTTTTTTTGGATATCATAATATTACGATAAGTCGAGTGAGCTGTAAAATCTTGATGTCAATTTGAGGCGCAACATCTCTCTCATGTACGTTTTGTTTGAGGCGCAACTTACATACTTTTGGTTGCTTTTGTACGTCTTGTTCTTTCTTACACTCTTTTCCATGTTTTTCTTTCTTCCTAAGAGATGAACACATGTCCTATAAGACATAGTACTTGCATTACTATTCACATGCGTATAAGACATAGTACTTGCATTAGTATTCACATGCGGAGCTCCGACATGTGGGCTCAAGGGCTTGGATGGTATGCAATATACGAAAAGATCTAGGACTTCAAGATAGGACATTGTATTGGATGCACACAATTGGTCAAGGCAATCATCTTGTGGAAAAACCTCAAGTATTGCTTCAAAATTATCAATTCCATTTGGAAAGGTGAGAAAGTGAAAGAATGAAGGTCAAAGAGAGGAGAAAATCACTCATCACATTAAAAATATATGCATAGATGATTCTTGACTGCTCCAAACGAATTTCATTCTTGACTACTCACTTGTTAATGAAGCATTCTTGACTCCTCACTAGCTAATCGCTCCAAAGTGACTAACATTGGCACATGGCTTCATGAAACGATCGTTAACATAGATTTCATATGTCTCAAAAGGTCAAAATTGATGGTCATGACCTCTTTGAAAGACTTCCAAGTATCTTCACTACTCATAGATGGCTTGCCATCAAGAACTACAGGCAATCCTTAGTTTTTCTAGGGTCCTCTCAGGACCTTCACCACAGATGGATCACGACCTCATTTGGTGGGCCATGTCCCTTTTACCATCGCTTTTGTGTATGCCTCAAATGGAGAATTAGAGAGAATCGATATGCGAAAATCTATTCACTCCTTGCCCTCGAATATCATCCTTTGTGGTGATTTTAACATGGTGGAAGATCTTTCTAATAGATGGAAGCAGAGACTACGGTTGTTGGAGGGTTGAAGAAAGGCTTTTTGATGATCTCATTGAGGTTATTGATCTCAAGAATTTTCTTTCTTGAACCCCCACTCTTGTGTTTATCTATGCTTAATGGATGAGAAGAATATGCCTCATTGTTATTGGGCAGAAGCTATGCATACTGTTGTATACATCATGAACAGAACTCTGATTGCTGCTGTACATCAAGTTACACCTGAAGAGAAGTTTACAGGTAAAAAGCCAAACTTATCACATCTAAAAGTTTTTGGTTGTATTGCATATGTACATGTTCTAGATGAGTTGAGGATGAAGCTTGATCCTATCTTGAAGATACCCAATTGGAATAAACCATTCCATATCCATGTGGATGCATCTAATTACACAATACGATGCATACTAGCTCAACCAATGGACGCAAGAAAATTAGATCATCCAATCGCATATGCCAGATGATGGTTAAACCAGGCAGAGAGAAACTATACCACTACAAAAAGAGAAGGCCTAGGAATGGTATACGCAGTCAAGAATTTTTTTCATTACCTCCTAGCCAACAAATTCAAGTTCTTTATCAACCATCAGGCATTATTGTATCTGGTCAATAAGCCTTGTAATATGGGAAGGCTAGTGAGATGGTTCCTATTGCTGATGGAATTTGATTTTGAAGTAGTACTTAAGAAGGGAAATACTCATGTAAGAGCAGATCACCTATCTCAAATGACACACAAAGAACCACCCAACAAAGTGGCTGATGATCTACCAGATACATACCTGTTCAACTTAGAAGTGTGTCCAAAATGGGCGGAAAAGTTAATTCCAATCCTCACACATGGACCACACCATAGGATCAATAGCGACACTAGAAAATAATTTTTTCTATCATGTAATCTACATATTGTAGCAAGTAGTTTGTACTACAAAGAGCCAAACGACATATTACTAAGATTTGTCAAAGAAGCGGAATAGAAAACCTTAATGGAGCAAGCTCATGTGAATCAATGGAAAATCATAAAGGAGTTCATGGGACATTACAAGAATTGAAGAGATTGGGAGTATACTAGCTAGGCATGCCGAAGGATGTACACGAACACATTAGCAGTTGCCAAGAATGCCAGGAGAATACGCCAGATGACCATGCATCTTTACAATTCTCTATAATAGCTCTAGCCTAGAGTAAGTGTTAGCAGTAGTCAAGGAACTGAAGGACTAACAAGACAAGGAAGCTTACGAAGGGAGTCAGAGCGAAGAGAAGGTACAAGCAGACAGAGTAGTCAAAGAAGATCGGGAAAGTAGGCCATTATTTTTTCAGGAAGCTAAAGCATATCAAAGAGGTGGACACATAAGGAGAAGGAGCAAGTAGGGAGCTCGAAGATGTGTATGTCAAATCGTTAGAGGAAATCCCTACAAAAATAGTGATTTTCATCACTAAAAGTCATTGTAAATACCATTTCATATTTTTGTAGCTCCATTTTGTGCAAGCCAAGGAGTCCTTGAGCTTGAGGAGCATTAGAAGTAGCTACCTACCAATTTTCATAATTTTTAGACTCCATTTGAGCCTTCAAATGGGGCCTAGAACTTAATATTTTAACTAGGCCGGACACTAGGTCTGGACACGGCCAAAACCTAGTCAAAAACTATAAATAGAGCTAGAGAGCTCATTTTTGAGGCTAGCTTGTAATTGATTTGAACTTGTATGAGCTTTTGAAAGTAATCTAAAGAACTCCATTGCTTCTCACTCTTTGTCTTGCCTTGTGTGCGCGTGTGTGTGTATGTGTGTGCATGTTAGTGTGCTTCGCACTCACGCACTTGTGCCTTCACTTGCTCGAGGTCATCATACCATCCTCACGTCTTCCTGGATTGACATTAAAGGAGGTGCTACTCATCACTGAGCTACACCAAATTTTGGCGCCGTTGCTGGGGATCGAGCTTTGAGGACGAGCGTGTGATGGTAAGACGTAGATTTGAGACGTTGGCGTTGTAGGTAATTCCTTTACTCTTCTTTACTTTTCTCTTTCTTACTTCATCATCATCATCACCATCATCATCCTCACCACCTTCCACCTCCATCTCCACCATCGCGAAAAATTTCAGTTTTTGATCATATCACCTTCTTCCTTCCATTTCCCTCATTTCACTTGTGAGAGAGAGCGAGAGAGCGAATTGTGTGCATTGCTTTTTGCCTGTTTTCTGAGTGATCTTGCAGGTACAGTTGTATCATCCCCTCCAGCACGCTACGCAGGTACGGACGAACTCGGAACTGTCTCTGTGTCGTAGAACTCTATCGATCACGATTGACAGAAAACTTCGCCTTTTGGTAAAACAAAGTGCACCACCATGACATGCACAAGGAGCACATTCCAAATCACTAGAAAAAACTAAAAAAATTATGTGTTTTTCTGTCAATCGCAACCGACACCCTCGATCGCGACCGACAGCCACGATCGACAGGTTCTGTCGATCGCAACCGACAGAGACGACTGGCTGACCCTGTCAATCGCGATTGACACCATCGATCGCGATCGACAGCCACGACCGACACCTCTGTCAGTCGCGATTGACACCGTCGATCGCGACCGACTGAATTTTGACGATTGACTGAATTTCTCGCGTTGGCACGTGTCCATCCCCGATCGACTGAAATTACGGTGAAAATCCCGGAAAATGTGTCGATCGTGATTGACACCATCGATCGTGATTGACACCATCGATCGCGATTGACAGGACCCATGACCGACTCTGTCGATCACGATTGACACTGTCAATCGCGACTGACGTGTCGATCACGACCGACAGGCCCTGACGGACACCTCTGTCAATCGCGATTGACAGACCTGTCGATCGTGATTGACATGCTTTTCGGCCAAAAAAATTAGGGTTTTTTTAATTCCAAGTTTTGGGGATACTTTTTGGGCATGTTGGTCTAGCAATTAGTGATTTGTGAGGTCCCTACACATGTATTTTTGAGAAAAATCCTGTGATCTGTTAGCCTGTTTGAACCCCGTTTTAGCACCAGAACCCTGAACTGACATAACTTTCTCATACGAAATTCGTTTGTTGTGATTCTTGTTTTTTTGGAAAGCTCGTGGGGAGTACAACCAAAACTTCCACTAGTTACGATAAATTTAATATCAAGATTATTATATATACTATTTTGAAGTCACCATACCCAGGGGGAACAAAACCAAGGGATCTCTAGAACTGTTTGCAATAAAGACAGGGAACAAAATTGATATCCAAATTGCATGAATGGAAGTGATTTATTATGTCATTTGAATCTAAGTCTTGAGCTAATCTTGGGACTTTTACAGGTCCCTTGAGAGCACTTGGGAGCATCCAAAGCAAGAGCTTTTTACAAGCTTGAGAACCGAGTTCTTGAGCACCAAAGGGCAAGGTATCAGTAAGTAAAGTTGGAATACTCTCAACTCCCTTTGTCAATTCCTAGCCTAGGCTAAGTGCGGATAGTGCTAGAAGTAAGTCAGGATAGCGATAGGCATCTATCAAGTTGAAGACTACCTAAATACTCAAGAGCAAGCTAAACATAATCTCTGTGCGGTCGATAACTTAAAAGAAAAAGAACCTAACGTGGAATGATCAACTCAAAGTACAGAAAACACTCAAATATTCATGACGACGTGATATCAGACAAGATCATAAACACAATAATAAACTAAAAAAATCAAGTGACCGATACAAAAGAACTCAACAACGAGGTTGTACCTTGGGGTGAAAATTGGGATTGCTCAGCTAAGCATATGAACCTTAGATCAGGACGACACCTAGGAAGAGATAGACAGAGTCTTAGATCTTCAGAGGCTAGTGTCAATCATACTGCTAGGTCTTGGGCCTAGCAGTTGAGCCATTATTCGCACTACCCTAGCTCTGAAACTACTGAGTCAGAGATGTCCCACGGTATGGAGAGACTTAGAGGGAGTTCAGGTGTGCCATATTTGCATAGGGTGGAAGGCCCCTACAAGACGCAGCTGGACCAACCAATTAGGTGCTAGCATCTATGAGGACGGCCTAGAAAGATCTATGGTCCAAATCAAAAACCCTGACCAATCCATTGGACTGGAACATCCAGCTGTCAAGTTTGAAAATGGAGCATACCTGGACAAAGAGGGAACCATATATTTAGTCATCAGTCATCCAGATAGGAGAGACGAATTTGGAAACATGATCCCGGAAACGGACATAGGTGACCTGGAGCAAGGAAACATGGGTGTAGAACCTAGAACCCCTCGAGGTAAATCTGTTCTCACTAGGATTATCACACCAGACTTGCAGGAAGAAGATTTAGGCAGTATCTTGAGAGATGCCCTGTCCCTGAGTTACCCACACCAGCCAAACAAGTGGCTTTATTCTTGGATGGATTGCTAAGTACCAAATTGAGGTCATATGTGTACTTGAAGGACCCTAGGACTATAGAAGAGTGTGTACGCATGTGCATCGACATCGAGGATAACCTAGGGGAAGAGTTAGAGCTCTCCAAAATCTACAAAGATTCAGATAGTGCTTCTAGCCTCTCGTCAACACAATCCACATCTATTGAGGAATTAGCATAGAAGGTAGCTCAAAAATTAGGTGTCTCGAGCAAACAAATGCCAAGATTTGCCCCTGTGAAAGGATGTTACACTTGTGGAGGTGACCATATGGCAAATGTATGTCCCATTATGGCTCAACCTCAAGTAAATCCTAGTAGCCAATACTGCACCATAGAACGGAGATACATTAATCACACTGCGCAAGATTGCCCATACAATAAGCAAGCAGTTAGGCAAACCTACCCTCCACCCTATCCACAACAGGGAAGATACCAGAACCAGTACCCTCCACAGCAATATGGTAGACCACAGCAATCCTATCAACGGCCATACCAAAACCAACAAAGGCCTCAACCCGTGTTAGCTCAACAACCTCCAACCCCAGCTAATGTGATTCCTGTAAAGTATGTAGCTGCTGAGGAAAATTTGAATAGAGCCATAGTCCCAGTGACTCCATTGCTTTCAGAAAGCGACCCGAGTGATCATAGTTTTGATTCCACTCACATAGATAGTCCATAGGCTTACTACCTGCAGTCTCCTGAACATGGTGAGTCCTACTATAGTGAAGAACCGAGTGAACCTAGTTGGGAGCCAGATTACACAAATGTCATGGACGCAAACCCCAACTCTAGACCTCAACCTAGGCAAGTAAGACCCCCATTCCCTAGGGGACCATGCTACAGATGTCAGGGAGATCACCTCATTTGTGATTGCCCCTTACCCCCACCTACACAACCCCAGTCAGTGACAATCCAAGGCTTTTGCCAAGATTGTGGAAAGGAGCATCTCTTACAAGACTACCCAAAGAACCCCAATAATATGCCAAAAATCACTCCTATCAACGTTATTGGGTTAGTTGTAGACTCCACAGCGAGTGTGACTTCCACTGCACCAGTGCAAGTGGTCACAAGAGCAGAAGCCCTCCAGCAGAACCAAAGTTTAGGCCAAGAAAAAAGTGCTGAGGCTAGTGAAACTGAGAGCATAACCAAGAAGAGGACTAGAGCCTAGAGAGATAGTAGAGAAAGAATGAAGAGGCAATGGGCAAAGAAGATGAGTGAACTCAAGGAAAGCCTAAGAGAAACAAAAGCTAGGATAGTTGAACTCACATCTCAAACTCCCTCTCACACGACTCCACCCCCACCATTCCCATCACCATCCGATCCAACACCATCCAACCCACCTCACACCATTCCACCACCCCCTAGAGTAGGATCAGTACTAGCAGATCCCACTCCCGAGGACCTAAACATGATGCTTAAGGCATATCAGGTGAGAATCCAAGAAGGGCCAAATGTGAAGGATCATGGAAAGTGTTACCTGAGAGCAGAACTAGAGCTTGAACGAACCAAACTATGTGCTAAGATGGTGGAATTGGCTCAAACCATGTTTGAAGCCAGTTGCAATTCGAGATAACTATCCACTTCCAATTACCGAACATCTCTTAGAAAGAGTACCAGGCAAGGAAGTATACAGTTTCCTTGACGGATTTTCTGGCTACAATCAGGTAGCCATTGCTCCCGAGGACCAGCATAAGACAGCTTTTGCCACAGAATGGGGCATATTCGCCTTTAGAGTAATGCCATTTGGGCTTACCAATGCTCCTGCAACTTTCCAAAGATTGATGTGTCACGTGTTTAAAGAGTTCTTGAGGAAGAATTTAGAGGTCTATGTTGATGATCTCTGTGCTCATTCCAATATTAGACAGACACATATACCTCAACTCAGGCAAATCTTTGACAAATGTAGAGAATATCAAGTTTGCCTGAACCCAGAAAAGTGTGTTTTCATGGTCAGGCAGGGCAAGATTCTAGGACACATAGTGTCAAAAAATGGCATATCCACTGATGAAGAGAAAGTAAGAGCCATAGCAGAGTTGCCTAGGCCAAAGAATGTCAAGGAAGTACAAGCTTTCATGGGGTATTGTGGTTATTACCGACGGTTTATACACATCTATGTCATCATAGCAAAGCCTCTGTACGGACTTTTGACTAACTTTGAGTGGAGTGATGAATGTGAAAGCTCCTTCAATGAGCTCAAAAGGAGATTGTGTTCAGCACCAATCCTAACCACACCCGATTGGAACAAACCCTTCCATGTTCATGTGGATACATCCAATTATGCTATTGGATGTGTGCTTGCACAACCTACTGGTGAAGGTAATATGGATCTTCCAATTTCCTATGCTAGTCGGCAGTTAAATGCAGCTGAACGAAACTACACTACCACTGAACGAGAAGGATTAGGCATGGTATATGCAGTTAAAAAGTTTAGACACTATTTGCTTGCAAATAAGTTTAAAATTTTTACTGATCATCAGGCATTGTTGTATCTGGTAAACAAACCATGCAATACAGGTAGATTAGTAAGATGGTTTCTCTTACTAATGGAATATGACTTTGAGGTAGTGGTGAGGAAAGGCAAGACTCACTTGAGAGCAGACCACCTCTCTAGGCTCACATCTGGAGAAGCCCCACAAGGAGTATCAGATGACCTTCTTGATGCTTATTTGTTTAATTTGGAAGTCGTACCTCAGTGGGCTAAGCCATTAGTGCCAGTGTTGACATACGGGCCTAACCACCCAGTCATAAACACTCAAGATAGGGAGGTAGTAAAAGCTCAGAAGTCCATATCATGGCAGGAAGTATGTACAAGCACACAGATCAAGGGATCCTAGCTTGTTGTGTGGAAGAGGACGAGTACGCAAAATGGTTGCGATTAGCACATGTAGGTGCATTAGAGCAACACTACTCAAGGCAACGAACCTTATAGACTCTAAGGAGACTAGGAGTGCATTGGCCGCCGATGGAGGCTGATGTCCATAAGTTGTGCAAGGAATGCCCTATCTGCTGCACTAAACCACCTGTGGAACATGCCACTCTCTATTAAGTGTCCATAGTGCCAGATTGGAGTGAACCACTAGTAGCCTTCCTGAGGACAAAAACATTCCCTCAAGATATGACAATAGCCAGACAAAGAAGTTTAGAACAAGAAGCCCTAGACTACTCACTCATTGGTGATAGTCTATACAAGTGTGGTAAAGATGGTTACCTTAGATTATGTGTCCATGAGAGTGAATATCTCAAGATCTTGGAAACTGCTCACCAAGGTGTAGCAGGAGGACATTTTGGACTAGATAGGGTGATTAAAGCAATCCTGTTTTCAGGCTTGTGGTGGCCAACCCTTCACATGGATGCACATACCTCTGTGAAGAGGTGTGATGTTTGTCAGCGAACTCAGTATCGTATACGCAAAGATGAGATGCCACTGAAGCCTATGATGGGTGGACGTGCATTCTCTAAGTGGGGAATAGACTTTGTTGGTCCTATTAATCCCCTAGCTAAGAGTTCACATGCTGAGTATGTCATTGTGTCCACTGACTATCTAACCAAGTGGGTAGAGGTGAAAGCTACAACCAAGAACGATGCCCAGACGACTACGAAGTTCTTATTTGAGAATGTGTTGTTGAGAGCAGTATGGGCACCCAAGGACTGACTGGACAAGGAAGCCAGGGCACCCAAGGATTGACTAGACAAGGAAGCCAACGGAGAGAGTCAGAACAAGGTGAAGGAGTAAGTAGACAAAGCAGTCGACACAAATCTGGCAGATAGGCCCTTCAATTTTTCCAATCTACATCTTTTAACAGTGATTCTTATCACTGACAATCATTGTAAATACCATTTCATATTTTTGTAGCTCCATTTTGTGCAAGCCAAGGAGTCCTTGAGCTTGAGGCGCCTTAGAAGTACCTACATATCAATTTTCGTATTTTTTAGACTCCGTTTGAGCCCTCAAATTGGCCCTGGAACCTAATTTTTAACTAGGCCGGACACTAGGTCTGGACAGGGCCAAAAGCTAGTCAAAAACTATAAAAAGAGCTAGAGAGCTCATTTTTGAGGTTGGATTGTAATTGAAACGAACTTGTAAGAGCATTTTGAAAGTAACCTAAAAGCTCCATTGATTCTCACTCTTTGTCTTGCCTTGTGTGCGCGTGTGTGTGTATGTGTGTGCATGCTTGTGTGCTTCTCACTCACGCACTTGTGCCGCCACTTGCTCGAGGTCTTCATACCATCCTCACGTCTTCCCGGATTGACATTAAAGGAGGTGCTACTCATCATTGAGCTACACCAAATTTTGGCGCCGTTGCCGGGGAACGAGCTTTGAGGACGAGCGTGTGATGGTAAGACGTAGAGTTGACACGTTGGAGTTGTAGGTATTTTCTTCACTCTCATCGATTTTCTTTTACTTTCTTTACCATCTTCATTTCCATCATCATCACCACCATCTACCACCTCCATCTCCATCATCGCGAAAATTTCAGTTTTTTGACTATATCCCCACCTCCACTTCATTTCCCTCATTTCACTTGTGAGAGAGAGCGAGAGAGCGAAATTGCATGTGCTGTTTTTGCATGTTTCTTGAGCTATCTTGCAGGTACAGGTCACATCACCATCTCTAGCTTCCCGCGCAGGTACGGAACTCGACGAAACTGTCTCGCGGTCGCCGCCTTCTGTCCATCGCGATTGACAGAAATTTTCACTTGTTGGTACATCTGAGTGCACCACAGTGGACTAGAGACCCTGCACACCACATTCCCACTAAAATTTTTGAAAATCTTGCAAGATTTCAGTCCATCACGATTGACAGCCCTGTCCATCGCGATTGACAGCTCTGTCCATCGCGATCGACTGCCAGTCCATCGCGACCGACTGCCTGTCCATCACGATTGACTCAACCCCCTGTCCATCGCGATTGACTGAAGTCTCTGTCCATCGCGATTGACTGAAGTCTCTGTCCATCGCGATTGACTGAAGTCTCTGTCCATCGCGACTGACTGAGTGCCCATTGCGATTGACTGAACTCTCTGTCCATCGCGATTGACTGAAGTCTCTGTCCATCGCGATTGACTGAAGTCTCTGTCCATCGCGACTGACTGAGTGTCCATCGCGATTGATTGAATTGAGTGTCCATCGCGATTGACTGAACTCTCTGTCCATCGCGATTGACTGAAGTCTCTGTCCATCGCGACTGACTGAGTGTCCATCGCGATTGATTGAATTGGGTGTCCATCGCGATTGACTGAACTCTCTGTCCATCGCGATTGACTGAGTGTCCATCGCGATTGACAGCCCTATCCATCGCGATTGACAGCCAATTTTAGCCAAATTTTTTAGGGTTTGTTAATTGAAAAGTTGGGCTAATTTTGGTCACAAATGTTATGCTCTTGAGCACATGGGGAAGCCTTAGGAAAACAACTTGGGGAAAACCTGTTGCACAGTGATCCTGTTTGAACCCTGTCGTAACCCTAGAACCCTGAACGGTCACAACTTTTTCATACGAGATCCATTTTTTGAGCTCTAGGGCTTGTTGGAAAGCTCGTAGCATATACTACACGCCCTCAACTGTTTTTTATAAAGATAATGCATTGATTTTTAGATAGGGTATTTTGAAGTTGACCATACCCAGGGGGATCAAAGTCAGGGGTCCTTAGGATTGTTTTCTTGAAAATCACTATGAAAGTTTGTGTTTGTGCTACATGAATGAAAATAATTGGTTCTGTCTTTGGAATGTAAATTTCAAAGCTAACTTTGAAACTCTTACAGAGCATCGAGAGGCGTTCTAAGCAAGTGTAAGTGCGAGCTTGGGAACACATTTCCTGGGCACTCAAGGGCAACCGAGCAGGAAACAAAAGGTTGGACACTTTTAACCCCCTCTTTCAATTCATAGCTTAGGCTAAGAACGACGAGAGGTAGGAGTAAGTCAGAGCGACGATAGGCAGTTATCAAGTTGAAGACTACCTAAAAACTCAAGTTCAAGATAAAAATCTAATCTCTGTACTGTCGGTAACATAAAGGAAAGAACCTAACGTGGAACGATCAACCTGAAAGTACGAAGAACACTCAAGTATTCCGACGACGTGATATCAGACAAGAACTCAAACGTGATAAAATAACTAAAAAGAATCAAGTGACTGATACCAATTGAGCGGCAACGAGGTTGTACTCTGGGCAAAGAATTGGGCTACTTAGATAGGCATATGAACCTTAGATCAGGACGACATTTAGCAAGGGAAAGACAAAGCCTTAGATCTTCAGAGGCTAGTGTCAATCACACTGCAAGGTCTTGGGCCCAGCAGTTGAGCCACCACTCATACTACCCTAGCTCTGAGACCAGTGAGTCAGAGATGTCTCAAGGCATGGACAGACCTACGGGAAGTTCAGGAGTGCCTTATTTGTACAGGGTAGAAGGCCCTTACAAAACGCAGCTGGAGTACCTTAGGACCAACCGATTAGGTGCTAGCATCTATGAGGACGGCTTAGGAAGATCTGTGGTCCAGATTAAAAACCCTGATCAATCCATTGGACTAGAGCACCCAGTTGTCAAGTTTGAAAATGGTGCATACCTGGACAAAGAAGGAACTATATATGTAGTCACTAGTCACCCTGATAGGACCGATGACTTTGGGAATGTAATCTCAGAAGCGGACTTAGGTGACCTGGAACAAGGGAACATGGGTGCGGAACCTAGAACCCCTCGAGGTAAATCAATTCTCACTAGGATTATCACGCCTGAATGGGTCCCCCAAGACAACAAGAGCATAGAGTTGCTCCTCAATCGAGAAACTGATGAAGCCTTTTGGAGGTATAAGTCTAATCAGCCAACAGACATAGGAAATATCATGATCTATGAGTTTAAGGATCCGGATAGCCCAGGCAGAGTGACTTACTTAGATCATGCTTCAGAACGGATCTTTGTGGTGACAGAAAATGATAGGCATGCTTACACTTGGAAGGGTGAATTTATTTTCCCTCAACCAAGATCAAATGTATCCTATGGTCACCCTGGGGCTGGAACTTCCCAAGCTCATGGTACGCAAAGAGACAGAAGTAGAGATAGACCAGAAGTAAGTTTTGCCAACCCAGTGGGCAGAGAAAGAACGAGAACAGAGACGAATAGGGTAGAACCTGAGATGCATAGAGCCCACAGGAACCAAAGAAATGTAGATGGATTCCCTCTGCCGAGGCCTAGAGAGCACACAAGAACTTTGAGACCCACCCAGCTAGTTAAGTCCATGAAGAATTACTTTGACGGCACAGGAGATCCCTATGATCATGTGGCGGAGTTCAAGCAAGTCTTGAGAGCTGAACAAGTGGAAGATCTGTTCACGCAGTACAATGCCTTCGGTCTAACCCTTAGGAACACAGCACTTACATGGTTTCAGCCATTAGATGAGCGTCAGTTCAGGAGCATAGACCAACTCCTAGAGGCATTTATCGTAGAGTTCTCTAAGAGCGGCATAAGACACAATACCTCCTCATTGATTCACAGCTTCAAACAGACCCCCCAAGAGACTGTCAGATTGGCCGGAAGAAGATTTAGACAATATCTTGAAAGGTGCCCTATTTCGGAACTACCCACATCTGCTAAACAAGTAGCCTTATTCCTTGATGGATTGCTGAGTACGAAATTGAGATCCTATGTGTATCTGAAGGACCCTAGGACCATAGAAGAATGTGTACGCATGTGCATTGACATTGAAGATAACCTAGGGGAAGAGCTAGAGCTTTCCAAAATCTACAAAGATTCAGATAGTGCATCTAGTCACTCTTCCACGCAATCCACATCAATTGAGGAACTTGCCGAAAAGGTAGCTCAGAAATTAGGTGTAACTAGCAAACAAATCCCAAGGTTTGCCCCAGCGAAGAGGTGCTATACATGCGGTGGTGACCACATGGCAAACGTGTGTCCCATTATGGCTCAACCCCAGGTCAATCCTAATAGCCAATATTGCACCATAGAACGAAGATACACCAATCACACCGCACAAGATTGCCCATACAACAAACAGGCAGTTAGGCAACCATACCCTCAGCCCTACCAACAAGGCAGATACCAGAACCAGTACCCTCCACCACTACAATATGTTAGACCCCAACAAACCTATCAGCAACCATATCAGGCCCAACAGAGACCCCAACCGGTACTAGCTCAACAGCCTCCAAACCCCGCTAACGTGATTCCAGTAAAGTATGCTGTTGCAGAAGAAAACCTGAATAGGGCCATAGTACCAGTAACCCCATTGATCTCAGAAAGTGACCCGAGTGACCATAGCTTTGATTCTACACATGTCGATAGTCCCCAAGCTTACTACATGCAGTCTCCAGAACATGGTGAGTCCTACTATAGTGAAGAACTAAGTGAACCTAGTTGGGAGTCGGATTACACGAACGTCATGTATGCAAACCCCAACCCTAGGCCTCAACCTAGGCAGGTACGACCACCCTTTCCTAGAGGACCATGCTACCGATGTCAGGGGGATCACTTCATTCGTGATTGTCCTTTACCTGCACCTACACAAAATCAGTCCGTGACGATCCAAGGCTTTTGCCAAGATTGTGGAAAAGAGCATCTCTTACGAGATTGCCCAAAGAACCCCAATAACATGCCAAAAATCACTCCTATCAATGTGATTGGGTTGGTTGTGGATGCCTCAGGAAGTGTCACTTCCACTGCACCAGTGCAGGTGGTTACTAGAGCTCAGGCATTGCAGCAAAACCAAGAGGCAAGCCAGGAAAAGGGCCCAGAGGCTAGTGAAACCGAGAGCGTGACAAAGAAAAGGGCTAGAGCGTGGAAAGATAGTCGAGAAAGAATGAAAAGACAATGGGCAAAAAAGATAAACGAACTTGAAGAAAGCATAAGAGAAACCAAAGCGAGGATAACTGAACTCACAGCTCCAACTCCCTCTCACATTACCCCGCCTCCACCACTCCCACCTCCATCCAACCCACCACTTTCCCCACCGCCTCATAAAATCCCACCACCCCCTAGAGTAGGATCAGTCCTAGCTGATCCCACTCCCGAAGACCTTAATATGATGCTTAAAGCATATCAGGCCAGAATCCAAGAAGGGCCAACCATAACCGATCATGAAAAGTGCTACCCTAGAGCCGAGCTAGAGCTTGAACGAACTAAGATCTGTGCCAAAATGGTGGAATTGGCTCAGACCATGTTTGAGGCCAGCCGCCTATTTAACATTTCTAGTTCAGCTAAGACGCAGTTACACTTTGATGGACTGCTGGAAAGAATAGAGAAGTTAATTGCACAATCAGAGAAGGAACCTGCCCCTCAAAGAAAGGAAAGGGCAAGAGAACGGATAAGCCAGCCTCTTCAGGAAGTCCATGTGCCTCCTCAAGAAGCTTATCTTCCCCCCCAAAAGTCACATGAGCCTCCCCCGAAAGCTTATGTACCTCCACAGGTGACCCACATTCCTTCTCAGGGAGCGTATGAGCCTGCTCGGAAGAGTAATAGAATAAGTAATCCTCTCCAGGAAGCTTGTGCTCCAGCCACCCATGAGAACGAGGAAAGAGCCAACGAGAGAATAAGCCCTCCTTCCCAGGTTGCTTATGTGCCTAATTCTACGGAGCCAGACACTTCTTCTTCTATGAATCGGTTTGCACCAGACTTCCTACGAGAGATTCAAGAAGACAAATGGGATAACGAAAGTGAGGTCGCCCCTCCATTTGAACTTGTGGATGATGCACACGACCAATTCCCACAAGACATCCCATCCATTTACGGGGAACATGAGAGTACTCAGTCTCATGAGAGATTGGACTTTGAGTCTAATTCCATACAGGAGCTACCCCACTTCACAGGCACATGGGAAGCGAAGTCCACATGTATGAGAGCACCCACAGTCATGGTAAGGAACGACGATTCAGTCATACCTAGGAACACGGAGATAGTAAAGAACACCAAAGTGTAGCGCGATCTCACTTTGGAAGAACTGCCCAAGGGTAGACCAGAAGTGCGGAAATATGTAGCTAGTCCACGTTCCCGGGTAGGATCCCATAGGACAATGCCAGAAATTCCCTTGGATAAGATAGGAGATATGTGTGAAGGTGAAGAAGGGAACACCTATCTTCCCATTACCTACCAAGAGTACACCACCAAGGCAATTTTAGACTCAGGTGCAGGAGTTGCAATTGCCACCACTTCCCTTTGGAAGCGTTGGGGCAAGCCTGCACTCAGGCCAACGAGAATGAAATTGCAGATGGCCGATGGTCATATTGAGAGACCCTTAGGATTGCTTGAAGGGATAACTCTCACCACTTGTGGTGTCGAGTTTGAGCATAGTTTTGCTATATGTGACTTCAGCAAAAATCATGCCTATGAGATGATTTTGGGAAGACCATTCATGCGACAGTTGCAAGTGGTACAGGATTGGGGAACCAATTCTTTGTATCTGCAACACTTGGGTGTTACAACCAAAGTCAATCTCAAGGATTTTTCTCACAGAGACGTCCCTCCTATCCAATGGAATCCCATCCATAGAGCCAAAGATGACATAGAATCGGTGCATTCCATAGGGTCTGGATCCTCATGGATGCATGAAGACACCCACTTATGGATGTGCAAGGTAGCAGTAGAAGAAGAGAAGAGAGAGAAAGACAGAGAGGTAGGTGCGAAAGAAACCCATAGATCAATCCAAGACCCAGCCTATGCACCTGTAGTTTTTCCAGACGAAGAATTTGAACCGCACGGTTGGGCAGAAATTTTAGCAACAATGGATGTAGCCATCAATGAAGAACAATGGACACCTCACTGTGATGAGGATGGCTATGACATTTCAGTCTTCTCCATAGAGCCAATCATGGGAGAGGCAGTTCTAGAAGAATGCGAACCTAGCCTTGATGCATTTGAGGATGCAAGTGACTCCGATCTAGAGTCAATCATTATGGACCCACCATTTGCATCAGATGAAGAATATTTCCATGAAGTAGAATTTCAACCCCAGAGGCATGGAGAGGTTACAAATGATGTAAGATTAGCAACACATATGACCCCGAAGGAAGAAGGAAAGAAACGAAAGAAGAAAGAAGTCTCACCAGAGGAGGAAGAATCTTTGTTTGAGGTCCCAGAAAATTTTAAGAAGTATGAGATAGATGACAGGAGAGTCATGATAAGAATGCCTAAACGAGAAGCACAATCAGGAGAGGCCTATGATAACAAAGAAACCACCAAGAAAATAGTAGTGGCCATAGAAGAAGGAGAGGAGAGATGCACGTATATAGGCCATGACCTGACAGAAGAAGAAGAGCATGAATTGATTGCCTTGCTAAGAGAATACAGAGATGTATTCGCTTGGAGTTACAAGGATTTGAAAGGGGTTGACCCGGACATATGCTCACACACTATTCCCATGACCTCAGATGCTAAACCCTCTAAGCAAAAGCCTTATACATATAATGATAATTACGCCGCTAAGATCAAAGAAGAGATAGATAGACTGGTTGAAGCTGGATTTATCTATGAAATTGAGCACACTGAATGGGTATCCCCCATCGTAGTGGTGCCCAAGAAGAATGGCAAACTGCGTGTGTGCATTAACTTGAAAAAGGTTAATGCAGCCACAATTCGAGATAACTATCCGCTTCCCATAACAGAACATCTCTTAGAAAGAGTGGCAGGCAAGGAAGTGTAGAGCTTCCTTGATGGATTTTCGGGCTACAATCAAGTAGCCATAGCTCCAGAGGATCAGCATAAGACAGCCTTTGCCACAGAATGGGGCATTTTTGCTTTTAGAGTAATGCCATTTGGGCTTACCAATGCACCAGCCACCTTCCAGAGGCTGATGTGCCATGTGTTTAAGGAGTTCCTGAGGAAGAGTTTAGAAGTCTATGTTGATGATCTCTGTGCTCATTCCAACATTAGGCAAACCCATATTCCTGAACTCAGACAAATCTTTGACAAATGTAGAGAATACCAAGTCTGCCTGAACCCAGAAAAGTGCGTTTTTATGGTAAGGCAAGGTAAGATTCTAGGACACATAGTGTCAAAGAATGGCATATCTACTGACGAAGAGAAAGTGAGAGCCATAGCAGAGCTACCTAGGCCAAAGAATGTCAAGGAAGTACAAGCTTTCATGGGGCATTGTGGTTATTATCGACGATTTATACACATGTATGCTGTCATTGCAAAGCCCATGTACGGACTTCTGACAAACTTTGAGTGGACGGATGAATGTGAGAATTCCTTCCAAGAGCTTAAACGAAGATTATGTTCAGCACCAATCTTGACCACACCAGATTGGAATAAGCCATTCCATGTTCATGTGGATGCATCCAATTATGCTATTGGATGTGTGCTTGCACAACCTACTGGTGAAGGTAATATGGATCTTCCAATTGCCTATGCCAGCAGACAATTGAATGCGGCTGAACGGAATTACACCACTACAGAGCGCGAAGGATTAGGCATGGTATATGCAGTCAAGAAATTTAGACACTATTTGCTTGCAAATAAGTTTAAATTTTTTACTGATCATCAGGCACTGTTATATCTTGTAAACAAGCCATGCAATACAGGAAGATTAGTAAGATGGTTTCTCTTGCTAATGGAATATGATTTCGAGGTTGTGGTAAGAAAGGGTAGGACTCACTTGAGAGCAGATCACCTCTCTAGGCTCACATCAGGAGAAGCCCCACAAGGAGTGTCAGATGACCTTCCTGATGCTTACTTGTTTAATTTGGAAGTGGTGCCGCAGTGGGCCAAGCCAATAGTACCAGTATTGACATACGGGCCTAATCATCCAGTGGTGAACACACGGAATAGAGAGATCGTAAAAGCCCAAAAGTACCATATCATGGCCGGAAGCATGTACAAGCACACAGATCAAGGGATCTTGGCTTGTTGCGTAGAAGAGGATGAGTACGCTAAATGGTTGCAATTAGCACATGTAGGTGCGTTAGAGCAACACCATTCAAAGCAACGAACGTTGCAGACTCTAAAGAGATTCGGAGTGCATTGGCCAACTATGGAAGCGGATGTCCAAAAGTTGTGCAAGGAATGCCCAATCTGTTGCACTAAACCACCTGTGGAACATGCCACTCTCTATCAAGTATCCATTGTGCCAGATTGGAGTGAACCTCTAGTATCATTCTTGAGGACAAACACATTCCCTCCAGACATGACTCTAGCTAGAAAAAGGAGTTTGGAACAAGAAGCCCAGGATTATTCACTCGTCGGTGATAATCTATACAAGCGCGGTAAGGATGGTTACCTGAGACTGTGTGTCCATGAAAGTGAGTATCTTAAGATCTTAGAAACTGCTCACCAAGGTGTAGCAGGAGGACATTTTGGACCGGATCGGGTGATCAAGGCAATTCTATTTGCGGGCTTCTGGTGGCCGACCCTTCACATGGATGCACATACCTATGTGAAACGGTGCGATGTATGTCAGAGGACTCAGTATCCTCTACGCAAAGATGAGATGCCACTGAAACCTATGATGGGTGGACGTGCATTCTCTAAGTGGGGAATAGACTTCGTAGGCCCTATTAATCCCCCAGCTAAGGGTTCTCATGCGGAATACATCATTGTTGCGACAGATTATCTCACCAAGTGGGTAGAGGTAAAGGCTACGACAAAGAACGATGCTCAAACAACTGCCAAATTCTTGTTTGAGAATGTATTCACGAGATACGGACTACCTATAGAGCTTGTAAGTGATAGAGGCACTCATTTCTTGAACGAAGTGATTGAAAATCTACTCCAAGAATTCTTGGTAATACACAAGAAGTCTGCCCCTTATCACCCTCAAGCTAATGGACAAGCTGAGAGCACTAATAAGATTTTATGCAATGTACTGACGAAACTAGTGAACACTAAACGCTCTGATTGGGACAAACAGCTACACCATGCTGTTTGGGCATACCGAGTTGCCTACAAAACGGTACTCCAAGCCACCCCCTTTCAGATGGTATTCGGCCAAAACGCTGTGTTACCCTTGGACTTCTTGATCCCTACATTGAGAGTAGCACAAGAGCATGAATGGACAGGTCATGAGCTTTCCCCTAGGATCTTTGACCTTGAACGATTAGGAGAAACAAGACTGAGAGCCGCTGCTGGAATATATGCAGCTAAAAAGAGGCAGAAGGCATACTTCGATGCCCATGTGAGGGATAAAGGCTTGAAAGCCGGAGATCTAGTCCTAGTCTATACACTGAAACAACACGCGAGGAAGCTAGAAAAGAGAGGCTACGGACCTATGATTATCAATAGAATCTCCACGAGTGGAGCAGTACAATTAGCCACATTAGAGGGCAATGTTCTCCCTAACTATATTAGCGGATGCAGAGTCAAGTTGTATCAGGAACCCCTCACGGAGGAAATGCTCAGCCGACTCAACACTGCTAAGAAACGCAAAGAGGAAGAGAAGCGAATTAGAGAAGAAGCTCAAGCAGAAGCTTTAGAACGCATCAGAAGGATGAAATTACGAAGGCAAGGTAGAGAGCAGCCTAGGACAAATGACTATGCAGATCAGGGATATCATATGGCCATGTGTGAAGTTGCAGGAACAAGCTCGCATAGGATAATTGATAGACGTCCTTTCATAACCCTAGAGATAGGACAAGGAAAGAATGCAAGGACTGTAAGAGCCTTGGTTGACTCAGGTGCAGCCACTAGTGCTGTTAGAGTGTCTTACTGTCAAGAGTTACAGTTAACTGTCAATTCTGTGGAAGCATATCTCATAGGATTGGGGGGCGTGGAAACCCCTTGCATGGGCGAGGTGGAACTTCCCCTCTACATTCATGATGAGGCAATGACAGTTAAAGCACTAGTGTGTCAAGATGAGGATCTCACTGAACCACTTGTCTTGGGTCAAGATTGGATCTATGACCAAGCAGTCAATGTAAACCTAAGAAGTGGACTTCTCCAGGTTTGGGTCAATCATAATCGAATTACAGTAGAATTAGACAATGGAGCACTCAAGGAACTAGGAAAGGCACAGACTCCTGGTCCTTCCAGGGGTACACATGAAGATGACCATGCTGTTCTTGTTCAAAACCCTGTGTTGCAGAGGAACGATATTTGCAAAAAAGGAGTCAGGGATGCAACGGAACTCCCTTCTTTTCCAAAGGCCAGAAGGAGGCAACAACCAAAGGTGGAGCAAAGGCAGAAGAAGCAGAGTACTACCTATGCCGGACATCAAAAGAACCTGTGCAGCAGAATGTCTCAACAAGTGAACCAAGTGTGGGCGCGAAAAGGCGAACACCCGGTTGCACCCACGTCAACAGCACTGGCGAAGCCTCTTATTAATAACCATCAACACGTCACTAATAAGAGGTCTTCCAGAAATTCTTCTGCTAACGTGAAATCTATTTGGGTGCCCAAAAAGTCGATGAAGGCTAGCCCACAATCAAGACAAATTTGGGTGCCTAAGGCTTGTTTGCGGGCTCAAATAGCTACACCAAGAACACACCCTACACAGCATGATCCATTCACTCGCACAGCCTACATCCACTCATTTTCAACACCAAGGCACATGAACACGAACAGAATCAGTTGTAAATGGGCCCCTAAAAGGCCTCAGGTTAAAGCTGACACACCTATAAAGCTCTCGAGAATCTCTACGGAACCACGAGTAAAACCCATCCACTGCATTTGGCAGCCCAAGACTTGTAACAAACCCCCTGACTCTATTGTAAATCCATGACCACCTACTAACCGCTTCACTCTTAATTCACATCATTTCGCTTAGCTCTTAGGTCTACCTAACTCCTAACTACACACACCAGCACCGAGCACTTATTAACTCCTAACCACTCCAGAACTTTAAGTTAATATTGTAACAAGGGACACCATGTCATTTTTGTGTCCATTGCAATGTTAACGTTTATTCATATATTCTCACAGAATCAGCTGCGACATTTTCAACATGGCAGAGGCAGCAGGAACTAGCTCTCACACAGAAACAAACCCGCAAGTGGTGGACTTGGACAGTTTACCCGTTTTGCCTAAGACAGTTGAAAGACCAGAAGAGTTGCAGGCCGTCAAAATCATACCTATTGCGGACCCTCCGCGTGGCCACACCATGCCCGTGGGAAAGACTTCACATTGGTTTACCGAGGTAGCAGGACCTTTGGGGGAAGGAACGTATCTATGGGAATCAGAGTTGGACTACAATGGAAAGCAAGGCAGATACCATTTCTTTACAAGAGAATTTGAGAAGTTACAAAATGCGGAAGGTCTACGTCCAATATGGGAAAAAGCCGGATTGAGTGCCTATTTCAGTGCCCGACTCCCAAAACCTGACTTCATGCGATGCTACTATCTCATCAACACCTTGACTCCAAATCCGAACCCAAAAGGTGCAAGCTCATTTGTGATTCCATCTCTGACAAAGGGGAATGAGCTCAAGAGGTTTAGGCTATCAAACAATTTGGTGAGAGAAGCTCTGGATATGCGCGGCATGCATATTCCTACGGAGAAGGAAACCCTAGTACCGGACTACATGAAGAATCGAAGTCTCACCAAACTCAAGGACATGGTATCCATGACGCCTAATATTGCAATACACCTTCGCATGTGCATGCAACACTTTGCTTTCCCGGCGCAGGATAGATTCACCATGCCGCACAAAAAGATTTGGTTTAGCCTGTATCTGGCAGAGACACAGAGCCTCACCATCAACCTACCCCACTGGATAATTGATCAGATACACTTAGCTCACAAACGCTGGCCGCAGAAACAGGTTTTATATGGTTGCTGCGCTCTGACAAGAATCATTTATAGGTGTTTGGCTTATGACATTCCAATCCAACGAGCCCTGATGTGGAATCGGGTAGAGCAGTTTCGAGGCAGGACATCCACTGGACCCCCTTCTAAGAAGATGAGAGGCACGGTCCAAGTCCCATGTGCTCAACCACGTGGAGCCACCCTAACACCAGACGTCACCCCGCCACCCCGAAGAGTCCGACCATTCACACTCCGACTTCCAAGACGCAGCACGGATGGTTCCACCTTGATATTCCCTCCCATCCCAACGGATCTCGAATTTCCTAGTGGTGCACCTTTAGAAGAACTCACTAATGAAGACTTCGAACAACTATTACAAGATGTAGAGCTGGAGGCAGAAGAGGCACAACAAGCGGAGAATGTACAAACGCAGGCCACAACCTCCCAAGCACCTGTCACACCTGTTGAAGTGGAGGAAGAAGAGGACGGAGATGAAGAATAGGAGGATGATGAGGAGGAGTATGATCAAGAGCACCAAGAGGAGCAACAAGAAGTGCCAGAACTTGTAGGTGCACCTGCATACACAGCTCAACTACGAAGGCTATACGACACTATCAAAGCAGTACAAGAAAGGCATCAGCTCTCTCTGGTATCAGGTCAAGCTTTGATGCAAGAAATGCTATCAGATGAAGGAGTGGACCAACATTTCATTGACACCCTCAAATTAGTGTCAGACTCTTTAGGAGTTCCAGAGGCTGTCCACACCGCAGTCCCCCAATCCGTAAGATATGACAAACGCAGAGTGGACACGTTACCACGAGCAGGTAAGACTATCAGGATACCCGTCACAGAACCAGAAGTACCTATTGAGACCACAGCCACTCCCACAACCACCACTGACCTCTCCGCTGAAACCTTCGTTCAGACATCACCCATCTCACCCCAGCGTCCTCCATCACCACCTTCTCCACCCCCACCACCACCTCCCACCTCGGAAGAAACGACAGTCATCACCTCTACATTCACTTATAACCCATCATCATTCAAATCATTCTCATTTCGAGAACCCACCTCACAAGACACCCTCTTCTCCTTCGTCACCAATCCCTTGTACACTTCATCCCGTCTATCCTCTGAACCCATGACTGGCCATCCCATAATTACAAGTGTAGTTGGAAACCCAGCACCCACAGAAGGCACCCTGTGTTTCCCGACCTATCCCCCAATACGAGTACCTCCATTCCATGACCCTCACTTCCCAGCTGGCCCCTCCACCTCTTTCAACCGGACCTCACCACCCCAATACCCGTCCTTTGTGGAGCAGTTCTTCCGCTCTCCAATGTTTCAAAGGCACCTTTCCCCGCTGTTCGCAACGACATCAATTTACACGAACACCACACTCACCTCACCTACCATACCCAACTACATGGTAGCCCCTATACACACCACTCTGTCTGACCCAATGGACATTTCACCCACCACAGCACCTCTCCCCACGATTCCACCCTCTCCCCCTCCACTACCCCCCACCTCACCACTCACATCATTGGCACACACAGCATTCACTACCCCCCTACCCAATCCCTCCTCCCCTGCATTTCAAACTTTTCCCCTTGCATCTCATAATGTAAATAGCACGTTCAACACATTACTTCAGTGTGCACATCAGCTACAACAAGACTACCATCAATTGGAAGAACGCACTGCTGCCCTCCAGGCAGAATCTCAACGTCTGCAAGCTAGAGTCACCACTCTTGAAGCTGACTACCAGACGCTCCTAACCGAGCATACCACACTACAATAGGCTCACTCCGAATTGGAAGCAAAGACATCAACTGTAGATGACCAAGCAGTCAAGGAACTAGAAACAGTGCTTCAAGCGCAAATGATATCTAACGCCACACTCAGACGCAACATTGGGCTATTAAGGAAGCATATGGCCACAGCACTAGAAGAGAACAAACGACTTCAACAACAAAATCAAGACAACTTTGAAGCGGCTATGGAAGGAACCGTAGGAGCAACCATTAGCCCTACCAGATATAGAGCAGTACCATCAGAAGACATCCGCGTTTTACTTGAGGAGCATGCAAATTTCCTGGAGTCATATGAAAAACTAGAGACTGAATGTGCCGATCTAAAGAAACAGTTAGCCAATGTATCCACTGCTCAACCGGAGCCGGTAATCTTGCAACAATCTACAGAAGAAATGGAGACCCTTCGGAAACAGGTGGCAGAACTCCAAGCACGCCTCTTACCATATGAACGACCACCCTCGCCCATTGAAGAACCAGAACCTGAAACAGTAGTGGAAATCCCCGTCGAGGACAGCTACGAAGAGCCATACGAGCCTATGCCGACGCCTGGTGGTCGAACTACAGAAGAAGGACAAGACACGTTAGAAATTCAAGTTCCAGATTGGGTCAGAAGGGTCGAGAAAGTGGGTAAGACACATGATGATCGTGTGGCCGTGCAAATGCAATCTCTCACGAATCCGGAAGAAACGGTCCTTCGGTCTTCCTACTTTCAACAATTATCCCATCAACGGTTAATCACAACATCAGAATCGCAATACATGCCTTATTTTGTCTTACTACATGATTATAATGCAGAAGTCAAAAGACATACAAGGAAGGAGCCCACATTCGCTACTCAATTTGAGATAGGGGATTTACCGACCGATGCACGTGCTGGCTCGATTTTCCAACCTAATTGGCGTGCACGTTTACTCACCGATTACCCAGAGATGATGAGTACCTGGGCTACCATGCCACTCTATATCAAGTATAATCCATGCTATTGTCCAGTGGTACGTCGCAGATCCTGGCAAGCATTTGCAATCAAGGTACGCAACAATAAAGAGTGCTCGGCCTGGGTCAACTATCCGTATTTTGCTCCACCTCGAGGACCTCCAACCGTAGCCTACATGATATCAACAATTCGACACTGGTCTACACGTCTCAATAATGTACCCGACATCGCGGCGAAAATGTGTATGAAGATCTTTGAGCTCATGACCATTGTCTTCAAAACCTTTCGGAATGTCCAAGCTCCATACATCTCCGCCCCTGGATTCGCTCAAGGCAACAAGGATTTAGTCTACGACATGAGCCAAACCCCCTCGGTCACTGTCATCTTTGCTTGGCATGCACGAATCAAGTACTTGCCCGCATGCTTCAAGCAAACATTTGAGGAAATGTTCTCTACGGGCTTCTGGGAATACAATTCCGAAATCTTCATTCCCAGACCCACACACTTGCTACATCTATTCGCAGTAGAACAAGCAATCCATGCAGATCAATTACGTCTGCCACATCCGGACATTCCAGGACCAATCGATTGGGATCGTATGATGACAGATTTGGCCAGAGGACTACGCTTACAAGAACATCAGCTTGCCACTCAGGTTGTGGAATATTACATCCAACACTCCCAGCAACAAGGGTCTGTCAGGGACGACAGACGCGAGAGAGGGGGGGGTGTTGAGAGCAGTATGGGCACCCAAGGACTGACTAGACAAGGAAGCCAGGGCACCCAAGGATTGACTAGACAAGGAAGCCAACGGAGAGAGTCAGAACAAGGTGAAGGAGTAAGTAGACAAAGCAGTCGACGCAAATTTGGCAGATAGGCCCTTCAATTTTTCCAATCTACATCTTTGAACAGTGATTCTTATCACTAACAATCATTGTAAATACCATTTCATATTTTTGTAGCTCCATTTTGTGCAAGCCAAGGAGTCCTTGAGCTTGAGGAGCCTTAGAAGTACCTACATATCAATTTTCGTATTTTTTAGACTCCGTTTGAGCCCTCAAATTGGCCCTGGAACCTAATTTTTAACTAGGCCGGACACTAGGTCTGGACAGGGCCAAAAGCTAGTCAAAAACTATAAAAAGAGCTAGAGAGCTCATTTTTGAGGTTGGATTGTAATTGAAACGAACTTGTAAGAGCATTTTGAAAGTAACCTAAAAGCTCCATTGATTCTCACTCTTTGTCTTGCCTTGTGTGCGCGTGTGTGTGTATGTGTGTGCATGCTTGTGTGCTTCTCACTCACGCACTTGTGCCGCCACTTGCTCGAGGTCTTCATACCATCCTCACGTCTTCCCGGATTGACATTAAAGGAGGTGCTACTCATCATTGAGCTACATGTGTTCACCAGATACGGGCTACCAATAGAGCTAGTAAGTGACAGGGGTACTCACTTCTTGAATGAAGTTATTGAAAATCTGCTCCAAGAATTCTTGGTAGTTCATAAGAAGTCTGCCCCCTATCTCCCACAAGCTAATGGGCAAGCCGAAAGCACAAACAAGATTCTATGCAACGTGCTTACCAAATTAGTGAATAATAAACGTTCTGATTGGGACAAACAGCTACACCATGTTGTTTGGGCATATTGAGTTGCCTATAAAACGGTACTCCAAGCCACACCCTTTCAGATGGTATTCGGTCAAAATGCAGTGCTACCATTGAACTTCTTGATACCAACATTAAAAGTAGCACAAGAGCATGAGTGGACGGTCCATGAGCTCTCCTCTAGGATCTTTGACCTTGAGCGATTAGGAGAAACAAGACTGAGGGCTGCTGCAGGAATATATGCAGCAAAAAAATGACAGAAGGCTTACTTTGATGCCCATGTTAAGGATAAAGGCTTGAAGGCCGGAGACTTAGTGTTGGTGTATACCCTAAAACAACATGCAAGAAAGCTCGAAAAGAGAGATTATGGACCTATGATCATAAATAAGATCTCAACCACTGGAGCAGTTCAACTCGCTACACTGGAAGGTGATGTTCTCCCTAGCTACATTAGTGGATGCAGAGTCAAGTTGTATCAGGAACCTCTCACAGAAGAAATGCTAGGCCGACTCAACACTGCTAAAAAATGCAAAGAAGAAGAAAAACGAATTCGAGAAGAATCCCAAGCAGAAGCTTTAGAACGCAGCAGAAGGATGAAGTTGAGACGACAGGGTAGGGATCAACCTAGGATGAGTGCCTATGAGGATCTAGGATATCATGTGGCAATGTGTGAAGTCTCAGGAATAAGTTCTCATAGGATAATTGATCGACGTCCTTTTGTAACCTTAGATATAGGACAAGGAACGAGTGCAAGGACTGTAAGGGCCTTGATTGACTCAGGCGCAGCCACTAGTGTTGTTAAACTTTCTTACTGTCGAGAATTGAACTTAAATGTCAATCCTGTGGAAGCATATCTCATAGGGTTGGGAGGTGTGGAAACCCCTTGCATGGGCGAGGTGGAGCTTCCCCTCCACATTCAAGATGTCTTCATGACAGTGAAAGTACTAGTGTGTCAAGATGAGGACCTCACTGAGCCTCTTGTCTTGGGTCAAGACTGGATCTATGATCATGCAGTCAACCTAAACCTAGGAAGTGGACTCCTTCAAGTCTGGGTAAATCAAAATCGCGTTACAATTGAGTTAGAAAATGAAGCACTCAAGGAATTAGACAAGGCACACACTCCTGGTCCTTCCAGGGGTACACATGAAGATGACCATGTTGTTCTTGTCCAAAACTGTGTGATGCAGAGGAATGATGATTTCAATCAAGAAGTCAGGGGCGCAACGGAACTCCCTTCTTTTCCAGAGAGCAGAGGGATGTAGCAACCACAGGTAGATCAAATACAGATGAAGCAAAGTAATACCTATGCTGGAGGTCAAAGGAACGTGCGAAGTAGAATGTCTCAGCCATTGAAACAAGTGTGGGTGCGGAAAGGCAAACACCCTGTTGCGATCAAGCCAACCACACGGGAAAAACTTCTTATTAGTAATCAACAACACGACACTAATAAGAAGTCTTTCAGAAATTCTTCTGCGAAAGTAAAGTCTGTTTGAATACCCAAGAAGTCGATGAAGGCCATCCCACAATCACGACAAATTTGGGTGCCTAAGGCTTGCTTGCGGGCTCAAATAGTTACACCGAGGTCACACCCTGTACAACATGGTTCACTCACTCGAACATCTGATACCCTTTTATATACAACACGCACGGACACACATTGGTCCATGAGCACAAGTAGAATCACTTGTAAATGGGTCCTTAAAAAGCCTCATTTCCAAGTAGGCACTCCTGAAAAGCCCTCCAGAGTCTCCACAAAATCAAGACCAACAACAAATCAGTTTGTTTGGAAGCCCAAAACGTGTAACAAACCCCCCGACCCTCATTTGTAAATTCATATCCACTTACTCACTACATCACTCATACACCGCATCTTTCCATTTAGCTCTTAGGAATATCCATTCACTAACTACACACACGATCCCCAAGCACTTATTGACCTACTAACCTCTCACTAAAATCATGTTAATGTTGTAATGGGGACACATGAATGCTTGGTGTCCATTTGCAATGTTAACATTCATTTGTCTATTCTCACAGAACCGGTGACCAGTCTCTTCACCATGGCCGAGGCAGGAACTAGCTCCCAGGCAGGCACGAGCCCGCAAATTGTTGATATTGAAAGTCTTTCCATTGAAGATGAATTGAAGGAACGCCCAATGGCATTAAGGGCATTACATGCCATACCGATTCAGAATCCTCCACAGGGGCACACTATGCCGGTCAGCAAAAACTCACATTGGTTCAGTGATGTGGCAGGACCTCTGGGAGAAGGCACTTACATGTGGGAGGCCGAGATAGAGTTCAACGGGCGATGGGGCAGATATCATTTTTTCACCAGGGAATTTGAGAGGCTTCAAAATGAAGAAGGTCTGAAACCCATTTGGAAGAAGGCAGGATTATACGATTACTTCAAAGCCCAACTGCCAAAGCCCGACTTTCTAAGGTGCTCGTATTTGATTAGCACCCTCACTTCGAGCAAAGAGAAAAAGAGCTATAGCACCTTTGTCCTCCCATCCCTCACAAGGGGCAATGAGCTGAAGCGGTTCAGATTGACGAACAACTTGGTGAGGGAAGCGCTCGACATGAAAGGTATGCACATTCCTACGGAGAAAGAGACTATGGTCCCGGACAATATGAAGAACAGGAATCTGACGAAATTAAAGGACATGGTGGAAATGACACCTACAATTGCCATTCACTTGCGAATGGTCATGCAGCATTTTGCATTTCCCGCTCAAGAGAGGTTCACAATGCCACCTAAGAAGATATGGTTCAGTCTATACTTAGCAGATGCCTTCAATTTGACAATCAACATGCCGCATTGGATTATCGACCAAATTCACTTGGCACATCAACGGTGGTATAAAAAGCAAAAGTCGGTACTGTATGGATGCTGTGCCCTCACCAGGATTGTGTATAGATGTTTGTCTTATGATGTGCCAGTCCAAAGGGCATTAATTTGGACCAGGGTACAGGAATTTCAACGTAGACTATCAACCGCAAGGCCTCCATCAAAGAAAATGAGAGGTGCAGTTCAGATGCCCTTTGCACAAGCCCGCGGTGCGACACTGACACCAGAGACAACTCCACAGCTTCCATGGCGTGTGCAACCCTTTACCATCAGATTACCAAGACATAGTACAGACGGACCAAATCTAGTGTTTCCACCTATACCAACCGACTTAGAGTTCCCTCACGGCTTCACATTAGAAGACCTAACGGATGAGGAGGTCGCCAGAATAATCGAGGTGGTTAATCCAGAAGTCGAGACAGAGCAAGCCAGTGGGCAACAAACTATTAGAGACCAACAACATCCTAGACAGCCAGAGGTAGTTGAAGTGGATGAAGAAGAAGAAGAACAAGAGGAGGAACGAGGTGGACAAACAGAAGAAGAAGAGCAAGAATATAAACAAGAAATTCTACAGGAACTTGAGGGTGCCCTGGCTTATACGAAGGAGTTGATAAAGCTGTATGATACCATCAACAGAGTTCAAGAACAGCACAAACTGTCCCTGGCAGTAGGAAAAGCACTCATGAACCAAATCCTTGAAGAGGAAGGTGTGGACGAGCAATACCGAGCAACCCTTGATATGATTTCTGATGTGTTGGGGGTACCTGAGATGGTGCATACCGCTCTCGCATATTCACGAAGATCAGAACGACGATACGGCAGACGCCCTCCTCGGGCTGGAAAACAAATGAATGTATTAGTGTCAGAACCTCAGGGTACCACATCCACAACCACGGGCACAACACACACCATTCATGAAACTGAGGAAGCCCATACGTCCAATGCACCCCCGTCACCCCCCTTACCACCCCTACCTCCAACTCCACCAACTTCACCTCCCACTACCAGTGTAACCACTACTGTCACCACCTTAGAGTCCACTGCCCATACCGATGCACAAACAATCAGTCAACCCACACAACCCACACACCCTCTCACCACCTCACTTGTATACAATACCACTGACACGTAATTCTAACTGCAGCCACGGAAAACCCCGTTCCCCCGATCACACTTCTTGGCAGTTCATATTCACAACTACACACACCACTCTACACTTTCACCACCATCACCGCACCCACAATTCCCATGTTCACAATCACTCCCACGACTGCATCCACTTTTGACCTCATGGACATATCACCCACCTCCGCACCTCTCCCTCCCCCCATACACCCACAATCTCCCATTCCCCCACCACCCACTTCACCCTTTTCAAGCACAGCATACACGCTCCCATTCCCTTTTCCCTTCCCTTCTGCATTCATCACCCTTCCCGCATCCACCCCTATTAATAATGTATTTAATAATATGTACCAGTGTATGTCTCAACTACAACAACACTACCAGCACCTTGATAACCAGCATACGAGCCTCTTCCAAAGCCATGAAGCGCTACAAACACGATTCATTGATTTAGAGAGGGAAAAGTGGCAACTACAACAGCAGTATGTCACTTTACAGGAACAACATGAGCAGTTAGTGGCCAATCCACCCCAGTCAGATGCGGAAGAAAAACAACAACTTGATGATCTGTTACATTCCCAAATAACAGAGAACCTCAAGCTTCAACGCAACCTGGCCCTATTACGAAAACACATGTCTACAGCACTCGAGGAAAATAAGCGACTACAGAGACAGAATGAAGAAAACTTGGAAGCAGCAATGGAGGGTTCACCACAGGAAATCGACCTAGAGAAATTCAAGGCTATCCCATCTGGAAATATGCAAATCGTCTTGGAAACCCATGCCAACCTCCTAGAAGCCCACGCAGCCTTAGAAAGAGAAAGAGATGATCTACTCAAGTAACTGGCAGCTCAACAGGAGTCACCAAGCAAAATCACAACAACAGCCGACACTTCGGAAGAAGTCGCAGAACTCAGAGGAGAACTAGAAGTACTACGAAGTAAAGTTCTTCAATACGAATGTCAACCCTCTCCCCTGGCAGAACCGGAACCTGAAGACCTAGTGCCAATTCAAGTGGAGGAGATCTTTGAAGACCCCTATGTTCCCATGCCAACACCCGGCGGTAAGCAAACAGAAGAAGGAATGGACACGATCGAGATCGAAGCGCCTGAATGGATGCAAAGGTTGGAGAAGGTTGCTACAACCCATAATGAGAGAGTTGCAGTTCAAATAGCGTCTATGTCACGATTGGAAGAAGTCGTCATAAAGTCAGATTACTTTAGAAACCTCTCCCATCATAGGTGGATTGGCACATCCGATGATCTGTATGTTCCATTTTGTGTATTAATGGCAGATTACAATGCTGAAATCAAGCAACGCACAACAAAAGAACCAACCTCGGCGACACAGTTTGCACCGGATGATATCCCTACAAGTGCCAAGCAAGGGAATATACATCAACCTACTTGGAGGATCCGCCTGCTTGAAACCTACCCTGAGATGAATCGCACGTGGAATAACATGCCTCTATATATCAAGTATAATCCCTGCTACTGCCCTGTCTTTTGAAGAAGGTCTTGGCCGAAGTACACAAAAACAGTTTTGATGGTTAAAGGATGTGAAAAGTGGTTAAATTATGTGTACCTAGCACCTCCTAATGGCCAACCCACAATCAACTACATGATTTCAACCATCCGACACTGGGTAGTCCAGTTCAAGAATGTCCCAGATGTCATGGCACAGATGTGCCTAAAATTTTTTGAGCTCATGCTGATTACATTCAGGACATTTAAGAACATCAAAGAACCCCATCTTTCGGCTATTGGATTTAATGAAGGGAATCAGGACCTTGTCTATGACATGAGCACCACGCCCTCCATTAACGTCGTCTATGCGTGGCATGCCCGTATAAAGTATCTACCTACTTGCTTCAAACAGACGTTTGAAGAAATGTTCATCACGGGGTTCTGGGAATATCATTCAAAGATATTCATTCCCAAACCATCTCATCTATTACAGTTATTTGCCGTGGAACAAGCTCTCCATTCAGAAAAGCTACGTATACCACATCTAGAGGTTCCCGGGTCTGTAGATTGGGATGCTCTACTCACTGACTTGGCCAAAGGAATGAGAATTGCAGAACATCATTTAGCCATAGACGTTGTGGAGTACTACATCCAACGGCCCACTCAACAAGGGTCTGTCAGAGACGACAGACACGAGAGAGGGGGTGTATTAGCAGTATTCAAGGAACTGAAGGACTAACAAGACAAGGAAGCTTACGAAGGGAGTCAGAGCGAAGAGAAGGTACAAGCAGACAGAGTAGTCAAAGAAGATCCGGCAAGTAGGCCATTATTTTTTTAGGAAGCTAAAGCATATCAAAGAGGTGGACACATAAGGAGAAGGATCAAGTAGGGAGCTTGAAGATGTGTATGTCAAATCGTTAGAGGAAATCCCTACAAAAATAGTGATTTTCATCACTAAAAGTCATTGTAAATACCATTTCATATTTTTGTAGCTCCATTTTGTGCAAGCCAAGGAGTCCTTGAGCTTGAGGAGCATTAGAAGTAGCTACCTACCATTTTTCATAATTTTTAGACTCCATTTGAGCCTTCAAATGGGGCCTAGAACCTAATTTTTAACTAGGCTGGACACTAGGTCTGGACACGGCCAAAACCTAGTCAAAAATTATAAATAGAGCTAGAGAGCTCATTTTTGAGGCTAGCTTGTAGTTGATTTGAACTTGTATGAGCTTTTTGAAAGTAATCTAAAGAACTCCATTGCTTCTCACTCTTTGTCTTGCCTTGTGTGCGCGTGTGTGTGTATGTGTGTGCATGTTAGTGTGCTTCGCACTCATGCAGTTGTGCCTTCACTTGCTCGAGGTCATCATACCATCCTCACGTCTTCCCGGATTGACATTAAAGGAGGTGCTACTCATCACTGAGCTACAGTAAGGAACTAGTAAAATTCTTGAAAACACACAACCATGAGGAAGGAGCTAATCTAGCAAGGAAGCAAACCCTAGAGGAAATGAGTAAGGACTACAATAATTGGAAAAGAATTATTTAAAAGAGGAAATGAAAATCAGCTATGGCTATGTTTCCATGAAGGGGAATATTTACCCATTTTAGAGATGGCACATGCAAGTGCCACGGGAGAAAATTTTTCAACTGAAAGAGCTATAAAAATGATTCTCTTCGTAGGCTTGTGGTGGCCAACTCTACACATGGATTCCGACATGTATGTACAAAGTTGTGAGGTGTGCCAAAGAACCAAGTATCCCATAAGAAGAGATGATATGCCATTAAGACCCCCCAATTTGCACAAGATCTTTTTCAAAATGGGGCATTGATTTCATAGGACCTATAAATCCTTCAGCCAAGGGATCACATGCTGAATATATAATAGAGGCCACGCATTATCTAACAAAATGGGTAGAAGCAAAAGAAACAAGGAGAAATGATGTGCAAACTACAACAAATTTTCTCTATGAAAATATCTTTACTCACTTTGGATTACCAATAGAGATAGTGAGTGATAGGGGAACACACTTCATCAACAAAGTAATAGAATCATTGATGAATGAATTCCTGATGATTCATAAAAAATCATCTCCTTACCACCCCCAAGCTAATGGTTAGGCAGAAAGTTCGAACAAAGTATTGTGCACAGTAATGACCAAAATAGTCAATGACAGAAGGTCAGATTGGGACTAACAATTGCATCATGCAATTTGGGCCTTCTATGTGGCTTACAAAACTGCCATAGGAACTAGTACTAATTACTTAACTACGAAAGAATATATGGTATGTACAATAGAATTTTGGATATCAAGATATGCTACAATTCTAGACTTGGCAATAAAGATGACGAATAAGGTGTTGACCATGTTACTCACAATTTTGAAAGTCTTCAAGCACACTCAATACACATTTTCAAACTTTATCAGCATTATTCAAGGCACAAACACCCTCATTTTTTACCTATCTATCATGCCGAGCTAACTTACAATCATGGCTATATGCTCGTGCTTGATGTTCTTTCCGAGTCAGTATATGCAGACGTTCGAAGAAGCATTTTTTATAGGTTTTTCTGAAATAGACTCAGAATTTTTTGTCAAAATGACTTCCAATATAAATGCTCGATTGGTGGCCTATGAATTGAGCTTCTTTGTAGATCATAGACTCTTGGTGCAATTAAAACCAAGCCCACATACTTTGTTGACTAGCTCGTACTTGATTTATTGACACAAATTAGGCTTCATATGATCAACCTCTTGTTAAAAAGTGCTTCACATTTACCTTTATAAAACTGGTACACATCCACGTGGAGTTAGGAAGCTCTAAAATCACGATCATTTGGTTGTTGAGTGATCAGAGAATCTATCCTATACTTTAGGATTAACTTTTAGGTAGATCTTTGAATTTGAATTCAAATTTTAGCTCCAAGTACAACTATAGGAAGAGGATCAAATGTCTCGTGTGTTATCTCGAGCCCATGAGATCATTTTGAGGGATATTCATTGTGAAATGAGAGCCTATCTCATAGCTCATTTACCTCTCATGCATTGAGCAATGAATGATTGCCGATGACATTGTATTTGTATATGATTTAATACATATATGATCATTACATTCTCATCTCACTTCTTTGCTATAACTCCATAAGAATAGTGATCTTCTCATAGATTGTTCTCAATGCATGATTGACCATTTGTCATGATCTAAAGCATGATAGATTCAACATATTTTCTAGTACATGAGTACAAAGTTTCATTAGCATTGCTTCTTTGGATCGCGAGATATTGACTCATCTTTGCTCACTGGTATGTTGACTCTTGAAACCCGAAATTTTCAGGATGGTGTTGGTAGTAGTCAGAGGCATAGAAGACGTGGAAGCATGTAAAGACAGAGCAGAGAGTCAGTCGAATCAATTTTTCAAAGATTTATGTTTTATAAATACTTTTCAAAACCTCCAAAAATGATTTTCATCACTTTTCTAATATATGTAACATAGAAAAACCCTTTTTGTAATTTATAGCTCCATTTTGTGCAAGCCGAGGAGTCCTCGAGCTTGAGGAGCTTAGGTAGAATAAGCGTACCAATTTTGATTATTTTTAGACACCGTTTACCCTTTCAAATAGCATCTAGGACCTATTTTTTAACTATGCCGGTCACTAGATGTGATACCGGTCAAAACTAGTCTAGAATCTATAAAAAGAGCTAGAGAGCTCATTTTTGAGATTAGCTAGTGTAGAATTGTATGAGCTAGAGTGAGTTTGAGCATGTAAGAGTGTTCTTGAGTAATAGAGTCGAATTCCTACCTTCCATTGTGTCTTGCTTGTCTCTTCGTTGTGTGTGTGCATCTCTATGCTTCTCACCTTCACTCCCACTTCATCTCATATTCACGATCTTCATATCACTCCTATCTCTTCCGCGGATTGACATTAAGGAGGTGGAGCTTGTTAACGTGGTTCTCACCATTGTGCTAGAGCAACACCAAATTTGGCGCCATTACCGGGGATCGAGTCTAGAACGAATGTGTGATGGTAAGAGTATAGCAAGAAGTGGCGTTGGAAGGTAAAAATTTCAGTTTTTGTTGTTGTTTTTACTTAGTTTTTAGTGTTTTTCACCTCCCCCACACTCCATCTTCATCACTGCATCATCTTCTTCCACTCCAAAAAATCAAAAAATTCACCATATCCACCCATTCTCCTCATTTCCCCTCATTTGTGCATGCGAGAGAGAGAGAGAGCTTTTGTGCTTGCATGTGCTATTGTGTTTTTGAGTTTTCTTGTAGGTACAGAGCTCCAGAGCATCAGGAAAGCTTCCAAAAGGTAAAATTTCACTTTCTGTCAGAGATCTGCCGTAGGTGTCAGACCATCGCGATGGTCTGCCAAGTTCGGCAATTTTGGTAAGCAAGTTCACCATGAGATAGGCGACATACGCGCATACACGGATCCACAAATGCATTTGCAAAATTTGCATTTTGGTGGACCATCGCGATTGGATCATGCCATCACGATTGTGTCACACCATCGCGATTGGCTCACGCCATCACGACGGCTCGGCTGGACCATCGCGACGGTCTCACGCCATCGCGACGGCTCACTTGAGCCATCACGATGGTTCACTTGGACCATTGCGACGATCCCGTCGACTCCATGCCATCACGATTGGCTCATGCCATTGCGCCGATGCTGCCATGTGGCAAGCTAGACCATCGCGACGATACCCTTAGACCATCGCGACGCCTTGACTTTTGAACCATCACGATTGGCTCACGCCATCATGCTTTGTGACCATCGCGACGGTCTCATGCCATCGCGATTGTCCCGTTGACCGTTGACCTAGGCCATCGCGATTGCTCGACAATTAGACCATCGTGACAGTTCATTCACACCATCGTGATTGCTCACATTTATGCCATCGCGATCATTCATTTTCGGACCATCGCGATCCTTCATTTCAGACCATCGCGACAGTTCGCTTCATCGGACCATCGCGATTGTGCCACGCCATCGCGACGGTTCACCTGTACCATCGCAATGGTCCCAGACCATCACGATTATCACCCCAAACGCAATTTTTAGGGTTTGATTTTTGACCAATTTTGGGGCCATTTTTTGAAAATTTTTGGATCATTGCACTCATAGGAGACCCCTTAGCTCATATTTGGAGAAAAACCTGTTTGTTAGTTTTTACCCCCAAGGGCCTGAACGGTCATATCTTTTTCATCCGAAGTCCGTTTTTTGAGCTTTATAGCTCGTTAGAAAGCTCTTTATGAGTGCTACGTGACCTCAACTGTTTTTTTTTAGAGAATACGTTCGGCATCAGAGCAACTGGAAAATCTGACTCGAGGTTGGAAGATTACTCAACCCCCTCAGTCAATTCTTAGCTTAGGCTAAACGTTGGCATTGTGGATTGGATTAACGACGATAGGAACGCCTCAAGTTCAAGAGATTAAATTTCTTAAGTCCAAGACTAAAGTAAAGGTGTGCGGCATCGAAAACCTAAAAGGAAAGAATTAAAGTCTGACGAAACGAGAACTCAAAATTACAGAAAGATAAAACAAGAATCTAAAGAAAAAAAAAAAGAATCAAAGAAAGTAAGAAAAAGAATCATTGAGGATCTGAGCGTGTACTGAGTGTGCAAGGAAGTAAATTCATGAACCTTAGATGGGGCAAACATATAGGTAAGTCAGACTGACGAAGCCTTAGATCATCAGAAGCAAGCGTAGGAACTACCGCACGATCGTGGGCACAACAATTGAATAATAGTTATCCCTACGAGTTGAGCTCAGACATGAGTGAATCAGAAATGGCTTTTAGCACGGAAAGACCAGAAGGAGGGTCAAACGTAGCATATTTAGAAAGACCCAAAGGACCCTATAGAACTCAATTAGAATTTCTCCGAACCAACCGCTTAGGTGCTCGCATCTACGAGGATGGTTTGCAAAGACAAGTGGTGCAAATGCACAATCCTGATCAACCCATTGGATTGGAACATCCAGTGGTGAAATTCGAGAGAGACGCATACATAGACAAGGAAGGAACGATGTACATCTTAAGTACTCAGCCAAACAATACCAATGAGTTTGGCGTAATACAATTAGAGACGGAAGCGAGAACCCAAGGAAAAGAACCATTAGAAGAACCCAGAACACCTAGAGGGAAATCTGTATTGACAAGAGTACTCATCCCAGAGTGGAATCTCGACAGATGAAGAAAAAGTGAAAGTAATTGCAGATCTACCTAGACCAACCAACAGGCATTTATGGGTCATTGCGGTTATTACAGACGATTCATACACATGTATGCAATCATAGCCAAGCCTCTGTACTCTTTTTTGACCAAGTTTGAATGGACAGATGAGTGTGAGAATTCATTTAATGAACTTAAACGATGTTTGTGCTCAGCACCTATATTGACAACCCCGGATTGGAGTAAGCCATTCCATGTACATGTGGATTGTTAGCAGCAGACAAGGAACTGAAGGACTGACGAGGCATGGCAGTCAGAGAAGAGAGTCAGAAGGGAGAGAAGGCACAAGCAGACAAGAGAGTCAACGACGAACTGGCAAGTAGGCCAATAATTTTCTTCATGAAGAAGCAAGTACGAGCATTCACCATCTAGCAATAAGGCAACCTTTAATTTTTCAAAACTCTTACACCAATTAAAAGTGATTCTCATCACTAACAACCCCTGTAAATACCATGTTCACCTTTTTGTGGCTCCATTTTGTGCAAGCCGAGGAGTCCTCGAGCTTGAGGAGCCTTAGAAGTAGTTGCTTACCAATTTTTGTATTTTTTAGATCTCATTTGAGCCCTCAAATAAGCCCTGGAACCTAATTTTTAACTAGGCCGGACACTAGGTCTGGACAGGGCCAAAGCTAGTCAAAACTATAAAAGGAGCTAGAGAGCTCATTTTTGAGGTTAGATTGTAATTGAAATGAACTTGTAAGAGCTTTTGGAAAGTAATCTAAGAACTCCATTGCTTCTCACTCTTTGTCTTACTGTGTGTGCGCATGTGTGTGTATGTGTGTGCATGTTTGTGTGCTTCTCACCCACGCACTTGTGCCACCACTTGCTCGAGGTCTTCATACCATCCTCACGTCTTCCCGGATTGACATTAAAGGAGGTGCTACTCATCACTGACCTACACCAAATTTTGGCGCCGTTGCCGGGGATCGAACTTTGAGGACGAGCGTGTGATGGTAAGACGTAGAGTTGATGCGTTGGAGTCGTAGGTATTTTCTTCACTTTCATCTATTTTCTTGTTTTTTCTTCACCATCATCATCATCACCATCTCCCACCTCCATCTCCATCATCGCGAAAATCTTCAGTTTTGATCATATCACCATCTCCACCTCATTTCCTTCATTCTACTTGTGAGAGAGAGCGAGAGAGCGATATTGCTTGCACTGTTTTTGCATGTTTGTTGTGTTGCTTGCAGGTATCATCATCATCATCCCCGCCAGCATGCTGCGCAGGTACGAAACTCGTCGAACCTGTCTCGCAATCGCCAGCCTCTGTCGATCGCGATCGACAGAAAATTCGATCATTTGGTAAAACAAAGTTCACCACTAGCACAAGCATGATGAGCACATCCCAAATCACCTAAAACAGTAGAAAAATTCCGTGTTTTTTTGTCAATCGCGACCGACAGCCTCTGTCAATCGCGACCGACAGACCTTGTCAATCGCGACCGACAGACCCTGTCGATCGCGACCGACAGACTTCACGACCGACAGACTGCCACGTAGGACCCTGTCAATCGCGATTGACATCGTCGATCGCGATTGACAGCCACGACCGACACCTCTGTCAGTCGCGATTGACACCGTCGATCGCGACCGACTGAAATTCAACGATTGATTGACTTTTACGCGTAGCCACGTGTCCATCGCGACTGATAGGCCCCCGATTGACTGAAATTTCGGCGAAAAAACCGGAAAACGTGTCGATCGCGATTGATACCGTCGATCGCGACTGACAGCCACGATCGACTCTGTCGATCGCGATTGACACTGTCGATCGCGACTGATAGGCCCGACGGACACCTCTGTCAATCGCAATTGACAGACCTGTCGATCGCGATTGACAGGTTTTTCGGCCAAAAATTAGGGTTTGTTTTTGTTCAAAATTGGGGATAATTTTGGGGCAAAATAGTCAATCCATTAGCATTTCTGGAGGTTCCTACACTTGAGATTTGGGAGAAAATCCTAGGATCTGTCAGCCAGATTGAATCCTGTCTTAACCCCCTAAACCCTGAACAGTCATAACTTTTTCATACGAAATCCATTTTTTGATCTCTTGGGCTTGTCGGAAAGCTCGTGGCATATACTATACGCCCTCAACTGTTTTTTATAAAGATAATGTGTGGATTTTCAGATAGGGTATTTTGAAGTTGACCATAACCAGGGGGATCAAAGTCAGGGGTCTTTAGAATTGTTTTCCTAAAAATCACTATGCAAGTTAGTGTGTGTGCTACAAGAATGAAAATCATTGGTTCTGTCTTTAGAATTTAAATCTTAAAGCTAGCTTTGGAACTCTTACAGATCTATTGAGAGCATCGAAAGGCGTTCTAAGCAAGTGTAAGTGCAAGCTTGGGAACACACTTCCTGGGCATTCAAGGCAACCAAGAAGGAAACAAAAGGTTGGAAATTCTCAACTCCCTTTGTCAATTCCTAGCTTAGGCTAAGAACGACTAGTGATAGGAGTAAGCCAGGGCGAGGATAGGCAGTTATCAAGTTGAAGACTACCTAAAAACTCAAGTTCAAGTTAAAAACCTAATCTCTGTACTGTCGATAACATAAAGGAAAAGAACCTAACGTGGAACGATCAACTCCAAGTACGAAAACTACTCAAGTATTCATGACGACGCAATATCAGACAAGATCATAAACACGATAATCAACATAAAAAGGGGATTAAGTAATTGGTACAAAAGGACTCTGCAACGAGGTTGTACTCTGGACAAAAATTGGGCTACTTAAATAGGCATATGAACCTTAGATCAGGACGACATCTAGTAAGGGATAGACAAAGTCTTAGGTCTTCAGAGGCTAGTGTCAACCACACTGCGAGGTCTTGGGCCCAGCAGTTGAGTCACCACTTGCATTACCCTAGCTCTGATACCAGTGAATCAGAGATGTCTCAAGGCATGGACAGACCTACGGGAAGTTCAGGTGTGCCATACTTGCACAGGGTAGAAGGCCCTTACAAAACACAGTTGGAATACCTTAGGACCAACCGATTAGGTGTTAGCATCTATGAGGATGGCCTAGGAAGATCCGTGGTCCAGATTAAAAACCCTGACCAATCCATATGACTAGAGCACCCAGCTGTCAAGTTTGAAAACGGAGCATACTTGGACAAAGAAGGAACCATATACGTAGTCACCAGTCACCCAGATAGGACGGACGAATTTGGAAATGTGATCCCAGAAGCGGACTTAGGGGACTTAGAGCAAGGAAACATGGGTACAGAACCTAGAACCCCTCGAGGTAAATCGGTTCTCACTAGGATTATCACACCGGAGTGGATTCCCCAGGATAATAAGAGCATAGATTTGCTCCTCAATCGAGAGACTGACGAAGCCTTTTGGAGGTACAAACCTGATCGGCCAATTGATATAGAGACAATCATGATCTATGAGTTTAAGGATCCTGATAGCCCAGGTAGAGTGACGTACTTAGATCACGCTTCGGAGAGGATCTTTGTGGTGACAGAACATGATAGGCATGCTTACACTTGGAAGGGTGAATTCGTTTTCCCCCAACCAAGATCGAATGTATCCTATGGTCACCCTGGTGCTGGAACATCCCAAGCGCATGGAATGCAAAGAGATAGACCAGAAGTAAGCTTTGCCAGCCCAGTGGGCAGAGAAAGAACGAGGACGGAAACAAATAGAGTGGAACCTGAGATACTTAGAGCTCACAGGAATCAAAGAAATGCGGATGAGTTCCCTCTACCACGACCTAGAGAGCACACAAGAACCTTGAGACCGACTCAGCTAGTTAAGTCCATGAAGAACTACTTCGATGGTACTGGGGATCCATACGATCATGTGGCTGAGTTTAGGCAAGTCTTGAGAGCTGAACAAGTGGAGGATCTATTCACGCAGTACAATGCCTTTGGTTTGACCCTTAGGAACACTGCCCTGACATGGTTTCAGCCACTAAATGAGAGGCAGTTCAGGAGCATAGACCAACTCCTAGAGGCTTTCATTATTGAATTCTCTAAGAGTGGCATAAGGCATAATACCTCCTCGCTGATTCACAGCTTCAAGCAAACCCCTCAAGAAACCGTGAGACTTGCAGAAAGAAGATTTAGGCAATACTTAGAAAGATGCCCTGTCTCGGAGCTTCCCACACCAGCTAAGCAAGTGGCTTTATTCCTGGATGGATTGCTAAGTACTAAATTGAGATCTTATGTGTACTTGAAGGACCCTAGGACCATAGAAGAGTGTGTGCGCATGTGCATTGACATCGAGGATAACCTAGGGGAGGAGTTAGAGCTTTCCAAGATATACAAAGATTCGGATAGTGCCTCTAACCTCTCGTCCACGCAATCCACATCAATTGAGGAACTTGCAGAGAAAGTAGCTCAGAAATTAGGTGTAACTAGCAAACAAATTCCAAGGTTTGCCCCTATGAAAAGGTGCTATACTTGTGGCGGCGACCACATGGCGAATGTATGTCCCATTATGGCTCAACCCCAAGTAAATCCTAGTAGCCAGTACTGCACCATAGAACGAAGATACACCAATCACACCGCGCAAGATTGCCCATACAATAAGCAAGCGGTTAGGCAAACCTACCCTCAGCCATACCCTCAACAAGGAAGATACCAGAATCAGTACCCACCTCAGCAGTATGCTAGGCCTCAACAAACCTACCAACCCTATCAAAACCAACAAAGGCCTCAGCCTGTGCTAGCACAACAACCAACCGCTCCTACGAATGTGATTCCGATAAAGTATGCAGTTGCAGAAGAGAACCTGAATAGAGCTATAGTCCCTGTAACACCACTGCTTTCTGAAAGTGACCCCAGTGACCATAGCTTTGATTCTACACATGTTGATAGTCCCCAGGCTTACTACATGCAATCTCCTGAACATGGTGAGTCCTACTATAGTGAAGAACCGAGTGAACCTAGTTGGGAGTCAGATCACACAAACGTCATGTATGCAAACCCCAACCCTAGACCTCAACCTAGGCAGGTAAGACCCCCATTCCCTAGAGGACCATGCTACAGATGTCAGGGGGATCACCTCATTCGTGATTGTCCTGTGCCTCCACCAACACAACCCCAGTCAGTAACGATCCAGGGTTTTTGCCAAGACTGTGGAAAGGAACATCTCTTACGAGATTGCCCTAGGAATCCTTATAATATGCCAAAAATCACTCCTATCAACGTTGTTGGGTTAGTGGTAGACTCCACAGGGAGCGTGACTCCCACTGCACCAGTACAAGTAATCACTAGAGCCCAAGCACTGCAGCAAAACCAGGGTGTGGGTCAGGAAAAAAGCCCCAAAGTTAGTGAAACAAAGAGTACGACAAAGAAGAGGACTAGAGCGTGGAAAGATAGTAGGGAAAGAATGAAAAGACAATGGGCTAAAAAGATGAGTGAACTTGAGGAAAGCATAAGAGAAACCAAAGCCAGGATAACTGAACTCACATCTCAAACTCCCTCTCACACTACCCCACCACCACCATTCCCATCGCCATCCGACCAGCCACCTTCCAACCCGCCTCACCTAAACCCACCACCCCCTAGAGTAGGATCAGTCCTAGCAGATCCCACTCCCGAAGACCTTAATATGATGCTTAAAGCATATCAGGCCAGAATCCAAGAAGGGCCAAATGTAACTGATCATGAAAAGTGTTACCCAAGAGCAGAACTAGAGTTAGAACGAACCAAAATTTGTGCTAAGATGGTGGAATTGGCTCAGAACATGTTTGAGGCCAGTCGCCTATTTAACATCTCTAGTTCAGCGAAGACACAGTTGCACTTTGATGGACTGTTAGAAAGAATAGAGAAGCTGATTGCACAATCAGAAAAGGAACCCGCCTCTCAACACAAGGACAAGGCAAGTGAACGAGCAAGTCTTCCTGCCCAGAAAGCCTATGCGCCTGAAGCCTATGTGCCTAACTCTAAGGAGCCAGACACATCATCTTCTATGAATCGGTTCACACCAGAATTCCTACGCGAGATTCAAGAAGACAAATGGGCCAAAGAGAGTGAAGTCCCTCCTCCTATTGAACTTGTGGATGATGCACATGACCAATTCCCACAAGATATCCCATCCATTTATGAGGAGCAGGAGAGCACCCAATCTCAGGAAAGATTAGACTTTGAGTCTAACTCTCTACAAGAATTACCCCACTTCACAGGCCCATGGGAAACTAAGTCTACTTGTATGAGAGCACCCACGGTCATGGTACGAAATGAGGACTCAGTCTTACCTAGGAACACAGAGGTAGTGAAAAACACTAAAGTGCAGTGCAATCTCAAGTTAGAAGAGCTACTCAAGGTTAGACCTGAATTATGGAAACATGTCGCCAAACAAGTACCAGCGATAGTGAAACCTCATTCCCAGGTAGGATCCCAGAGGACAGTACCAGAAATACCCTTGGATAAGATAGGAGATATGTGTGAAGGTGAAGAAGGGAACACCTATCTTCCCATTACCTACCAGGAGTACACCACCAAGGCAATTTTGGACTCAGGTGCAGGAGTTGCAATTGCCACCACTTCCCTATGGAAGCGTTGGGGCAAGCCAGCACTCAGGCCAACGAGAATGAAATTGCAGATGGCCGATGGTCACATAGAGAGACCCCTAGGGTTGTTAGAAGGAATAACTCTCACTACATGTGGTGTTGAGTTCGAGCATACATTTGCTATATGTGACTTTAGCAAAAATCATGCCTATGAGATGATTTTGGGAAGACCATTTATGCGACAGTTGCAAGTGGTACAGGACTAGGGAACCAATTCTTTGTACCTGCAACACTTAGGTGTTACAACCAAAGTAAATCTCAAAGATTACTCTCATAGAGATGTACCTCCCATCCAATGGAATCCCATCCATAGAGCCAAAGATGATACGGAATCGGTGCATTCCATAGGGTCAGGATCCTCTTGGATGCATGAAGACACCCACTTATGGATGTGCAAAGTAGTAGTAGACGAAGAGAAGAGAGAAAAAGCCAGAGAGGTAGGTGCAAAAGAGACCCATAGATCAATCCAAGACCCAGCCTATGCACCTGTAGTTTTCCCAGACGAAGAATTTGAACCTCACGGCTGGGCAGAAATTTTAGCAACCATGGATGTAGCCATCAATGAGGAACAATGGACACCTCACTGTGATGAGGATGGCTATGACATTTCAGTCTTCTCCATAGAGCCAATCATGGGAGAGGCAGTTCTAGAAGAATGCGAACCTAGCCCTGATGCATTTGAGGATGCAAGTGACTCCGATCTAGAGTCAATCATTATGGACCCACCTTTTGTATCAGAGGAAGAATACTTCCATGAAGTAGAAATTCAACCCCAGAGGCATGGAGAGCTTACAAATGATGTAAGATTAGCCACACATGTGACACCGAAGGAAGAAGGAAAGAAACGAGACAAGAAAGAAGTCTCACCAGAAGAGGAAGAATCCTTGTTTGAGGTCCCAGAAAATTTTAAGAAGTACGAGATAGACGACTGGAGAGTCATGATAAGAATGCCTAAACGAGAGGCACAAGTAGGAGAGGCCTATGATAACAAAGAAACCACCAAGAAAATAGTAGTGGCCCTAGAAGAAGGAGAGGAGAGATGCACATACATAGGCCATGACCTAACAGAGGAAGAAGAGCATGCGTTAATTGCCTTGCTAAGAGAATACAGAGATGTATTCGCTTGGAGTTACAAGGATTTGAAAGGTGTTGACCCTGACATATGCTCACACACCATCCCCATGACTTCAGATGCCAAACCCTCTAAGCAAAAGCCCTATACATATAACGATAATTATGCTGCTAAGATCAAAGAGGAGATAGATAGACTGGTCGAAGCTGGATTTATCTATGAAATTGAGCACACTGAGTGGGTATCCCCCATCGTAGTGGTGCCCAAGAAGAATGGCAAGCTACGTGTATGCATTAACTTAAAGAAGGTCAATGCAGCCACAATCCGAGATAACTATCCACTTCCCATCACAAAACATCTCTTAGAAAGAGTGGCAGGCAAGGAAGTGTATAGCTTCCTTGATGGATTTTCGGGCTACAATCAAGTAGCCATAGCTCCAGAAGATCAGCATAAGACGGCTTTTGCCACTGAATGGGGCATTTTTGCCTTTAGAGTAATGCCATTTGGGCTTACCAATGCACCAGCTACCTTCCAAAGACTGATGTGTCATGTATTTAAAGAGTTCTTGAGGAAGAATTTAGAGGTCTATGTTGATGATCTTTGTGCTCATTCCAACATTAGACAAACCCATATCCCTGAACTCAGACAAATCTTTGACAAATGTAGAGAATATCAAGTCTGCCTGAACCCAGAAAAGTGCGTTTTTATGGTCAGGCAAGGCAAGATTTTAGGACACATAGTGTCAAAGAATGGCATATCTACTGACGAAGAGAAAGTGAGAGCTATAGCAGAGCTACCTAGGCCAAAGAATGTCAAGGAAGTACAAGCTTTCATGGGGCATTGTGGTTATTACCAACGATTTATACACATGTATGCTGTCATTGCAAAGCCCATGTACGGACTTCTGACTAACTTTGAGTGGACGGATGAATGTGAGAATTCCTTCCAGGAGCTTAAACGAAGATTATGTTCAGCACCAATCTTGACCACACCAGATTGGAATAAGCCATTCCACGTTCATGTGGATGCATCCAATTATGCCATTGGATGTGTACTCGCACAACCTACTGGTGAAGGTAATATGGATCTTCCAATTGCCTATGCCAGTAGACAATTGAATGCAGCTGAACGAAATTACACCACTACTGAGAGAGAAGGCTTAGGCATGGTATATGCAGTTAAGAAGTTTAGACACTATTTGCTTGCAAACAAGCTTAAATTTTTTACTGACCATCAAGCATTGTTATACCTTGTGAACAAGCCATGCAATACAGGTAGATTAGTAAGATGGTTTCTATTACTAATGGAATATGACTTTGAGGTAGTGGTGAGAAAAGGGAGGACTCATTTGAGAGCAGATCATCTCTCTAGGCTCACATCTGGAGAAGCCCCACAAGGAGTATCAGATGACCTTCCTGACGCTTACTTGTTTAATTTGGAAGTGGTGCCGCAGTGGGCTAAGCCATTGGTACCAGTATTGACATACGGGCCTAACCATCCAGTAGTAACCACGCGGAATAAAGAGGTTGTGAAAGCCCAAAAGTACCACATCATGGCAGGAAGCATGTACAAGCACACAGATCAAGGAATCTTGGCCTGTTGTGTGGAAGAGGATGAGTACGCTAAATGGTTGCATTTGGCACATGTAGGTGCGTTAGAGCAACACTACTCAAAGCAACGAACTTTGCAGACACTAAGGAGACTCGGAGTACATTGGCCAACTATGGAAGCTGATGTCCAAAGGTTGTGCAAGGAATGCTCAATCTGCTGCACTAAACCACCGGTAGAACATGCCACTCTTTATCAAGTGTCCATAGTGCTAGATTGGAGTGAACCTCTAGTATCCTTCTTAAGGACGAAAGCATTCCCTCCAGACATGACTCTGGCTAGGAAAAGGAGTTTAGAACAAGAAGCCCTGGATTACTCACTCATGGGTGATAATCTATACAAGCGTGGTAAAGACGGATACCTGAGGCTATGTGTCCATGAAAGTGAATGTCTTAAGATCTTGGAAACTGCTCACCAAGGTGTAGCAGGAGGACACTTTGGACCAGATTGGGTGATCAAGGCAATACTATTTGCGGGCTTCTGGTGGCCCACCCTTCACATGGATGCACATACCTATGTGAAACGCTGTAATGTCTATCAGCGAACTCAGTATCCTATACGTAAAGATGAGATGCCACTGAAACCTATGATGGGTGGACGCGCATTCTCTAAGTGGGGAATAGACTTCGTAGGTCCTATTAATCCCCCAGCTAAGGGTTCTCATGCAGAATACATCATTGTTGCAACAGACTATCTAACGAAGTGGGTAGAGGTAAAAGCCACAACGAAGAACGATGCTCAAACAACTGCTAAATTCTTGTTTGAGAATGTATTCACAAGATATGGGCTACCTATAGAGCTTGTAAGTGATAGAGGCACTCACTTCTTGAACGAAGTGATTGAAAAATCTACTCCAAGAATTCTTGGTAGTTCATAAGAAGTCTGCCCCCTATCACCCTCAAGCTAATGGACAAGCCGAAAGCACCAACAAGATCTTATGCAATGTACTGACAAAATTAGTGAACACTAAACGCTCTGATTGGGACAAACAGCTACACCATGCTGTTTGGGCATACCGAGTTGCCTACAAAACGGTACTCCAAGCCACCCCCTTTCAGATGGTATTTGGCCAAAACGTGGTGCTACCCTTGGACTTCTTGATACCTACATTGAAGGTAGCACAAGAGCACGAATGGACGGGTCATGAACTCTCCTCTAGACTTTTTGACCTTGAACGATTAGGAGAAACAAGACAGAGCAGCTGCAGGGATATATGCAGCTAAGAAGAGACAGAAGGCATACTTTGATGCCCATGTGAAGGATAAGGGCTTGAAAGCAGGAGATCTAGTTTTAGTCTACACATTGAAACAACATGCAAGGAAGCTAGAAAAGAGAGGCTACGGACCTATGATCATCAATAGGATCTCCACGAGTGGAGCAGTACAACTAGCCACTTTAGAGGGTGATGTTCTCCCAAACTATATTAGCGGATGCAGAGTCAAGTTGTATCAGGAACCTCTCACAGAGGAAATGCTAAGTCGACTCAATACTGCTAAGCAACGTAAAGAGGAAGAAAAGCGAATTCGAGAAGAAGCTCAAGCAGAAGCCCTAGAGCGCATCCGGAGAATGAAATTAAGAAGACAAGGTAGAGAGCACCCTAGGCAAGATGCATATGCAGATCAAGGATATGACGTGGCTATGTGTGAAGTTTCACGTGTTAGCTCACATAGGATAACTGATCGACGTCCTTTCATAACCTTAGATATAGGACAAGGAAAGAGTGCAAGGACTGTAAGAGCCTTGATTGACTCAGGTGCAGCCACTAGTGCTGTTAAATTGTCTTACTGTCAAGAGTTGCAATTAAATGTCAATCCTGTGGAAGCATATCTCATAGGATTGGGAGGCGTGGAAACCCCTTGCATGGGCGAGGTGGCACTTCCCCTCTATATTCATGATGAGGCAATGATAGTTAAAGTACTAGTATGTCAAGATGAGGACCTCACGGAACCCCTTGTCCTGGGTCAAGACTGGATTTATGACCAAGCAGTCAACTTAAACCTAAGAAGTGGACTTCTTCAAATATGGGTGAATCAGACTAGAATTACAATGGAGTTAAATAATGGAGCACTCAAGGAACTAGGAAAGGCACACACTCCTGGTCCTTCCAGGAGTACACATGAAGATGACCATGTTGTTCTTGTCCAAGCCTATGTGATGCAGAAGAATGAAGATCTCAAAAAGGGAGTCAAAACCACAACGGAACTCCCTTCTTTTCCAAAGGCCAGAGGGAGGCAGCAACCAAAGGTGGATCAAAGGCAGAAGAAGCAGAGTACTACCTATGTCGGAAATCAAAAGTACCTGCACAGCAAAATGTCTCAGCTAGTGAAACAAGTGTGAGTGCGGAAAGGCGAACACCCGGTTGCACTCAAGCCAACCACACGGGCAAAGCCTCTTATTAGTAACCAACAATACGACACTAATAAGAAGTCCTTCCGAAGTTTTTCTGCTAATGTGAAGTCTATTTGGGTGCCCAAGAAGTCGATGAAGGCTAGCCCACAATCAAGACAAATTTGGGTGCCTAAGGCATGTTGGCGGGCTCAAATAGCTACACCAAGACCACACCCTAGACAGCATGATCCATTCACTCGCACAGCCGGCATCCACTCGTTTTCAACACTCAGGAACACACTAAGGCCCATGAGCACGAACAGAATCACTTGTAAATGGGTCCCTAAAAGGCCTCATTTTCAAGCCAACACACCTATAAAGCTCGCGAGAGTCTCTACGCAACCAAGAGCAAAACCTATCCACTGCATTTGGCAGACTAAGACTTGTAACAAACCCCCGGACCCCATTTGTAAATCCAAGACAACCTACTAACCACATCAATATCACACTACATCATTCCACTTAGCTCTTAGGTCTTCCGAACTCCTAACCACACACACACTCGCACCGAGCACTTACTAACCTATTATTCGCTCCCGACCCTCATGTTAATGTTGTAAGGGGAACAACAACGGGTCTCTCTTGTCCTGTACAATGTTAACACATGTTTGTATATTCTCACAGAGACAGGCAGCAAGAAGTAATATGGCAGATACGGTAGGAACTAGCTCCCAGGCAGGCACCAGCCCCCAAGTTGTGGACATTGAAAGCCTTCCGGTCGAGGAGGAATTAAAGGAACGACCAGCGGCATTAAGGGCATTACATGCCATACCAATTCAGAATCCTCCACAGGGTCACACAATGCCGGTGGGCAAAACCTCACACTAGTTCAGTGACGTTGCGGGACCTCTGGGTGAAGGCACATACATGTGGGAGTCCGAGGTAGAATTCAATGGACGTTGGGGCAGATACCACTTCTTTACCAGGGAGTTTGAAAAGCTACAAAATAACGAAGGACTGAAGCCGATATGGAAGAAGGCTGGGCTCTATGATTATTTCAAGTTCCAACTACCAAAGCCCGATTTTCTAAGGTGCTCATACTTGATTAGCACCCTCACTCCAAGCAAAGACAAGAAAGGATACAGCTCCTTTGTGCTTCCATCACTCACAAGGGGCAACGAGCTGAAGCGTTTCCGCTTGACTATCAACTTGGTAAGAGAAGCTCTGGACATGAAAGGTATGCACATTCCAACAGAGAAAGAGACTATGGTTCCAGACAATATGAAGAACAGGAATCTGACGAAGTTGAAGGACATGGTCGCGATGACACCTACGATCGCCATTCATTTACGCATGGTCATGCAGCATTTCACATTCCCCGCGCAGGAAAGGTTTACAATGCCTCCCAAAAAGATCTGGTTTAGTCTCTACTTAGCAGATGCTTTTGATCTGACAATCAATATGCCACACTGGATTATCGATCAAATTCATTTGGCTCATCAAAGGTGGTACAAGAAACAAAAATCTGTACTGTATGGATGTTGTGCGCTTACAAGAATTGTGTATAGATGTCTCGCATATGATGTACCGGTGCAAAGGGCTCTCATTTGGACCAGAGCACAGGAGTTTCAACGTAGATTGTCAGCCGTAGGGCCTCCCTCAAAGAAGATGAGAGGCGCTGTCCAGATGCCTTGTGCACAAGCTCGCGGTGCAACCCTAACGCCTGAAATAACCCCAAGACTTCCCCGACGAGTACAACCATTTACTATCAGGTTACCCAGGCACAGCACAGATGGCCCTAACCTTGTGTTTCCACCAGTACCTACTGATCTGGAATTTCCGCATGGATTCACTTTGGAGGATCTAACGGATGAAGAAGTTGCCAGAATCATCGAAGCTGTTAATGCGGAAGTCAAAGCAGAGCAGGGTAGTGGACAACAAACGGCTACAGAACAACCCCAGCCAAGACAACCAGAAGTGGTGGAATTGGAGGATGAAGAAGAAGAAGGTCAAGAGGATGAACAGGAAGGATTTTCTGATGAGGAGGCGCATGACTATGAGCAAGAAGTTATACAAGAGCTAGAGGGTGCCCCAGCATATACAAAGGAGCTGAAAAAGCTCTACGATACCATTGACAGGGTCCAACAACAACATAAGTTATCCCTTGCAGCAGGAAAGGCTATCATGCATCAAATCCTTGAGGAGGAAGGAGTTGACGAACAGTATCGGGCCACACTGGATATGATCTCTGATGCCTTAGGAGTATCTGAGGCAGTGCGGATGGCCCTAGCACAATCACGCAGAATGGAAAGGAGATACGGAAGACGTCCCACGAGCAGGGAAACAAATGAACGTATTAGGATCAGGACCACAAGGCACCCCCACAACCACGGGCACTGCACACACCGCTCACGACACCGAGGAAGCCCATACATCAAGCGCACCTCCATCACCTCCCTTACCACCTTCGCCCCCACACCCGCCACATTCACCTCCCCTTACCAATGTAACAACCATCGTTACCGCCTCCGAGTCCACCACCATGACTGAAGCACAAACCGCCAATCAACCCACACAACCTCTCAACACCTCCCGTGTATACACCTCCACAAACACTGTAATCCTAACGGCAACTACTGACATCTCCATTCCCCCACTCACACTGTCGGGCAGTTCACATTCACAACTGCACACACCACTGTACACATTCACCACAATCACTGCACCCACCATTCCACTATTCACAATCACTCCCACTACTGCGCCCACCATGGATTTTATGGACATATCACCCTCCACGGCACCTCTCCCTCCCCCCATGCGGCCACAATCTCCCATTCCCCCACCACCCACTTCACCACTTTCCAGCACCGCATTCACACTTCCCTTCCCCTTTCCCTTTCCCTCTGCACTTAACACCCTCCCTGCATCCACCCCCATTAATAATGTATTTAATAACATGTATCAGTGCATGTCTCAGTTACAACAACACTATCAGCATCTCGATGCTCAGCATACAAGTTTATTCAGGAGTCACGAAGCGTTACAAGGAAGATTTATTGACTTAGAGCAAGAGAAGAAACAGTTACAACAACAGTTCAGTGCCTTGCAAGAACAAACATGAGCAATTAGTGGCAAATCCACCGCAGCCAGATGCCGAAGAAAGACAACACATGGATGATCTGCTACACTCCCAAATCACAGAAAACCTCAAGCTCCACCGCAACATGGCTCTATTACGAAAGCATATGTCTGCAGCCCTGGAAGAAAATAGAAGGCTTCAGACACAAAACGAAGAGAACTTGGAATTAGCCATGGAAGGTTCCCCACAAGAAATTGACCCGGAGCGGTTTAAGGCCATTCCCTCGGACAATATGCAAATCATATTGGAAACCCATGCTGATCTTCTCGAAGCCCATGCAGCCTTAGAAAAGGAAAGAGACGAACTACGAAAGCAATTGGCAGCTCAACCAGCACCACCCAAAGAGGTCCCAACCACAGCTGACACAACTGACGAAGTAGCAGCGCTCAAAGCACAGCTCGAAGAATTACAAAAGAAAGTGCTTGTGTATGAACGCCAGCCCTCCCCCTTGGCGGAACCAGAACCTGAAGACCTAGTGCCCATCGAAGTAGAGGAAACCTTTGAGGACCCGTACGTTCCGATGCCAGCACCTGGCGGCAAGCGAACAAATGAGGGCATGCACACCCTTGAAATAGAGGCTCCGGAATGGATGCAGAAATTGGAAAAGGTGGCCACAACACATGATGATAGGGTGGCAGTCCAGATAGCATTGATGTCACGCTTGGAAGAGGTGGTCATAAAATCGGACTATTTTAGGAACCTCTCTCATCACAGGTGGATCGGCACCTCTGACGACTTGTATGTTCCATTTTGTGTCTTAATGGCGGACTATAATGCTGAGATCAAGCACCACACCTCACGGGAACCAACCTCTGCCACACAGTTTGCACCAGACGACATCCCAGAAAGTGCCAAGCAGGGAAATATTCGCCAACCGACTTGGAGAATTCGGCTACTTGAAACCTACCCGGAAATGAATCGCACATGGAATAACATGCCCCTGTATATCAAGTACAATCCCTGCTACTGTCCTGTTTTCCGAAGAAGGTCGTGGCCGGAATACACAAAGATGGTGCTAACAACCAAAGGCTGTGAGAAGTGGCTCAACTATGTCTACTTAGCACCACCTAAAGGTCAACCTACCGTAGGGTATATGATATCGACAATTCGGCATTGGGGTGTCAGGTTCAAAAACGTACCAGATGTCATGACACAAATGTGTCTTAAAATTTTTGAACTCATGATAGTCACCTTCCGGACCTTCAAGAATGTTAAGGAACCTCACCTCTCTGCGCTCGGCTTACCTACCGGCCTGCTTCAAACAGACATTTGAAGAGATGTTTGTCACCGGGTTCTGGGAATATCACTTAGAGATCTTCATTCCCAGGCCCTCACATTTATTACAACTGTTTGCAGTGGAACAAGCTCTCCATTCGGACAAATTACGTATGCCACATCCAGAGGTTCCCGGGCCGGTAGATTGGGATGCTCTACTCACAGATTTGGCCAAAGGATTGAGGATTGCCGAACATCACTTAGCGCAGGATGTCGTTGAGTACTACATCCAAAAACCCACACAACAAGGGTCTGTCAGGGATGACAGACGCGAGAGAGGGGGCGTGTTAGCAGCAGACAAGGAACTGAAGGACTGACGAGGCATGGCAGTCAGAGAAGAGAGTCAGAAGGGAGAGAAGGCACAAGCAGACAAGGGAGTCAACGACGAACTGGCAAGTAGGCCAATAATTTTCTTCATGAAGAAGCAAGTACGAGCATTCACACAGATCTAGCACTAAGGCAACCTTTAATTTTTCAAAACCCTTACACCAATTAAAAGTGATTCTCATCACTAACAACCCCTGTAAATACCATGTTCACCTTTTTGTGGCTCCATTTTGTGCAAGCCGAGGAGTCCTCGAGCTTGAGGAGCCTTAGAAGTAGTTGCTTACCAATTTTCGTATTTTTTAGATCTCATTTGAGCCCTCAAATAAGCCCTGGAACCTAATTTTTAACTAGGCCGGACACTAGGTCTGGACAGGGCCAAAGCTAGTCAAAACTATAAAAGGAGCTAGAGAGCTCATTTTTGAGGTTAGATTGTAACTAAAATGAACTTGTAAGAGCTTTTGGAAAGTAATCTAAGAACTCCATTGCTTCTCACTCTTTGTCTTACTGTGTGTGCGCGTGTGTGTATGTGTGTGCATGTTTGTGTGCTTCTCACCCACGCACTTGTGCCACCACTTGCTCGAGGTCTTCATACCATCCTCACGTCTTCACGGATTGACATTAAAGGAGGTGCTACTCATCACTGAGCTACATGGATGCATCCAACTATGCCGTAGGATGTGTGTTAGCACAACCCACAAATGAAGGAAATATAGATCTCCCCATAGCTTATGTGAGCAGACAGTTGAATGTAGCAGGAAGAAATTACACCACTACGGAACGAGAAGGATTAGGAATGATCTATGCGGTAAAAAAATTCAGACATTATTTGTTGGCAAACAAGTTCAAATTCTTTACAGATCATCAAGCCTTACTGTACTTAGTCAATAAACCATGTAACACGGGACGATTAATACGTTGGTTTCTATTACTCATGGAGTATGACTTTGAAGTAGTGGTCAGGAAAGGAAAGACACATCTTAGAGCTGACCACCTTTCAAGATTGACCACAGGAGAAGCTCCTCAAGGAGTAGTGGATGAGTTACCCGATGCATATTTGTTTAACCTTGAGATAGCACCAGAATGGGCTAAGCCAATAGTCCCGATTCTCACATATGGACCCACGAATCCTAGGATAAGGATCAAGGAAGGAGAGATTACCAAGTCTCAGAGATATCAAATCATAGCAGGAAGTATATATAAACAGGATAATCAGAAGATTCTTGCTTGTTGTGTAGATGAACCAGAACATGCGAATTGGTTGCAATTAGCACACATAGGTGCATTAAAGCTACATCATTCAAAACATCGTACTTTGCAGACTCTGCATAGACTAGGAGTATATTGGCCTTCAATGGAAGCAGACGTCTACAAGTTGTGTAAAGAATGCCATGTCTGTTGTGAAAGACCACCAGTAGAACATGCTACATTATATCACATGTCTCTCATACCAGAATGGAGTGAACCTTTAATGACATACTTGAGGACGAAAACATTCCCTCAAGGAATGACTTTAGCGCGACAACGCAGTCTAGAGCAGGAAGCTCAAGACTATCCACTTATTGGCGATAATCTATACAAACGAGGAGGAGATGGATATTTAAGACAATGTGTTCATGAAAGCGATTATTTGATCGTGTTAGAGACTGCACACCAAGGTGTTGCAGGAGGTCATTTTGGACCCGATAGAATAATCAAAGCCATCCTCTTTGCAGGATTATGGTGGCCCACTCTTCACATGGATGCACATACCTATGTTAAGAGATGTGATGTGTGCCAAAGAACTCAATTTCCTACTCGCAGAGATGAAATGCCATTGAAACCCATGATGGGAGGACGTGCATTTTCTAAGTGGGGTATAGACTTTGTAGGACCCATTAAACCCCCTGCAAAAGGAACACATGCTGAATACATTATTGTTGTGACAAATTATCTTACCAAATGGGTAGAGGCAAAAGCCACGAAAAAGAATGATGCACACACGACTGCAACATTCTTATTTGAAAATGTCTTTACAAGAAATGGATTGCCTATAGAGTTAGTGAGCGATCGAGGAACTCACTATCTAAACCAAGTCATCGAATATTTGTTACAGGATTTTATGGTGATTCACAAAAAATCCGCACCATATCATCCTCAAGCCAATGGTCAGGCTGAAAGCACTAACAAGATCCTTTGTAACGTACTGATGAAAGTCGTGAACAACAAATGTTCAGATTGGGACAAACAGTTACACCACACTGTTTGGGCATATCGAGTGGCCTACAAGACCGTACTCAATGCGACTCCCTTTCATATGGTTTTTGGTCAAAATGTTGTGCTTCCTTTGGACTTCTTGATACCAACCCTTAAGGTTGCACAAGAACATCAGTGGACCGGCCATGAATTATCAGCAAGAATAATGGACTTGGAACGATTAGGAGAAACTAGGCTGAGAGCAGCAACGGGAATATATGCAGCAAAGAAGCGATAGAAAGCATATTTTGATGCACATGTGAAAGATAAAGGCTTAAAAGAAGGAGATTTATTCCTAGTATACACGCTGAAACAACACACACGAAAATTAGAAAAGCAAGGTTATGGACCTATGATCATTAATAGACTCTCGACAAGTGGAGCAGTACAATTAGCCACCTTAGAAGGAGACATAATGCCTAATTACATTAGTGGCTGTAGAGTCAAGTTATATCAAGAACCTCTTACTGAGGATATGCTTAGACGACTCACATTGGCAACGAAGCGTAAGGAGGAAGAAAATAGAATACGTGCAGAAGCTTAGGCAGAAGCCATAGAACGCATTAAGCGCATGAAGCTAAGAAGACAAGGACTAGGGAGAGAACATTATAACCATCTGGAAACAACACCCAGATATCCCATGGCCATGTGTCAAGTAAAGTCAACCACTCATCCTAGCATAGTGGACAGGAGACCATTCATTACAGTCAGGCTAGAGCACGGCAACCCTTGCCAAGAGCTCAGGGCTTTAATTGACTTAGGTGCTGCGACTAGTGCGATTAGATGGTCCCACTATAAGGACTCAGGAATAGAAATGCGGCTAATTGAGGCATACCTCATAGGGCTAGGAGGCATGGAAAACCCTTGCATGGGTGAGGTGGACCTTCCTATCCTCATACATGATGTGACCATGACAGCGAAGCTACCAGTGTGCCATGATGACGACCTGATAGAACCCCTAATCCTTGGCCAAGATTGGCTATACGATCACTCAGTGGACCTAAGTCTTAGACAAGGCTCCTTGCAGATTGGAACCTTAGATCAGAAGCGAGTGATACCGCTTGACTTCCCTAATGGCATTCCGATTGAGGTATGTAACCCTAGACCATATGAACAGCATATGAAGGAAGACCGGAAGATCTTTGGTCAGATGAGTCACGTTATGTGACTCCAACCCAGGCAGGCTTGGCGATGGACAATTGTCAATCAGAAGGATGTCAGGAGATTTTCCCTTGGGCTTCCTGCAAACTAGAAGGGGCAACCACCCAACCGCTTGGTCAAATGGACACAATCAACGGTCAAGTGGGTTACATCAGCAGACAAATGGGAACCATTGTAGGTCAGGTGGACTGCATCAGCAGCCACATGGGAAAAATACCCTACAGTGTCCATCCTTCCACACTTACTGCGGATTGGCTTAGATCTATGTTATAGAATGCCTCACTTCCTAATGGGCAGGTTTCGCAAGTGTTGGACCTCCCTTCTTTTCCAAAGCAGAATGTCCATCCGACCTCTCAACCTCAACCACAAAGGAGTCAACCACGACGAAGGAACCGAGACCGACGACAATATCAGATGACACAAGGAGGACAGATGTATCAGCATCACAAAGCAAGAGGCACGAGACAAATATGGGTGCCAAAAGGACAGAAAGCACCAACAAATTTCAACAGTATAGACAATGATAAGAAGAAGTCAAGGCAGAAGCAGAGTTAGTATCCAACATCTCCTTGACCTTCTTCTACGAATACAAACATTCGACAAATTTGGATCGCCAAGAAGTACCTTATGAATCGACCCACACCCACGCAGATTTGGGTACCCAAGCAGTGTATTATAGCTCAACCCTCAAGCCATGTAATATATAACCCTCAAAAATCTCTTCACCCTTTGATCCCACCACATCCAATACCATCTTTTGTCCCTCAGAAGAAACATATCACCCGTTCACAAACTCTTAGGCAGTGGAGACCGAAACGTATCCAGAAGTCTTCTCCTAACCCATTGTCTAACATAACTCCCACCCCGACTAATCTACAACCTTGTAATAACTCATTCACGACTGAACCTTGTACAAATCCACACACTATAACCCAACATCACTCGTAATGACACCTCATCAAGAAATGTATGCATCATCTGAAGCATGTAGGTGTCTAGAGACCTGCATTAGTTTGCAAGAAATCATTCCATAAACCACATCACAACACTTGGCTACACGGGTTACACATCGGTTATGGAAAGGGATTGCGGTCTCACTTTAATGGGATCATGATTAATTTCCATACTAATGTGTTAATCTTATGTAGCAGATCTACTACGCATTCGCATCATTCATCATGCAGGCAGAAGGACCATCAGAAGCTGGCCCTAGTGTACCCATGACCAATATTGGAGAACTACTAGCGGAGCCCCATCCTACGGCTTAACCACCAGAATTTCAGGGATTTCCAAGACCTATGCCGATTGACGACCCTCCCAGGGGTTATACTGAAAAGATTCATCGCAATTCTCATTGGTTTCAAGGTCTAGAAGGCCCATTGGCAGAGGCAGATTTCATCTTTGAGGCAATTTGGCGTTTGATCACCGCACTTGGGCCAAGTACCAATTTTTCTCAAGAGAATTCGAAGGACTATAGAACACAGAAGACTTAACGCATGTTTGGGCAAGAGTAGGCTTCACAGAATATTTCAATGATCCGTTGCCTAAACCCGACTTCTATAGATGCTATTACTTAATCACCACTTTGACACCTTCGGAGAACAAGGATCTACCAGGAACATTCATTTTTCCGTCATTAGTAAATGATCCACCATATAAGAGGTTTTACCTTTCTAAAGATCTGATTCGCGTTGCAATCAAGATCCATGGTACCCACACTCCAACAGAACGAGAAAGGCTGGTTCCAGAGCCAATGAAACGTGGAGATGTTACTAAGTGGGAAGATATTTCAGAAATCACACCTGAGCTCTCTAAACCGTTGAGGATATGCATGCAACATTTCACTTTCCCCGCTTAGGATAGATTCACCATGCCCCACAAACGCATTTGGTTTGGCTTATATTTAGCATGTACTGGACCTCAAACGGTAGACCTAGCAAGCTGGATTATTGATCAATTGTATCTAGCACAACATAGATGGGAAAGAAAGAAGGTAATCAATGGATGTTGTGCTCTTACAAGGATTGTATATATGTGTTTGGCATATGACTTGCCGATCGAGCATTCAATGACAAGCGAGGAGTTGAAAGCATTCAAAGGGACAGCAAAGAAAGCTAGGAAGGCTAGCAAAGGTCGAGCAGGAAAGCGCATGAGAGGAACCATTCCATGCCTACAGGTCCCCGAATCATCGTCACCGCAGCCCTCTCCAGGACAGTATCCTACAGAAGCCCCTGTACAACCTATTCGCATACGATTATCACGATCTATCGTTACAAAAGGCACTTCTAGTGCGATTACATCTCAACCAACATCAGTTTAGGAACTGATCACCACTACAGCAGAAGTTCCCACCACTATTGGTGCGGAAGCTTTTTCTTTTCCGATACCTAACTTGGAAGCGGAACCCATAGATACAACATTTGATTTCGAAATGCAGGATGCTTTCTCCAATGAATTTCAGTTTTTAGAAGGACAGATATTTTCTCAAGAATATGAACGGCCAAGCTACCCGACCACGCCCTGGGAACAACCACAAGGACAAGTATATCTAGTTCCGAGGAAGAAAGAACAGAAACCGATGAAGATGACGGAGACGATGAAGCCAGCCAGGGCACTCATGAATCCCAAGAACATGTGCAGACAGATGAACAAGGACAGCACATCGACACCTAGGGTGATACCAGTATGCATGGAGATGAAACCTTTGAAGCAACAGCTTATAGGCTAGCCATCAAAAAGTTGTATCGCACCATCGAGAAAGTTTGGGCGCGTAAGAAGTTAACTGAGGAAGAAAGCGAAACACTCATAGAGCAAGAACTGGTCTCAGGCAGTTTCGAAGAAGTATACATCAGAGGCTTCAGGGAACTTGTCAAATCAGTGGGATCCACCGAAGCCTTAAGATATTTGCAGAGAAAACCGTTACCACAGTATGACCCTCGTAGAGTTTGCTTACTAAACAAACCTGGTGAATACATTCGTGTACCCACAGGTGCATAATCTTCAGAAAATGCTAGGGAAGCACGTCTGATCCCTGAAGGCTCATTGGCAGAAGAAGCTGTCCTCGTCGATTCCCTGCCCCACACTACTACTATATATACCACCACTGTAACCGAAGTACCTGCCACCCCAACCGCTCCTCTTTCACCTCCCGTCTCTCCAATCTCCCGTGTACATCCGATCTCTCCCAGACCATCCACATCTTTGGATAGCGCTATAGTAGAAGCCTTTGTTGCTTCCATTCCTCTAACCCTTCCCGCACCCACTCAACCTAGTCTAACCCCTAGAACTTCTACGCTCCTATCCAGTCCATTTCTCCATCCATCTTTTCCATCCTTCCCTACACCCCCGAGACCACTATTTCCATTTCTAACCCCGATGACTTTCTCCCCTGTATCACCTCCCCGACCCAGCATATTCCCACTTTCCCCTTTCCACCAAGCAGCATTAGAGAACCCCTCTGTAAATTACTCTTCAACCTTTGTAAATCCAGTATTTACACCCACGCACGCACCCACTTTCACGCCATTATTCACAGTCACCGCACTTGATACCACATCCAGTGACATGGATATATCACCACCCACTGCACCCCCACTCACTTCATTCATGGCACAACCATATTTAGGCACCTCAAATTTTTCCACTGTCACCACTGCATCCACATTCCCATCCCCATTTCCCTTACCCTTTGCATCAACACCCACACACACCGCAACTGCATTCACTCTGTCACTAATATTATCACCCACTATAGACACTGCATTTCGACAGATGTTCACATGCATGACTCAAGTAAGAGATGAGTTTGCATCTCTTGGAAATAATTATCAGCCGCTGCAGAAGATGACCCATGATTTACAATCGCAGCTCAATTCACTAACCATCGAGAATGCCTCACTAAACACCAGATACCAAGAGCTACGAGAGGCATATCACAAACTTGAACTAGAAAGTGAAGAAAAGATGAAAGAAGCTGTCATGGATATTGATAACTTGTTAAGGGCACAGACTATTCGCAATGCAACGCTCACTAGGAACATGGGCTTACTCAGACGACACTTGGCAGCAGCAAAAGAAGAGAACCAGTGCTTACAAGAACAGAACAGAGAAAATTTAGAAGCTGCTCTAGATCAGCCAGACCAACCATTGAGCCCTAGTCGCTTTAAGGCTGTGCCCTTAGAATCTATGAAAATGTTGTTAGATGATCATGTCAGATTATTAGATGAGTACGACAGCATGAACGAGGAGTTTCAGAAGCTCAAAGATGAACACAAGATATTACAGTTAAGAGCACCAATGCCACAAGGACTACCAGCCCGTGTGGATCCATCTCCTGACATCCTAGAGGAACTCAACGCATTATGGGCCTAGGTATTAACCCTTCAATCACAGATAGCAGTATATGAAGCACCACCAAGGCTAGACTCCCCACCAAAACTACCTACAGAGGAAGAAACAGTCACTATTCCGGTGGAGGAAACTTTCGAAGAAGCATATGAACCCTAACCCATCCCAGGCGGACGAGTCACGGCTGAAGGCCAGACGACTTTCAAACTTCCAACTCCCGCATGGATGAAGACGATCGAAGAACTTGGAACAACCCACTCAGCAAGGGTAGAGGCGCAGTTACACGCCATGGCAATGATTGAAGAACGCATCTTATAGTCCCCATACTTCGCTCATTTGGCCCCTCGCAGATACATATTAGGGCATGAGCTACAGTATAAACCTTATTTTATGTTAATGGCGGAATATCAGTTGGCCATAGAGAAAGAAACATGCAAGAAACCCTCTCACACTACTCCAAATGATCCTGATGATTTGCCACTAGATGCGCAGTAAGGAGAGATCTATCAACAAGATTGGCGCAAGGATCTCTTACAGAATTATCTAGAGATGATGAGTACATGGGCCAAGGCACCATTACACTTAAAATACAACCCATGTTGGGGACCAGTGCTACGTCGCTGCTCCTAGAAGGCATTTGCAATTAAAGTACAGAATAACAAGCAATGCCAGGACTGGTTGAATTACCCATACTTCACCCCACCCACTGGACCACCTACAATCGGATACATGATGGCAACGATTCGCCACTGGCTCCCACGCTTGAAACATATGGACGATATAGCAGCGCACATGAGTGTCAAGATATTTGACATGATGCAGATGGTTTTTAAAGTCTTCAGACGAGTCAAGGCACCACATGTAAACACCTCGGGCTTCGAGCATGGTAACCTAGATCTTGCATATGATATGAGTACAACGCCATCGCTACGGGTGTGTTACGCTTGACATTGCAGAATTAAATACTTACCGGCGTGCTACAAGCAAACCTTCGAAGAAATGTTCACAATCGGTTTCTGGGAATACCATTCGGAAGTGTTCATTAGCAGGCCTACGCATTTACTTCAATTATTTGTCTGTGAACAGATGGTATATTCCACGCATTATCGACTCCCGCCATAAGATGAACTGCAACCCATTGATTGGGAGAAACTCAAGGCAGATCTGGCCCGAGGAATTCGCATATCGGAACACACCCTCGCTTAGGAACTACTCCAGAATTACATCTGACAGACCTCACAACAAGGTTCTGTCGCAGACGATAGAAGCGAGAGGGAGGGGGGTGTTGGCAGTAGTCAGAGGCATAGAAGACGCGGAAGCATGTAAATACAGAGCAAGGAGTCAGTCAAATCAATTTTTCAAGGATTTATGTTTTATAAATACTTTTCGAAACCTCTAACAGTGATTTTCATCACTTTTGTAATATATGTAACATAGAAAAACACTTTTTGTAATTTATGAAAGAACTTGGAGAAGCTTGTCGAAGGTAGAAAAGTGCGTTTCAAAGCGATGAAGTTTGATCAAGCCAACCGGCACAAGACCAGCCCTTGAGCTTATGGAGACTCAAATAGACCTTATAGGCATGTGATAAGTGCAAAGAAACACACTATGTACTTTGGAGCATCAAGGAGAATGAGTCGATACAAAACAGATAGGTTTGCAGGTCGACTAGCTCAAAAAACTCACTATCTATGGAAGAGACAATGAACTTCAAATGCCCATAGCGACCAGCGTGATTACAATTAGAAAAAATACTTTTATTGGAGTGATACACATAGGGTTGAGTCTATGGAATGCACAAAAGTATAAGGAATAAGAAAAATATGCTATAGGAATGAATGCGACATTCACCGGTGGTACTTCCTATTTTTCAGGAATACGCAGAGATTGACCCCTAGATACAAAAATGCAGATTTATCCCAATCTACCAAACCAAATGCTTTGAAACTTTATAGGCATAAATTAGACACTAATACCTTTCCAATGAGTCATCTTGCACTCAATTTTGAGCTCTGGCGAGAGAGCAGCAGCCTCTGCAAGATTACTGTTGGCGAAGAAGATGATGCAGAGAATTGAAGGAGCAAGACAATGATGGTCACAAGTGTATGTATATTGCTTCCATGTAATGTACAAGTGATTTAAAGTCCTTATATAGCCTCTAGGAGTGTTCCATGACTTTTACAAGTTGAATTTGAATTCAAATGAAGGTGGGAATGTTTGTTGGAGGGAATCAATTCACTTTCCTACAATCTAGGAAAAATGAAGATCTACTTTGACCTACTTTTAGGTGATTGATTGCTTGATTGAATGCAACTTCAACCACCTAAAATTCGTGGGATTTTGGCTCTATATTTCTACCTTTACATGTGTAAAGCTCAAGGCTTTTACAACGGTAAATGATCCATAAAAAATCTCTCAAAAAAATACAATAAATGAGCATATGAAAAAGAACTCTCCAACGGATATTCTTTCGACGCGATAGCCTTTGATGTAGATCAAATCCACCTCAAGCATAGTGTAAGCTTGATGTTCCAACAATTTATAGCTCCATTTTGTGCAAGCCGAGGAGTCCTCAAGCTTGAGGAGCTTAGGTAGAATAAGCGTACCAATTTTGGTTATTTTTAGACACCGTTTACCATTTCAAATAGCATCTAAGACCTATTTTTTAACTATGCCGGTCACTAGATGTGAAACCGGTCAAAACTAGTCTAGAATCTATAAAAAGAGCTAAAGAGCTCATTTTTGAGGTTAGCTAGTGTAGACTTGTATGAGCTAGAGTGAGTTTGAGCTTGTAAGAGTGTTCTTGAGTAATAGAGTCGAATTCCTACCTTCCATTGTGTCTTGCTTGTCTCTTCGTTGTGTGTGTGTATGTGTGTGTGCATCTCTATGCTTCTCACCTTCACTCCCACTTCATCTCATATTCACAATCTTCATATCACTCCTATCTCTTCCGCGGATTGACATTAATGAGGTGGAGCTTCTTAACGTGGTTCTCACCATTGTGCTAGAGCAACAGATGGTCTTATGATATGCTAAATATATTTCTCTATGTGTAGTCCATCATTTTTTATGAAATCACTCATATCTTACTAAGCTTGTTAGAGTTTCCCAAAAGGAATTAAGCCAATTGCTACTATGCTCCAAGAATTGTTCAAAACATTGAACAAGTGTAGGAACAAAAATAGCAAGTTTTTGTTCTTGGATCAACATCTACCTATTTATTTTGATCCATTGATTTGTTGGAGCAATTCTATGATAAGTCTAAGTATTGGCTTGAGTCTCACAAAGTCATAGGAGAAGCTTTAAAGTGAAGACAATGTATGAAGATTCAAAGAGTTCACTTGTGAACTATCTCTTGTAAGTCTTTGAACAATTACTTGATGTAACAGTGAAGAATCAAAAGTGGTTGAATCCACTTGATGCTTAGGCAAGGAGAACTCCATGGACGCATAATTGAGTTAGTTTGAATCTATCACTAGAAATAAGGAAACTTGATTTAGGTGAGCTCTTATTCAAATTCAAATGTTGGCTCCAACTCTCACTATATATATACAAGAGGACCTTTCACGCACATCCTCACAAAAAGAGATGCAACAATTACCATTGAGGCATGCATGGAAACACAAAGCAATACAATAGGGCCAGATGTGTGAGAATAAAGAATTATTTGAAGACCAAAAGTTAGCAAGGGGCAAAGGCTGAAAAGTTGAAGAGGGTGACTAAGAATATCACATCCTTAGTCACTAGATGCATGCATGGTAGCCCAAATTATCACCGTCACCCAAATATATGAATGTACGGAATACCAAGGGGAAGACAGAAGCATAGGACTGACATCCGGATAAGGTAACAAATTCTCTGACAATCCTAGCCACTTTGGCGATCGCTTGGTGCATGTATTGAAAGAATAATAAGAAAGCCACAAACAGGAAGCAAATCCTATCAAGGGATGACATAGACAAAGAGGGGGAGAGTGTTGCAGAGTTACGGAGCACAAAAAAGGGAGCCCCAAAAATTTTCAAATGATGGGCATAAATTTTCTTCTTCAAGATGTATAAAAACTACATGAAGCCATGTAAAAATGCACTAGAGGAGTCCCCTAGATGCATAAACCCTAGTTATTGTAACATAATCCTTGTAATTTAGTAGGAAATTAGTGTTTTTTAATAAAAGTTCAGGTCTCTCGTGTGAAAGGACCAATTTTAGGGCACATTTATATAAGTCACTTGGTGACTCTTGAAAAGAACTTTTTGCCATTGTGAGAATTGAAGCTGATTTTTTGAATTTTCCTATTGCTTGCTAATTATCTTCTTCTCCAAGAGCTTTTGTGTGTGTAATATGCTTGAAATGTGTGTGTAGGACTATTGTCCACCCCTTCCCATCGTGTTTGAACTCATGTAGTGCATGACTGAGACCTAAGGAGTTGTGGAGCAAGTGTTGGTGTTCCCCCCATTCACTATTTTTTTCATAACTTGAAGCACATTTCTTAGATTCGATTGAGTATTTCGATTAGATGTGTCTCATCGAGAGCTTTGAAATGAACCTGATTGACCATATTCAAAGTTTTCAGCTAAGAGAAAAGTTTGAATTTGTGCTTATTGTTGTAATTGGTATCCCGATGTGCATTTTCAGAGAATTAGTGAGTTGGAGAGGTAGTTGAGACATGTCACATGCATTGTAGCATTGACACTTCACTTATCATCACATGTGCAGGTCTTCATACACTTGGTACATCGGATTGATAATTAAACGTGCATTAATCCACCATTATATGCACTTGTGGGGCGATTGAGGTACAATCTCATCGATAGAAGTCCCTAAGGATTCACGACTTAGGTACACACTCCACTCTAGTGCCCATCCATGGAAAACTAAGTGTGAAAGATGTTGTGTCTCCTAGAGCATCAATGATAACTTGGGGTTGCACTCTCTCACCCAGAACATCAACATAATGTGTCAAATCACTACCCTATAATTCATCATCAAACTTCTTACCTTTTCCTTTGGAATCTTTACCTTTACTTCTATTTGTGTAAAGGGTAGAAGATTGATTACCTGAGGGCTATACTTGAGGTTGGTGGACTACAAAGTTTATCCTCATACTTGAGGTCTTTATGGATGAATTACAACAACATTGAAGATATACCTAGAGTCATAGAAACTATGATTTTTATATTACTTAGAACAAAAAATGGGGAATGCATTGGTCTTGGCTCAAGGAGAACTTGAACTCTTATCCCTTTGGCATCCCTTGATTGAGATAAAGAAGCTATAGTGTTTTATAAAATTCTCCATTAGGCCATTTGGGCATATACTAGATCCCATATACTACCTGATATCACACCTCCCTCTAGTCGTGTAAGAGGTGTCATGGGGATGAAGAGGACATGGTAGAAATCTTTTATACATATCTTTTACATAGGATTTCTATATTAAAATATGAATTGTATATTACTTAGATCAATTTATTTTTTTTCCACATCCTCTAATAGTGGAAGAAATATCATTACCTTTTTTTTAATCCACATAATCCATATCTTTTTATTTTTCAATCCACATAATCATTACTTCTTTTACTTTCGATATCATAACATTACAATAAGTCCAGTGAGCCGTAAAATCTTCATGTCGATATGAGGTGCAACATCTCTCTCATGTACGTTTTGTTTGGGGCGCAAATTACATGTTTTTAGTTGCTTTTGTACGTTTCTTTTGTTCTCATGCGGTCCTCATTGCTCTGGGGTCCTTTGAGGACTTTCTTCATAGATGGATCACAACCTCAAAAGGACAATTGGAGAGATTTGATGTGGAAATCTATCGACTCCTTGCCCTTGGATATCATCCCTTTTTGGCAATTTTTCCATAGCGGAAGATCTTTATAATAGATTGAAGAAGAGACTACGGTTATTGAAGGGTTGAAGAAACATTGTTGGGACCTAATCAAGCTTCATCATGATCTTATTGAGGTTAATGATCTCAAGAATTTTCGTGATCGTACCTCTACTCTCGTGAACATCCATGGAAAACTAACTGTGAAAGATGCTACATCTCCTAGAGCATCACTGATAACTTGTGGTTGTACTCTCTCACCCAAAACATCAACATTAATGTTTCAAATCAGTGCCCTATAATTCTAATGTTTAAATGCTTTGTTAATAATAGTAAAGCTCCTAGGTTCCATGTAGATCCCATGGTCTCTTCCCTCCCCTCAATGTAGTAAGAGATCTCTCTTGCCCCGAGACATGCTTTCAACATTCACTCTCCTTTGAAAGGTTGGACTAATGTTGTCAATTAGGACCACGCCATCTTGCGTAGAGCTTAGAAACAAATCCAAAATATCGAAAGAGTTAAGGCAGAATCAAGGCGAATCCCACATGCAAAGAGGGATGCTTAAGAATAGGATGATCATCCTTAGATACAAAGAGAAAATCAAGAGGAAGAAGCTTCAAATTTACTTCAAAGATTGATGGGCAAAAAAGTCCAACAAACATATGCATTCTGTTAAAAAAGAAACAAAGAAAATAAGCTCTTCCTCACATGATTGATAGCACTATTGTGGAATGCTCTTTGGATGAGGAAAATTGCATTTTTTTTCGTCAATAATTCTAACCACTTGATTGGGTTTTCTACTCTGCTTTCTCCTTAATGGCATGGTTGCATGGCCATCATCTCAAGCGTCAAATTAAAAGAAATTCTCTAAATATTTTGCACTTTCTCGATTCTCCCCTAACTAGCTAATGGATCCTTGAAGCAATTGAAACCCTCCCAAAAGTTTAATGTCATGGGTTTGACAACCTCATTAATGAATTTTCCTTTAAAGATGTTTAGGTGGTTCCTACAATTTTCGAGATCCATCCATTGAGAAATGCATTCTTCACATCCATCTGATATATGTTCCAAATTTTGATAGTTGCAATACTCATGAATACACTACTTGTAGGCATATTTTTTTATAGAAGATAACATCTCCTCATAATCAATGCCTACCCTTAGGACACAAGTCTATCCTTGTACCTATTAATGGTTCCATCAAAATTTTCCTTTACCTTATAGATCCATCTAGATCAAATGACCATCACATGTCCCTTGGGAACTAACTCCCAAGTTTTCTTTTCGTGCAAGGATTCAATGTCTTCTTCAATTGCATGCTCCCATTCTAGCTTCTTCTTGGCTTCCTCATTGGACAAGGGTTCTTACAAGTTCCAATCTTGAGCTATGTAAATAGAGCGTGTTAGAAAGAGACTTGAATGATGTGTGTGTGACTCTCCTCCCATCCATATATACCCTCTTGTACTCTAAAAATAGCAATGTTCTGGAATAGTCTAGTGTGAACATGTGGCCATCATGCAACACTTATTCCCATTACTACCAAAGTACCTTAGAGTATCCCCTGAGCTTGGGACCTTGGCTAACTGGCCCTTGTCCCTCACACACATGGATTGATCCCTGTGGATCATATGGACTGGTCCCTATGGATCATCCCTCTGATTGATCCCTGTGGATCAATGTCCCACATGGATCATTCTCCAGAAAGGATACTAAATCAGAGACGTCTAGGAGTATTTAGTAGCCTGGAGGGGATTACCTCTTACTAACTCTACTTGGGAATCAGAAGCTCTGGTTCGCAAGTACTTTCCCTCATTGATCATTGAGGACAATGATCTTTAGAAGGGGGAGAGAGTTTGAGACATTGATCCACAGGGATCAATCAGAGGGATGATCCACAGGGATCAGTCCATACGATCCACAGGGATCAATCCATGTGTGTGAGGGACAAGGGCCAGTTAGCCAAGGTCCCAAGCTCGGGGGATACCCTAAGGTACTTTGGTAGTAATGGGAATAAGTGTTGCATGATGGCCACATGTTCACACTAGACTATTCCAGAACATTGCTATTTTTAGAGTACAAGAGGGTATATATGGATGGGAGGAGAGTCACACACACATCATTCAAGTCTCTTTCTAACAGAGCGTTTCATTGCCAATGAAGTGTCATAATCATACCTTTCTGGTTTCTTTTTCTTCCTTGTAGAGCTTCTAATGGTTTTTTGAGAGGATTCTAAAACATTCCTCAATCCTTGTACCTTTGCAATACCTTTTGGATATCCATGAATTGATCTCCCGCATAGGAGTCTTCTCATCATCGTGCTTGAACATGCTGGAAATTCTTCCTCCAAGACATAAGCCAATTTGTCTTTCCTACAATCATATTCAAATCAAGACTTATTTTCATCAAACACTACATGTTGACTCACTATGAATACTTTTTTTCTAGGATTATATAGCCTATAATCCTTTTGATTTATTTCATATACTATAAAGACACACTTCTCTACCTTAGGACGAAATTTACCTATGATTTGAGATTGTATATATGCATATGCAATGAACCCAAATATCATGCAATGATCCAAGCTTGGTAGTCTTCTTTTCTGAGATTCATAAGGAGTAAAAACTTCCAAAGACTTTGAGGGCAACTTGTTTATAAGATGGGTCGTAGTGGATAGTTCCTCTGCCCATAGGTAATTTGACAACTTCTTCTCATTCAACATGGACCATGTTGCTTCCACAATAGTTCTATTTCTCCTCCATTCTACTTAGGTGTGTACCTTTTCGTTATCTCTCTTTTGATTCCCCTTTCTTTCAAGTCGAATCAAACTCTTTGGAGATGTATTCTCCCCCTCCATCACATGTTATCCTTTTTAGGGTTTTAATTGTTTGCCTTTCCACAAGCTCTAGATACAATCATCTAATACCTTGATCATGAGATAGATTGATCCTTACGTGTCCCCCAAACATCAATGTGGACAAGCTCTAAAATGTCTCTGTGTATGTATCCTTTTCTTTGTGATTGGTATCCTCTGAGATTTCCCAATTTATGTGCACTCCACTTGTGAATCATGTGTTGCTTTGAGCTATTAGGTAGTCCAAGCACGCTTTGATCTATACACATTTCCTTTATGGGTCTCTCTCCAATGTGAGCCAATCATTTATGCCAATCCTCTAGCTTTGATAGGGTTTGTGTACCATAATTGAATAATGCTATGATCCTAGTGTATTGGAGTTCAAAGGTGAACAATCTACCTATTTTTGTTATATTCATGAGTAGGAGTGAATCCTCTTGAGATTGATCATGAGTGTAGTTGTTGTAGTCTCTTCTTCGTTTGTAGCATCCTTGATAATCATTGTTGTAATTTTTATTATCATATCCTTATGAGTTGTTGTGTGTGCCTTTAGGAGCTCCATATCCACCTATGTTGTGTCTTCTTCCTCTCTGATTCCTTGGGTTCTTGGAAGAATTCCCTATGATGTGATTGGTTAATCCAAGAATGACACACGATGAGTAGCTTCTAGATCTCCCCATGCTTTATCTATCACCTCTACCTCTTCATCTTGAGCTTCTACCTCTATTTGCATACATATCTTGGGGGTACTTCCTTCATCATCAAGCTTCCGCCTTTTCCTTTGGAATCTTTACCTTTACTTTTATCTGTGTAAAGGGTAGAGATTGATCATGAGTGCAGTTGTTGTAGTCTCTTCTTCCTTTGTAGCATCCTTGGCAATTTTTGATACATTTTTTATTGGTGTGTCCATATGAGTTGTTTTATATGCCTTTAGGAGCTCCATATCCACCTCTGTTGTGTCCTCTTCCTCTCTAATTCCTTGAATTCTTGGAACAATTCTTAGTGATGTGATTGGTTAATCGACATATGGCACAAGGTGAGGAGCTCATATATCCCCATGCCTTGTCTATCACCTCTACTTCTCCATCTTGAGCTTCTACCTCTACGTGCAAAGATAGCTTGGGAGGTACTCCCTTCATCATCAAACTTCTTGCCTTTTCCTTTGGAATCTTTACCTTCACATCTATTTGTCTAAAGGGCAGAAGATTGATTACCTGAAGGCTATAGCTGAGGTTGGGGGAATACAAAGTTAATCCTCATACTTGAGGTCTTTCATGGGGGAGTTAGAACAACGTTCAATATATATCTAGAGCCACAAAAACGGTGATTTTTATATAACGTTTTGTTTGGGGCGTAACTTACATGCTTTTGGTTGTTTTTGTACGTTTCTTTCTTTATTACACTCATTTCCACGTCTTTCTTTATTCCTAAGAGATCAACACATGTCATATGAGACATGCTACGTGCACTAGCACTCACATGTGTTGATTCACAAAGAAGGAATTCCGAGAATATAAATACAAGAAGATTGCTCTCTACTCTCTATTCACAAAAATCAACCATTTTTCCATATTTTTGTTACACTCTTTTCCATATTTTTTGAGAATATAAATACAAGAAGATTGCTCTCTACTCTCTATTCACATAATTTAACCATTTTTTTCCGTATAGTCTTATTAGTTACCTTCTCTACTTATTTGATTATTGTTACTTCCTTCTTCACACAAAACGGACACATAATTCAGGCTGCTGTGCATCAAATTATAATTATCAGAAATTGTAAAGATTACAAATATCATTTGAGAACATGTTACAATGTATGATTATAAAACATGTTACAAATTGTAGGCATGGGGATTCATTGGTGAGGTTGAGAAATTGTGGTATTGAGAATTTTGTAGTAGGTGATTTCTCTTGAAAGTGGGATTGAAATTATCTAAGAAGACGTGATTGAGATCAAAATTTCCATTTAACATTCTAAGGAGTTATTTGATTCCACTTTGATATCTTGTTTGACGAGGGCATATGGAAGTGCATATTTGAATCCACTTTGATATGTCTTCTAAGGAATGGAGATTTCATTACAAAAATATTCAATTATGTTAGGTTTTAGTTCATAGCATACGTATTTTAAAAAATGATCATCGCTTTTAAGGATCCTTCCTGCCACATGGCTTCAAGAAAAGATCATCAACATAGATTTCATATGTCTTCCAAGAGGTCAAAATTGATGGTGATGACCTCCTAAAAAGACTTCGAAGTATCTCCACTATTCATCGATGGCTTGCCGTCAACCACTACAAGAACATGTGATCCTCATTTCTCTGGGGGGGGGTCCTCTAAGGAAATGCACCAGAGATGGTCACAACATCTTTCCCTTCACCATCGCTTTCTCATATGCCTCAAATGGAGAATTAAAAACATTTGATATGTGGCAATCTATCGACTCCTTGCCCTTGGATATCATCCTTTTTTCATGCTTTTACCATGGTGGAAGATCTTTCTAATAGATTGAAGAAGAGACTACAATTATTGAAGGGTTGAAGAAACATTGTTGGGAACTACTGAAGCTTCATCATCATCTCATGATCTCGTTGAGGTTAATGATCTCAATAACTTTCTTGGTCATACCTCCACTCTCGTGTCCATCCATGGAAAACTAAGTGTGAAAGATGCAACGTCTCCTAGAGCATCAATGGTAACTTGGGGTTGTACTCTCTCACCCAAAACATCAACATTGTTGTGTCAAATCACTACCCTATTAAATTCAATGTTTAAATCCTTTGTTAATGTTTAATTTAGTGTCTCTTCCCTCCCCTCAGTTCAGTAAGAGATCTTTCTTGCCTAGAGACATGCTTGCAACATTCACTATCCTTTGAAATGTTGGATTAATGTTTTCAATTAGCACAATGCCATATTGCATAGACCTTAGAAATAAATAAAAAACATCCAAAGAGTTAAGGGAGAATCTCTATAAAATGCTCCATTGGATGTAGATGGAAGTCAATCAAGGCAATTCCCACATGCAAAAAGGGATGCTTAAGATTAGGAGTATCCTTAGATACAAAGAAACAATGAAGAGGAAGAAGCTTCAAATTTACTTCAAATATTGCTGGGTAGAAAATTCTAACAAGCGTACTACAGACATATGCAGTCTCTTAGAGAAGAAACAAAGCAAATAAGCTCTTCCTCACATGATTGATGGCAATGTTTTGGAATGGTCTTTGGATGAGGAAAATTGCATGTTTTTTGTCAATCATTTTAACCACCTTATTGGGTCAATCATTTTAACCACCTTATTGGGGTTTCTACTCTGCTTTCTCCTTAAAGGCATGATTGCATGGCCACCAACTCAAGCGCCAAATTAAAAGAAATTCTACAAGATATTTTGCACTTTCTCGATTCTCCTCTAACTAGCTAACTAATCCTTGAAACAATTCAAACCCTCCGAGAAGGTTTATGACATGGGCTTGAAAACCTCACTAATGCATTTTGCAAAACCTTTAAAAATTTTTAGGTTGTTCCTACCTTTTTTGAGATCCATCCATTGAGAAATGCATTCTTCAAATCCATCGGATATATGTTCCAATTTTTGAGAGTTGCAATACTCATGAATATGCTGCTTGTAGGCATCTTTACCATAGGAGAGAGCCACTCCTCATAATCAATGCCTTGAGTCAGAGAATTCCCTTTGGACACAAGTCTATCCTTGTACCTATTAATGGTTCCATCACAAATTTTCTTTGCCTCATAGATCCATCTAGATCCAATAAACTTCATAGGTGTCTTGGGAACCAACTCCCAAGTTTTCTTTTTTTTTTTTAATAAAGGAAGTTCGGCCCAAAGTTTTCTTTCCATGCAAAGCTTCAATCTCTTTTTCAATTGCATGCTTCCATTCTGGTTTCTTCTTGGCTTCCTCATTGAATGAGGGTTCTTAAATGTTTAAGTCTCGAGCTATGTAAATAGAGTGCTTAGGTACCAATGAAGAGTCATAATCATACCTTCATTGTTTCTTTTTCTCCCTTGTAGATCTTCTAATGGTTTTTTTGAGACGATTATAAAACATCCTTCAACCCTTGTACCTTTATTCATCTCCCTTCTAGAAGTCCTTTGATCATCATGCTTGAGCATGTTAGAAAGTCTTCCTACAAGACATAAGCCAATTCAACTTTCATGCAATCATCTTGAAACCAAGAAATATTTTCATCAAACACTACATCTTGACTCAGTATGAATACTTTCTTGCTAGGTTTATATAGCATATAACCTATTTGATTTATTTCATAGCCTATAGAATCACACTTCTCTACCTGACGATCAAACTTACCTGTAATTTGATATTGCATATATGCATATGCAATGAACCCAAATATCTTGCAATGATGCAACTTTGGTAGTCTTCTTTTGGGGAAGTGGGTACTCCCTCTACCCACAGATTATTTGACAACTTCTCATTCAACATGGACTTGGTTGCTTCCACAATGGTCCTATTTCTCCTCCATTCTACTTAGGTTTGTACCTTTATGTTATCTCTCTTTTGATTCACCTTTCTTGCAAATAGGAATCAAACTCTTTGGAGAAGCATTCTACCCCTCCATCACACCTTATCCTTTTGAGGGTTTTAACTTTTTGGTTTACCATAGGTGCTAGATACGTTTTGAAACATGAAAATACTTCATCTTTATGCTTCATAAAACAAAGTATTGTCCATCTGCTACAATCATCTATGGAAGACACATAATACCTTGACTGTGAGATGGATGGATCCTTAATTTGTCCCCAAACATCAGTGTAAACAAGCTCTAGAATGTCTCTATGTATGTACCCCTTTCTTTGTGAATGGTTTCTTGTGAGATTTCCCAAATTTATGTGGAGAACACTTGTAAATCAAGTGTTGCTTGAACTATTAGGCAGTTGAAGCATGATTTGATCAGTACACATTTTCTTTAGGTGTCTCTCTCCAATGTGAGCCAATCAATTATGCCAATGCTTTAACTGTGATAGGGTTTGTGTAACATAATTGAATAATGCTATGTTCCTAGTGTATTGGAGTTCAAAGGTGAACAATCTACCTGTCTTTTCTCCTTTGGCTATCTTTTCAAAACCTTGGTATGGATCCTCTACATACGCTCCATACTTTTTGAACCTCACTTGCAATCATTTCTCCACAATTTAATCTAAACTTATCAATTTCTTAATAATGCTAGGTACATATAGAACTCTGCTCAATAGATTCATATTACCATTTGATGTCTTTACATTTCGAATCTTCTCCATAGGGTGCCTTGTGTCATCTCATGTTTGGACCTCATGCTTCTTTGCAGGATGCTCCAAGTTTGAAAGCAATGTTATGTTCCTTAAACCATGATTTGAGCATTCAAAATCAATTTATAACACATGCTCATTGAAATTACCTCCTTTCATTGTCAATTTTATGAGCATGAGCTAGGTTGCATTTATAATATGTTAATTTTATTGGTGGTTTTCATAATAAATGTGGAAAGAAATTCGGACACGGACACACTTTTGAGTGAAAGTGCTTTTGATTGAAAATTCTTTTGATTGAAAGCACCTTCAATTGAAAAGCTTTTTGATCAAAAGTGCATTCGATCAAAAATGTATTTCTAAGCAATAAAATATATATTTTTTCATTCGATCAAAAAGCTTATCATTAGGGAAAAATGTGAACTCTACATGAGCCTTTTAGGAATTCCTACCTTTAGGGATTAAAAAGCTTAATCTAGGAGGTTAATGGGTCATAGAAGCTTCAAACTTCTCCCTAGGTAGAGCCTTTGTGAAAAGGTCTAGAAAGTTCTCCTTTGTGGGCACATATGTGAAAGTGATCTCTCCAGTACAGAACCTCTCCCTCACATAATGATAGTACATCTCAATGTGCTTAGTGTGAGTGTGGAACACACAATTCCTCAAAATTGCCAATGCACTCAGACTATCAGTGAAGATGGTGGTGGCAAAAGATTGACCAACACCCAAATCAACCATAAGGCATCTGAGCCACAAACACTCAACAATCATTGTGAAAGCTTTCCTATACTCAACCTCACAACTAGAAGTAGCCATAGTAGGCTACTTCTTCCTCAACCAAGATATGCATGAGATACCACTCATGAAGCAAAAACCACTCGTGGACACATGCGTGCCATAGCAACTAGTCCAATTAGAGTAAAGAAAAGCATGTAAATCTAGTGGTAGTGATCCCCCCTTGGGATAAAACAATCCAAGTAGTCGGGTACCACTCAATTAGCGAAAGATGCACTTAACCACCTGCCAATGCTTCACACCTAGGAAATGCATGAACTTGCTCACCTATGAGAAATCAAAGTGAATATCTTGCTGAGTAATGCATAAGAAAATCAAGCATCCAACAACTTGTTGATAGAGAACAACATCAAATGCATCTCTCGCTCATGAAGACTCAATCCTAAACCTTTCTCCATAGGAGTGGAAATAGGTTTGCAGTCTTGAAGGCCAAAATGCTACAATAATGGGTCAATATATTTTGTTCGACACAAAGCTATTCCACCATCAACTTGCATAAAATGAATGCTCAAATAATGATGCAAATGCCCCAAATATAAAATTAGCAATATGCTTCTGATGAGGACCAATGAGCAGCATATCATCAACATATACAACAATGATCAAAAGCACATCATTTGCATGCTTAACATAGAAGGTGCTCTCAATTAGACTCTTCTCAAAACCATGTGCGATTAGGTAGGCATGTATCTTATCATACCAAGCATGTGATGCTTGCTTCAAACCATATAATGCCTTTTTCAACATGCACACTTGGTTTTCATGCCCTTTCTGCAAGAAGCTACGGGGCTAAAAAACATACACTTCTTCATGCAAGTCACCATTCAAAAAATTAGTTTTTAATTTCCAATTGATGTACATTCCAACCATGATGAGTTGCAGGTGCACAGATGTTGTGAACAGTAGTCATTTGGCATGTAGGAGCAAAGGTCTCATCAAAATCATTGCCTCTTTCTTGAGGATAATCCTTTGCAACAAACCTAGCCTTATACCTATCAGCTATTCCATTAGGCTTATGCTTCATCTTACATACCCACTTAGTGTCAATGGCCTTCTTGCGAGGAGGCAAGTCACATAAAGAGCAGGTAGGATTTTTCATAATAGCATCATATACTGATTGCATAGCAGGTATCCAATTTTCAAAATTATAATCCTATTGGAGCTCTGATATACATTGAATTATTGTAGTGAATGTGGTATTTACAGGTGCAGATGCAAAGGGAATAGTGTTTAATGCAAGGGGAATGGGAATGGGAATGGGAATGGGAATGGTGGATGCAGTGCATGATGGTACAGATGATGTTGGTGGAGGGGGGAGCAGGGATGGTGGAAGCATGGGGGGAGGGGGAGGTGTAATGGGTGGAGAAATGTCCATGGGATCGGATAGTGTGGTGCTTGTGGGAGCTACCATGTAAGTGGGACTAGTAGGTGAAGTGAGCATGGTATCTATGTATAGAGAAGTGGATGTGAGTGTTTGTGAACCTAACATCTGTGTGGTGGGAACATGAATGAAACTTTCCATGAATGATATGTATTGGGGTGGGGCATTGGTGGTGATTGAGGTATAGGGGAACATGGATGAGGCAAATGGAAAGTATGGATCACAGGGAAGGGGATTGTGTAAAGGGGTATGCAAGGATACCTAAACTACCTTCGGTGGGTCTTGGGTGTCCTATACTAGGTATAATGGGGTGTCAATGGTGGGCTATGTTGAGGGCGAGACGAGTAAGAAGAGGAAAAAAAGAAAGCAACGAAAGAAACAGCTTCACTAAAAGCCAAATTTGAAGATAGACAAAGGTAAAGATACATCTCTGCAGGAAGCCCCGCAGGGGCGCAACACCCATCTCTGCACAGAGCCCCGCAGGGGCACGCACCAGGCCACAAAGCTAAACCCCGGGGTCCAGAGGAGTGGATTTTTCAAACATCAGAGTAGGACCAAAAGTTAGAAAGGGGTAGAGGCTGAAAAGTTGAAGAGGGTGACTAAGAATAGCACATTCCTAGTCACTGGTGGCGTGCGTGGCAACCCAAGTCAACAGGCAAGACAACTACATCAGGCTCTCGAGTAGTAGAGCTTGAATCAAGAAGGCCATCGAATCTGCATGTCTGTTCAACTGCAGACAACACTGACCACAGGGCGCGTGCGCGAAGCAAAGTCTGTCAAAGGAAGCGAAGTCTGTCAAGGGACGACAGAGGCGAAGAGGGGGAGAGTGTTGCAGAGCCAAAGAGCGCACAAAGCAGAGAAAAAGACGGGCCCCAAAATTTTTCCGATCTGGACCAAATATCTTTGTAACATATTCATTTGTGTAATATATTTCCCTTGTAAAGGCACTAGAGGAGTCCTCTAGATGCATTCCCATAGTAGAATAGAAGCTTACCCATGTAAAATAGTAGGGAATTAGCTCTTAGGGAATAAAGTGCCGGTCACTTGTGTGAAAGGACCATTTTTAGGGCACTGGTATATAAGTCAAATGTGACTCTTTGTAAAGGACTTTTGGCCATTGTGAGAATAGAGAGCACAGAAATTCGAATTTGTGTCTTCTTCCCTCTTCATCTTCTTCTTTGTGAGCTTGTATGCATGTGTATTGCATGGAAAGAGTGCTTGTGAGTGTGATCTATCCTTGAGAGTGTTTCTTTGCTGTAGGAGAGGTGTGTGCGAAGTGTAGGAGGTGCTGAAGTGTAGGAAAGTATTCCCGCGACTCAGTATTTCTGTCATAACTTGAAGTAGGAGTGTCGGAATTGCGTGAAACCACTGCCATTGGATGCGTCTTCTCGAGAGCTTCGAAACGCATATGCTATTCGCTATGTTTGGAGCTCGGAGCTAGGAGAAAAGTCCAAAATACTGACGGCTGCTGCACCAAGTATCGTTTCGTCTTGACCTACAGTTGAAGCTTGTTAGGATAAGTGTTTTTCTCATTTTCACTTTTGAGTAATACTTTTGCATTGACCATTACGCATTTGCATGTCTTCATACACTCGGCTAGGTTAGTATACTCTTCGGATTGATAAATTAAAAGCGTGTATCCCCACTATATGCACTTGTGAGGGGATTGAGGTATAGTCTCTTTCTCCACAAGTCCCTAAGTTGAAGCTTAGGACAACACAGGCTCTATAGAAAAAAATGGGGAAGTAAAAAGAGGGTTGGTGATAGAAGAAAAGAGGGTTTCTTGAGAGGTTGGTTCACAAAAGGAAAAGGAGGTTGATGAGGTAGGGGTTTGGATAGTGTTTGTTAATACTACAACTATTTCAAGAGTGGTAGGAGACGGAGGTAGGGGTGATGGGGGAGATGGGAAGTGTTGAGGTGAGATAGGCGAGGTTTGTACAAAGGTCTCCAAAGTAAGATGTATGGTGGCTGTGGAGGTAATGTTTGGTTTTGTGGTTGCTTCTAGTGCAGATATGGGTATCCATATGTTGTTGCCTATCTGTGGCCTGGTTTCCACTCTACGTTTGTCGCAATGCTATGTGTATGACCTCTTGAACTCCCAAGGATTCTATGAATAATTTGAGTGTATTGATGAATTGCGAGTCCACCCCTTCATCTGCAAGGATCTAATCGATCAAGGCTTGGCCTGATGCAAATGAGACTCTATGTCATTCTTGCATCACCTTGATTGTATCATACAAGCTTTGTAATTGGGTTGTATATGCCGGGGCACCTACAAGTTCAAGAACTTCTTGATGTCTTCCCTTGTGTTCATCAACACCTTCTTTAGATTTTTCATGTTCATCATCAACTTCATCGTCTTCTTCATCCTCATTGACTATGGTAACCGACACTTGTGATGTGGTTGCTTCTGGTTGTAAGCATTCCACGACTGGTTTCTCACCTGACTAAATATTCATTTCTCATAAGATCTTTTCAAAATCCTCATTGGTGAGCTCTTCCAAATGTACTCCACCAAGGAATTCAAGGTCTGTGGGGACTAGTGGAAATATCAAGCTTGGGCCCTCAGAACTGCATCTTGGGAGGCATAGTGTGAATGGGCATACACATCGAGGTGGGGGAGTGACATCTGGGGTTAAAGTGGCTCCTCATGGTTGAGCACATGGTATTGCTCCTCGCATCCTCTTTGATGGGGGTCTTGTGAATGTTTGGCCTTTGAACTGGTGTACCCTATTTCACATTAGATCCCTCTGAATTGGAATGTCACGAGCCAAACATCAATAAATAATCCTAATCAAGGCATAATATCCATACAATATTGATGTGTGGCCATCATTTGGGCACCGAGTGGATTTGATCAATAATCCATTGAGGTAGGTTAATCATTAAGTTCTGAGTTTTTGCAAGATATAAATTGAACCATACCTTCTTATGTGGCATTGTGAACCTCTCTTGTGCTAGAAAGGCAAAATGTTGCATGCAAATTCTAAGGTGAACAACAATCGTAGGTTTCATGGCCACCATATCTTTGAGTTTGGTGAGGTTTCTATTCTTCATGCTCTCAGGCACTTGAATCTCCTCTTTCAATCGGTATATGCATCCCTCTCATATCCAGAGCATCGCAGACTAGGTTATTGGTTAACTTAAACTACTTCAAGTCATTTCCTCTTTTTAGCGATAGAAGCACAAATGTGCTATAGGCTTTGGGATTCTTATTGGGAATCAAGGTCTTGATAAGATAATAGCATCACATGAGGTCTGGTTTGGGAAGCTTAGCACCAAAATATGCATCTAATCCTACTTTCTCCCACACTGGGCATATTTGTTCTGGATTATGTAACTTCTCAAACTTCCGTGTGAAGAAATGGTACTTTCCCCACTTGCCAATGAATTCTAGCCCTACCTCCCAAAGGTATGAGCCCTCTCCCAATGGCCCTGTGTTGAGGGCGAGACGAGTAAGAAGAGGAAAAAAAGAAAGCAACGAAAGAAACAGCTTCACTAAAAGCCAAATTTGAAGATAGACAAAGGTAAAGATACATCTCTGCAGGAAGCCCCGCAGGGGCGCAACACCCATCTCTGCACAGAGCCCCGCAGGGGCACGCACCAGGCCACAAAGCTAAACCCCGGGGTCCAGAGGAGTGGATTTTTCAAACATCAGAGTAGGACCAAAAGTTAGAAAGGGGTAGAGGCTGAAAAGTTGAAGAGGGTGACTAAGAATAGCACATTCCTAGTCACTGGTGGCGTGCGTGGCAACCCAAGTCAACAGGCAAGACAACTACATCAGGCTCTCGAGTAGTAGAGCTTGAATCAAGAAGGCCATCGAATCTGCATGTCTGTTCAACTGCAGACAACACTGACCACAGGGCGCGTGCGCGAAGCAAAGTCTGTCAAAGGAAGCGAAGTCTGTCAAGGGACGACAGAGGCGAAGAGGGGGAGAGTGTTGCAGAGCCAAAGAGCGCACAAAGCAGAGAAAAAGACGGGCCCCAAAATTTTTCCGATCTGGACCAAATATCTTTGTAACATATTCATTTGTGTAATATATTTCCCTTGTAAAGGCACTAGAGGAGTCCTCTAGATGCATTCCCATAGTAGAATAGAAGCTTACCCATGTAAAATAGTAGGGAATTAGCTCTTAGGGAATAAAGTGCCGGTCACTTGTGTGAAAGGACCATTTTTAGGGCACTGGTATATAAGTCAAATGTGACTCTTTGTAAAGGACTTTTGGCCATTGTGAGAATAGAGAGCACAGAAATTCGAATTTGTGTCTTCTTCCCTCTTCATCTTCTTCTTTGTGAGCTTGTATGCATGTGTATTGCATGGAAAGAGTGCTTGTGAGTGTGATCTATCCTTGAGAGTGTTTCTTTGCTGTAGGAGAGGTGTGTGCGAAGTGTAGGAGGTGCTGAAGTGTAGGAAAGTATTCCCGCGACTCAGTATTTCTGTCATAACTTGAAGTAGGAGTGTCGGAATTGCGTGAAACCACTGCCATTGGATGCGTCTTCTCGAAAGCTTCGAAACGCATATGCTATTCGCTATGTTTGGAGCTCGGAGCTAGGAGAAAAGTCCAAAATACTGACGGCTGCTGCACCAAGTATCGTTTCGTCTTGACCTACAGTTGAAGCTTGTTAGGATAAGTGTTTTTCTCATTTTCACTTTTGAGTAATACTTTTGCATTGACCATTACGCATTTGCATGTCTTCATACACTCGGCTAGGTTAGTATACTCTTCGGATTGATAAATTAAAAGCGTGTATCCCCACTATATGCACTTGTGAGGGGATTGAGGTATAGTCTCTTTCTCCGCAAGTCCCTAAGTTGAAGCTTAGGACAACACACTTTTTGGCGCCGTTGCCGGGGAATAAAGTGCCGGTCACTTGTGTGAAAGGACCATTTTTAGGGCACTGGTATATAAATCAAATGTGACTCTTTGTAAAGGACTTTTGGCCATTGTGAGAATAGAGAGCACAGAAATTCGAATTTGTGTCTTCTTCCCTCTTCATCTTCTTCTTTGTGAGCTTGTATGCATGTGTATTGCATGGAAAGAGTGCTTGTGAGTGTGATCTATCCTTGAGAGTGTTTCTTTGCTGTAGGAGAGGTGTGTGCGAAGTGTAGGAGGTGCTGAAGTGTAGGAAAGTATTCCCGCGACTCAGTATTTCTGTCATAACTTGAAGTAGGAGTGTCGGAATTGCGTGAAACCACTGCCATTGGATGCGTCTTCTCGAGAGCTTCGAAACGCATATGCTATTCGCTATGTTTGGAGCTCGGAGCTAGGAGAAAAGTTCAAAATACTGACGGCTGCTGCACCAAGTATCGTTTCGTTTTGACCTACAGTTGAAGCTTGTTAGGATAAGTGTTTTTCTCATTTTCACTTTTGAGTAATACTTTTGCATTGACCATTACGCATTTGCATGTCTTCATACACTCGGCTAGGTTAGTATACTCTTCGGATTGATAAATTAAAAGTGTGTATCCCCACTATATGCACTTGTGAGGGGATTGAGGTATAGTCTCTTTCTCCGCAAGTCCCTAAGTTGAAGCTTAGGACAACACACTTTTTGGCGCCGTTGCCGGGGAGTGACGAATCAAACCGAGGCATTCGCGTGATGGTAAGTAGCTTTTTTCTTTGAAGAACTTGGAGGAGCGGAAATATTCTCTTCTTTGGTAAGTCAATTTCAACCGCACTTGCTACTTCTCATTCTTGGAGTGTGTGTAGTGAGTTGATAGATTAGGGAAGGGAGTAGAAGAAATAGAATAGGAGTGAGTGGAGAGTAGAGTAGGTTTTAGGTTTGTTCAAGAATTTCCATTTTTCTGCAAGATAGGAATTCTCAAGTATAAAAGCCAAAAATATTTCATTTTCAAGTTACTTGTTGAACAAGTATCGTGGAGAGCTGCGTCGAGTATCGTGTGAGCCCAGCGATCGTTTTGAGGAAGAGCAAGCAAAAAAGGAGAGTTCAGTGCAAGAGAGTTGGACCAAGAGATTATGGGAGCTTCCAAGGTAAACTAAACCACCTCCTTGCTCAAAAATTTCAGCATTTCAAACTAGGAGAAGGAAAAAACGACCTGCGCTGAGTGTCGTTTGGGCTTGCAGGGGGTTAAAAGTAGTTTGTTGATTGATACAGTGGGTAGGGGTAAGAGAGAGAACCTAGGAGAGAAAGGGGGAAACATCCAAACCTCAAAAAACAACACAAAAATTTGAAAAAGGGTCAAGTATCGCTTTGCTCCTGCGGTCGAGTATCGTTTTACTCCTGCGGTTGAGTATCGCGATATTTCCCAGCGGTCGTCGATCGTTTTGAGAGATATCGTGGATCGTTTCAGATAGAGATCGTAGATCGTTTCAGACAGAGGTCGTCGATCGTTTCACTAGAGATCGTTTCGCCAGAGATCGTTTCAGACAGCGGTCGTAGATCGTTTCGCTAGAGATCGTTTTTGATCAAAGGTCGTCGGTCGTGTATCGTTTGCCAAGTATCGTGATCCAGAGATCGCGACACTTGTCAAAGGTCGAGTATCGTTTCAGTTAGGTGTCGTCGATCGTTTCTAGTAAAGGTCGTAGATCGTTTCTACCCGAGTATCGTGTATCGTCTAGTGAGAGATCGTGTATCGTTTCAACGAAGTATCGTCGATCGTTTCTACTAGCGGTCGTCGATCGTGTATCGCTTTCTGCCAGAGATCGTCGGTCGTCTCGTTAGAGATCGTTTCAGGCAGCGGTCGTAGATCGTTTCAAGATAGAGATCGTTTTGATTGAGTATCGTTTGGATCCAAGTGTCGATTTCCAGCGATCGTTTTGATCAAGTATCGTTGGTCAGCGGTCGTTTTTGGTCAGAGGTCGTAGATCGTATTGTTGAGAGATCGTTTGGGGAAAGGTCGTTAGCCAGCGATCGTTTCTTCCAAGTATCGTCTGTCAGCGATCGTTTCACCGAAGTATCGTTTGTCAGCGATCGTTTTCTCAAAGGTCGTGAGAGTCAAGTATCGTGACTTGAAATTTTCTTTCAGTCACAATCCAGCCCAAGTCTTCCTAGACTCCTGAGCCATAACTTAGAACTCTAGAGACTAAAGGTGGACAAGATTTGTTTAGAGCTCTTAAGTGAATGAACCTGAGATCAGGAAGAACCCTAGGAAGCCGAAGAAGTGTAATTTCTTCCGTAGGGAGTGTTGCCGAACCAAGTAACCGATCACACTATTCTGAGACCTCCAGTGAGTCAGAAGGAGAAATCCCCATGGCTTCCGAGGATATGCAAAACACTGTGCCCATGATTGGCCAGATGTCCATCATTGAGGGCGAATACAGAACTTCCTTGGAATATGTGAGCACTAACCACAATGAGATCCCTATCTATTTAGATGGTCTAAACAGATCAGTGGCCAGATTGAGGAAGGCTTCAGAGGCCTACATAGTGCCAAGACCAGCAGTCAAATACATAGGAGGACTGTACATGGATAAACAAGACATTCAATACATGGTCACTGAACACCCAGAAATCATCAATGAGCGTGGTGAGGAAAATGACACTTCAAGTTTAAATGGACATGGAACTGAGGAACAAGTAACAACTCCTAGAGGTAGATCGACAATTACTAAACTTTGGAGAGGAGACTTAGTCCCCCAGGATGACACTCTAATAGATGTGTATTTGATCAATGGGATGGAGCACCTGCTCAGAACCCATTCCTCTATTTGGGACGCTGCTCCTAATCCAGTTACCATCTATGAGTTACAAGATCCTGAATTCCCCACCATCATTACATATTTGGACAAAAACCACAGAAGATATTGGCCAGTCACTGAATCAGAGAGAGCTGAGCTGAAATATCAGAACATTCCAGTGTTCCCCCCAAGGGACCAAGCAACCACTTCACGGAACCCACATGGAACTTCTCAATATGACTCAAGTCAACATTCGGGACAAACACAACAAACTCAACAAACCCAGATCCCCATCAGACCTCATGTGCAATTTGCAGTACCTGCCACTAATCCTAATTACCGGCCACAACCAGCTATGGACCCAAGACAAGGAATTCGTGCTCCAGTCAGACCACAGGTAGTACGAGGACCAGGCATACCTATAGGAAGACCAAATTACCCTGTAATGCCGAGACAACCTGAAGTAGGAAGGAGACTAAGACCGATTCAAGTGGCCAAATGCATGAGAAATCATTATGATGGCTCGAGTGAACCCTATAATCATATAGCAGAATTTAAACAAGTAGTTAGAGCCGAGCAGGTAGATGACTTCATGATTCAATATGAGTCCTTTGGCCTTACCTTGTCAGATACAGCCCTGGCCTGGTTTCAGCCATTGGATCCAAATACCTTTCAGAACATGGATCAAGTGTATCAAGAAATGATTGAAGAATTTACCAAGTCTGGAATCAAGAACAATTCTTCGTCATTAATCCACAGCTTCAAGCAAGCTCCAACTGAGTCAGTCAGATTGGCTGCCAGGAGATTCAAGCAGTATGTGGATAGATGCCCCGTAGAGGAGAGACCAACACAAAACAAGATGGTATCATTATTCTTAGAAGGACTATTGAACGGAACCTTGAGGTCATTAGTGTACGTGAAGAGAGTCCAAACTCTGCAAGAGTGTATGAAGGAATGTATAGACCTAGAGGATAACCTTGCAGGAGACTTGAAAATACCCCAAGGAAGTGTGAAAAGTGAAGAGTCATCAAATAGCACATCAAACCCTAAAAACAACATAGAGGAAATTGCTGACTTGTTAGCAAAAAAACTGAATATGCAAGGACAGAGGAATTATCCCACCAATCCTATGAGAATGCCTATGCTTAGAAGATGTATGCAGTGCGGAGGGGATCATCCTTCTCACTTGTGTACTAGGGGAGTAGTCCCACCACCTGCCTATGCTCCTCATAGACCCTCTGTTCCCGGGCCACTACAGTATTGCAGTATAGAGCAGAGGTACACAAACCATAGCACCGAGAACTGCCCTTACAATAGGCAAACCAGACCCACCCAGCCTTATGTGAGACCATATGGATATCCGCAGAACCAGCAAGGAGGAGAAGCCTTCAGATATCCATCATATCAGCCGCAGGCACCCATGCCACGACCATATGCATACCATGCATATACACAGCCTCAACCAGTGCTAGGACAACAACCGCCCCACCCGCAGAACGTTGTCCCAGTTAAGATAGCACAACCAGAGGAAAACTTAGAAAGGGCCATAGTGCCAGCAACGCCTTTGACTAGTAGTGAACCATATGACTCATTTTACGAACCTAGTCAAGAAATATACCCAGGTTATGAAAGCTCAACAATGGAATATGGGCAACAATACGACCCATATGCTTATGGCATGGAGACGCCGGAGAGTTCATATAACTACGAGCAAGATTATGTACCGTTAATGTACACAGCTCCTAGAGCAACCATGCCACCTCGACCAATGAATAGACCACCTGTACCTAGAGGACCATGCTACAGATGTGGAGGTGACCACTATATCAGAGAATGTACATTACCGAACCCACCACCACCACAACGAATTTGGGAAGGTTACTGTAGCGATTGCGGAAAGGAACATCTTTTCAGAGATTGTCCCAAGAACCCAAACAAAGTCACATCTAACGTACAGATTAACGTGATAGAGGTAATTGAATCGTCAGGGAGTGATAAAGAGTACACTATACCTTTAAAAGCCATAACGAGAGCAAAGGCTAGAGAAAACCCTGATAAAACCAAAGAAAATAATCAAAGTGACAAAGGGGGAAATACACCCATCCCTCACAGAGTAGAAGACTCAGAAGAACCAGAAAAAAGTATCACCAGTAAACGATCCCAAAGATGGAAGCAAAGGAGAGACAGGATAAAAGAAAAAAAGTTAGCGCAAAGGAAGGAAAAGGAAAAGAGTGAACAGAAATCAACAGAGGAATCACAAGTGGAAGAAGACAATAAAAAGGAGAATAAAAAGGAGGAGTTAGAATCGGTATTAGCAGACCCAATGCCTGAAGATTTAGCGATGTGGATTCAGGCATACAAAGAGAGAATTAAAGCCGGACCTACCATAGAACAACATGAGAGAGAATATCCAAGAGGTGACCTAGAGAAAGAAAGATTGGAAATCTGCAGAAAATTGATAGAAGTTGCCCAACAAACATTAGAAAAATCCACATCACCATTACCAAACAACCGAATTTGCGAAGAGAAATTCCAAGAGTGTCTAAATAATCAGGAAAAGCCTAACGTAAATAGACCTCTGGATAATGAAATTGGTGTTGAAAGAAAGGAAGGATCCATAGTCCCTGAAACAGAAGGAGACTGGACTAAGGATTTATGGGCGAGAGTTCAAGAGGACAAGTGGAAAAAGGTAGAGGGAATGGAACCGCCCTTTGAAGAACTGAAAGCAGAAAACGAAATGGAAGATTCAATACCTGAACTTAATTCAGAAGGGATTTTTCCGATGGATGCAAGTGACAAAGAAGCCGAAGACGATGTAAAGGAACTACCTAATTACACCGGGGAATACGAGCACAACTCAGAATTGTATCGCATTCCATCAATACAGAGACGGGAAACGAATCCATCAGTTCAAACATCGGAGATCGTACGCCTTAGAGAGGTGAAAATCCCATGTACCTTAACATTCGAGGAATTGTTAAAGGTGAAACCACATCTAAAAGAAAAATTGATCAATCAGTGGGAAGCCAAGGAAGAAAAAAAGGAGGTAGATGACGAAGTGAAAACGGTGAGAGTTCCAGTGGATAAAGTAGGAGACTTTAGTGAAGGAGATGAAGGAAATACATGTCTACCAATCACTTACAAGGGTTACACAACCAAAGCCATATTAGATTCAGGAGCTGGTGTTGGCATAGCTACTAAAGAAATTTGGGAGAAATGGGGAAAACCAGCATTGAGACCAACACGTATGAAAATTCAGATGGCCGATGGACATACAGAAAGACCCTTAGGATTGTTGGAAAGAGTAGTCTTCACTACGTGTGGAGTGGAATTCGAACACACTTTAGCAATATGTCACTTTGAAAGGCCAAGTAATTACGAGATGATCTTGGGAAGGCCATTCATGAGACAGCTAAAGGTTGTACAAGACTGGGGAAAAGATGCAGTGTACCTACAACACGCAGGAGTCACCACTAGGATCAACCTACATACGTACACATATCAAGATGTACCACCTCTGCAATGGAATCAAATCCATAAAGAGGAAGACGATCAATCGATTCATAGTGCAGGCTCTGGTGACCAATCCTGGATGAACGAGGACACTCATCTATGGATATGCCAAGCGGCAAAAAAGGAAGAAGAGAGAAGAAAAAGTTGGCAGCAGAAACAAGGTGTAGTGAGATCGGTACAAGATCCAGCTTATATGCCACAAGTATTTCTAGACGAGGAATTCGAACCTCATGGTTGGATGGAAATCTTAGCCACCCTAGATGTTTGTGTAAACGAAGAAGTGGTAACTATGAACGAATGTATTGACGAGGAGGGTTATGACATTAGCCTGTATATGGTAGTCCTTCAGGAGGCAGAAGAAGGAGAAGTATTTGAGCAAAACTGGAAGGAGGACTACGAGAGCATTGAAATGGAGCAAGAACCCATGGATTTAGGAATTTGTACCACAAATATAGACATCACTGCCGATGAACAACATAAGGATCTCACACAAAAGAGAGAATTGGAAGTTGAAAGGGAGTTGGAAGATGACGATAATAAGCTTCAAGACCAATTTGAGGTACCAGCTCACTTCAAAAAATATGAAGTAGAAGAGAGGAAGATTGCTATTCAAATGCCTAAAAGAGAGGCACAACCGGGAATAGCATATGATAATAAAGAGCAGACCAAGAAAATAGTTGTAACCATGGAAGGAGGAGAGGAACGATGTACTTTCATAGGACAGGATGTCTCAGAGGAAGAAGAACGAGAGTTAATTCAACTCATAAGAGAATATCGGGATGTCTTCGCTTGGACTTATAAGGATTTAAAAGGAGTAGATCCATCTATATGTGCGCATAGAATCCCCATGACATCCGAAGCCAAACCTTCCAAACAAAGACCTTATACTTATAATGAGGTGTATTCAGCCAAGATAAAAGAAGAAATAGATAAGCTGTTGGATGCTGGATTCATATATGAGATAGAACACACTGAATGGGTATCGCCATTAGTGGTAGTGCCCAAGAAAAACGGAAAATTGAGAGTGTGCATAAATCTGAAGAAGGTGAATGCAGCCACCATACGTGATAGCTACCCATTACCGATTACGGATCATTTATTGGAGAGGGTAGCAGGTAAAGAGGTCTATAGCTTCCTAGATGGTTTCTCTGGATACAATCAGGTGGCTATTGCGACTGAGGACCAACACAAGACAGCTTTTGCCACTGAATGGGGTGTGTATGCATTCAGAGTGATGCCCTTTGGACTCACTAATGCACCAGCTACCTTCCAACGATTAATGTGTCACGTTTTTAAGGAATTCTTGAAAAAAAGCATGGAAGTGTATGTAGATGATCTTTGCACGTATTCCAATCAAAGACCCGATCACATACCGGAATTAAGGAAGATATTCAACAAATGTAGACAGTATAGAGTCTGCCTAAACCCAGAAAAATGTGTCTTCATGGTAAGACAAGGCAAAATACTAGGACACATAGTTTCTAGAAATGGGATATCGACGGATGAGGATAAGATTAAAGTCATATTGGACTTACCTAGACCCAAAAATGTGAAGGAAGTACAAGCTTTTATGGGACATTGTGGATATTACCGTAGGTTTATTCACATGTATGCCATAATAGCCAAGCCCTTATACGGTCTATTGACTCAGTTCATTTGGACAGACGAGTGTGAGAAGGCCTTCAACGAGCTTAAAAAGAGGTTGAGTACAGCCCCAATTCTGAAATCACCCAACTGGAGTAAGCCTTTTCATATTCATGTTGACGCTTCGAATTATGCAATTGGATGTATCCTAGCACAACCGGCTGATGAGGGAAAGCTTGACCATCCAATCGCTTATGCGAGTAGACAATTAAACCAAGCCGAAAGAAATTACACAACTACAGAAAGAGAAGGCTTAGGAATGGTTTATGCAGTCAAGAAGTTTAGACATTACCTCTTAGCCAACAAATTCAAGTTCTTCATAGACCATCAAGCTTTGTTGTATTTAGTCAATAAACCTTGTAGCACAGGAAGGTTGGTGCGATGGTTCTTGTTACTAATGGAGTTTGACTTTGAGGTAATAGTCAAAAAAGGAAACACACATGTGAGAGCAGACCATCTTTCTAGGTTAAAACACGGAGAGCCGCCGAGCGGAGTTCCTGATGATTTGCCAGACACCTATCTTTTTAACCTGGAAGTATGTCCTCAATGGGCCGAGAAATTGATCCCAATACTTACACATGGACCTAAAGAGGGGATCACGCCAAACCGAAAGCAAGATCTTTGGAAGACTAAGAACCTTCACATTATTGCTGGAAGTTTGTACCACCAGGATTCAAGCGGACTGCTGATGAGATGTATAGAAGAAGATGAACAAAACATGTGGCTTCAGAAAGCACACATAAACCAATGGAACACTCATTTGAATGCAAATGGAACATGGCAAACACTCAAGAGATTCGGCATATATTGGCCAACCATGCAACAAGATGCACATCATTATGTGTCAAACTGTCAAACCTGTCAAGAACAAATCCCAGGAGAGAACTCTACGTTATGCTATTCTACAATAGCACCAAGGTGGAGCATGCCTTTAGTAAAGTTCTTGAAAACTCGAGAGTACCCTGACGGAGCTACCCTAGCAAGAAAACGTGCTCTTGAAGAACAGAGCAAAGATTACGTCATCCTAGGAAAACAACTCTTTAAACGCGGAAAGGATAACCAACTAAGGTTGTGCATTCATGAGAATGAATATCTCTCAGTATTAGAAATGGCACACGCAGGAGCTGCGGGAGGACATTTCTCAGCAGATAGAACGGTCAAGATGATTCTCTTTGCAGGCCTGTGGTGGCCAACTCTACATATGGACGCAGAGACATACGTGAGAAGCTGTGAAACATGTCAGAAAGCAAAATATCCTATTAGAAGAGATGACATGCCGTTAAGACCCATGGTTTGTGCGAGAGCATTTACCAAATGGGGAATTGACTTCATAGGACCTATCAATCCACCTGCGAAAGGATCACATGCAGAATACATCATAGTAGCCACTGATTACTTGACTAAGTGGGTAGAAGCAAAAGCCACTAGAAAGAATGATGCTCAAACTACAGCAAAATTTCTCTTTGAGCACATATTCACACGCTTTGGACTACCGATTGAGATAGTAAGTGATCGAGGAACGCATTTCTTAAACGAAGTCATTGAATCGCTAATGAATGAATTCTTAGTGATTCATAAAAAATCAGCCCCTTACCACCCTCAAGCTAATGGACAAGCTGAAAGTTCCAACAAAGTACTTTGTACTATATTGACAAAGATTGTCAATAATGGAAGGTCAGATTGGGACAAACAATTGCATCACGCAATTTGGGCCTTCCGAGTGGCCTATAAAACGGCTATTGGAACTACACCTTTCAACTTAGTGTATGGGCAAAATGCAATTTTGCCAATTGATTTCTTAGTACCTACATTGAGAGTAGCCCAACAGTATGAGTGGAACGGTCATGAATTATCTCAGCAATTAAATCAAATTGAAAAGCTGCACGAGACAAGACTGCAAGCGGTAGCGGGCATTTATGCAGCCAAACGGAGACAAAAGGCTTATTATGATGCACATATAAAAGACAAGGGACTGAAAGAAGGCGATTTAGTCTTAGTATACACCCTCAAACAACACGCAAAGAAACTACAGAAACGTGGATATGGACCTATGATCATAAATCGAATCTCCACTGGTGGTGCAGTCAATCTCGCCACACTAGACGGAGATATTCTTCCCAACTACATCAGTGGTTGCCGAGTGAAAAGATTTATGGAGCCTCTAACGGATCAAATGTTAGCACGACTCTTAGGAGCTCAGAGTAGAAAAAAGGAAGAAGAACGCATACGCGAAGAAGCGAGGCAAGAAGCCCTAGAACGTATCAGAAAACGGAAAGAGTGGATGAGAGAAAGAGACGAGAGATATCGAGTGGGAGAAGAACTCATCCCCATGGCTAATTTTAGAGCCACTGAGAACTCCGGACAACAAAGAAGGCAGCCTTATTTGAATCTGGGAGCAGGACGAAAAGAGTACCACTTAGTGGATGCTCTTATAGACACAGGAGCAGCAATAAGCTGCATTAGATTCTCTTTGTCTCAGAGACTTAAAGAGGAGTTACGGCCATCGAAGGCGCTGCTAATTGGAATAGGAGGAAAAGTTACTCAATGCATAGGTGAGATCACTTTACCTTTACATATGGGGAACAACACAATGGAGCAGAGACTCTTAGTATGTCAGGACCAGGATTTGCTTGAAGATGTGGTGTTAGGCCAAGATTGGATCTACGAATATGAGGTAACCATTCAATTGGCTTTAGGATACATCTCGGCCAGAATAGGACCTCGTGAAGTATATAGTTTGCTGGACGAACGACCACCCAAAGCTGCTATTATAGAGCCAGAAGTTCATCCTAATGAACAAAGTCATGAGAGTATGTTCACTAGCAACATGGGAATCCCATCGTCAAGTACTTCATGTGAAAATACTGTGAGTCCTGTGTGCACTCCATCCTTGAGTTTAGAGAGTCACAAGAGTGCACAAGAACATGAAATTAAGCACAGAGAACCACAAAGCCCAAGAAAAAATATTCCTCTGCAAGACGTGAAGTCTACAACCATGAAAGTGTACCCCATTCCACATTCTACACAAGCTTGGATAAGAAAGGACCAAAAGAAGGCCTATCTTCAGCAACAGAAAAGTCTTCGACAGCAGCATGAGCACTTGTATAAGAAGACAAAGAATTTCGGACACTTTCAGCAACCACGACTCAAGAGCATATGGATCCCAAAGAAGCTGATAACTGCACAACCTGATCGAACCAAAATATGGATCCCAAAGGCAAGTACTCCAAGGACAACCATCCCAAGCAAGGAGCAACATCGAAAGGGCTATCGTACTCAACAGGGTCAACAGGCACATCAAACGAGAAAGAGGACATATTGGAGGAAGAAGGAATCTCCAAATGCAATACAAACCGACTTGAAATTCCCAAAACAGAATCAGAAGACATACAGCCGAAAACGAACAGCATTCATCAAGAAGGTGGAGAACACAGTACGTCGCACCCAAGTGAAGCAAATCTGGAGGCCGAAAGACAAGACAAGCTGCATACATCGGGCAACTACTTCCAATTGCACACATGAGGAGTTGCCAAGATCCAAAGTATGCATGATAGGGCCACATTACAAGGCCAAGCATTCGGCACGTCCTTCTTCTATTTTCGGATAGTCACGCACATTTTCCCTTTGGAAATAGGAGAGCACTTGTACATACTTAAAATATTACCCCAATAACATTTCACTAACCGCTTCGGCTATGTACTAACTTTTATGTTTTCTTTCAGCAAAAAATAAAAAAAATATATATAAAAATACATGAAAAATTCAGGTATTACCTTTCTCACACCCACGGGAAAGGGACGACACCATGCACTCGGAGCGACATCGAATTAATAATCAACATATGGAGGAGGATTTATGGAAAACATGTGGATACTAATTCATCCTCTATATTGAGTGCAGATGACATCTTCTGACTCAGAAGCTACACAGCAGGAAGAGGAACTACTTCTTCCATTGGGGTCAATAACCAAGGTCAGAGGACATTGGTTTCGAGATGACCAACCTATCTCGGAACTTCTATTCATGGCAACCATCAAGATTATGGACAGGGACCACTATTTCCCTATTATGTCACAGGATTTCAAGACCATAATACAAGGGTTACCACATATCGAAGAAGTATGGACTCAAGCTGGCATTGAAGCATTTTTGAAGATACCTATATGTGTACCAGACTTCCAAAGATGTACACAAGTAATGAATACTATACAGCCGGCTGCTACAAGGATTTCGGTTCCAGAAGCAAAGGTTTTGGACAAGGTGGGCAAGTGGAAGACCATTCAATTCACTCATGAATTGATCAATAAGACCTTTGGATGGAATCAAGAAGGCATTACCAATGTCAAGGAAGAATGCCATGACCCCAAGAAAAGATCCTTCCTGGAGATTAACAGAGTAGATATCGAAGATGCAGTACGTCTGGTACACCAACACTTTTGTTTCCCTGGCATGAACAGATACACCGCACCACAAAAAATTGTAGTACAACTCCTATCGCATGCCATGAGACAGATAGGAAACAAAGTGAATCTCACAGGTTACATACAAGAGCGATTGTTTGAAGCTCAGAAGAAATGGGGGCAAAAGAAATTCCTGAACGGTGGTTCAGCCTTGACCTTATTGATATATGAAGCCCTAGACATGAGACACTGCTTACGAGAGATGCCAACAGCAGAAGGACTAGCAAGGTATGCAAAATCCGCTTCTGTCCCTAAGAAAAAGAAAGCAGCAGTTGTGGTGGAAGAGGCCGGGACCAGCACACAGAAGCCCATGAGGGGTACAAAACGCTTGCGAGAAGAAGAAGCCCAAGCAACACCGCAGTCCAAGAGAACGCATCTCCTGCCTAAGGTCACGACGGCTCAAATGCCGATTTCAAAAAGAGACTTGTCTGCTGCCCTCGAGCAAACACACCAGTACATGCAAGGGCAAGTAAATCTAAATGTCCAAGGACATCAATATAGACAAGCGAGTCAAATTCAGCAAAAACAGAGTACAGAAACACCTCCAAAACAACCTGGAAGATACCAAGAATTGGGCATTGATGACTCAAGTACGAATACGGAATCCAGTCCTGAGAAAGACACGCTAGATACTGATATCAGGACAGAAACCTATGAAGAGAAAGGACCGGAACTCAATCAAATGGAAGTGACACCGGACAGCCAGAAGGAAAAAGAAAAGAAGATGGATGATGCTCAGGAACAGGAGCATGTCATTCAATTGAATGACACTACCAAAGTGAGCATCAAGGAAGACACAACTACTGGGGTTACACATGTCAAAATACCTATTAAAGAGGAAGAACAAACCCCAGTGAGTAAGGAAGCGGGAGAGCCCCAACTACAAGAACAAACCATAATCGAGGTGCCTGATGACACACCTCAAGCACAGGATGAAAACATGAGGGCTGAGCCACGGATACAGCTTCAAATCAGGCAGCCCCATGATACCACTTTACACATTGCTCAAGGCAAAGACGTGACTACAGGAGAAGAACCATCAATACCGAAAACTTGGCTCAATGTGGATGTAACTCAACTGAAACCGGTGGTAAAGCAAATGATCCAGACAGCCATGGACACCCAGCAGCAAATGATGGATACAGATGCTGAATATGATCAAGCACGAAGAGAAAAAAATCAGTTTCAACTCATGAGTGAACAGTTATCGGCACAGCTAATTGCAGCACAAAAAGAAGTGGCGAATAAAAATACTGAAGTGCTAGCAATGAAGACACAATATGACGAATCCATTGCCCAAAATCAAAAGCTGCTTACACAACTAGAAGAGTTGCAACAATTACACAAAGCAAGCGAGGCTGAGAAAGAAAAAATGAAGATGCGAAGTGTGCTATTAGAGCAGCAACTCAAGCTATATCTCGAAGAGAACGACAGCCTGCGCGATAGGAATAAAGAATTGATGAAATCTTTATTATATGATCAACCACTGATACAACAAGGCCCCTCAGAAACTAAAGAACAGGAATTAAAAGAACAGATAGCGGAGTATGCTAAATTGCTACAACAAGCTAAAAAAGTACAAGAAGAGGCAGAACATAAGCACAATCAGGAAATCAGTGAGCTCAAAAAGCAGTTGAATTCAGCACAGGCCAAACTGGTACAGAGCTACAGTGAAAACATGGATCACGTAGCCGACATAGGTAAGGAGCTCCTAGCCACCAAAGAAAAACTCGGTGAAGCCCTGCAAAAGGTAAAAGAAAAAGAAGAATGCATTGAAGAGCTACAGAATCAGCACAAAGGTAAAGAACCGATCGGGACATCAGTAGTGCCAGAAAGAGAACATCCTACTGACGAGGTAGAGGTAAGCCCTCTATCTCAACCGATCTATCATTCTCCAATGCATGAGCAGATGGCGGATATGCATGATGATCATCCAATGCCATACACTGCAGAAATAAGTCAGAAGGAACGGGCACTAGTGGTGTCCCGATTGACGGAAAGTTTTGAGAATGAAGTCATCAAGGTTATGAAGGAAGCCAAAATCAAAGGTAAAGACTTGGAGAAGATCATCAAGCCTTTCAACATCCCATATGGACTGTTGAAAGAGAAAACAAGGCAATATATAAAGAAGGTTACACACAAAAGTCCGGATCAGCAGCTTAATTTCAAGAATGACACATTCACGTACACTCAAGCAGAGTTTGAAACTGCACAGCCAGTGTGGAGGAGAAAGTTTTTGGAGAAACATCCCACACTACGGGTGCACTGGGAGGCCGCACCTTATTTATTACAGGTAAACCCTTCGTTTTGTCCAATACCACGAAGAAGGGAGCCAACGGAATTTTTGGCTTTACAACGCAGCGGCACTATTAATAAACAGTGGCTCAACTATCCGATGTTACCTAGCCCGCCGCATAATTACTTGCCAACCGAGGATTACATGATAAAAACAATAGAATTTTGGCTACAAAACTATGCGACAGTACCAGATTTAGCAGTTAAAATGACAAATAAAATACTTAGTATGCTACTTACAGTTTTGAAAGTCTTCAAACATGCGGCATATACATTTCTGAACTTCATTGGCATTAATCAAGACACAGGTGTACTTATTTTTGATCTATCAGTAATGCCGAGCCGCCCCACAATAATGGCATACTATTCTAGACTCATGTTTTTGCCAAGCTCGTATATGCAGACATTCGAAGAAGCGTTTTTTACAGGATTTTTTGAAATCGATTCAGAGATATTTTTAAAGATGTCATCCAATCTGAATGCCAGACTTGTGGCATACGAACTGAGCTTCTTCGCAGATCACCGACAACCGCCCAACGATGGAGTCAAAGCTGAACAATGGAAACAGCTCATGATACGTGAAGCCAATCAGCTAAATGACACAGAGCAACAAGTATACAGAACATATGCCCGGCGCTTATCAAAGCCTGTCGGGGACGACAGAGTTCAGGAGGGGGGCAGTGTTGAGGGCGAGACGAGTAAGAAGAGGAAAAAAAGAAAGCAACGAAAGAAACAGCTTCACTAAAAGCCAAATTTGAAGATAGACAAAGGTAAAGATACATCTCTGCAGGAAGCCCCGCAGGGGCGCAACACCCATCTCTGCACAGAGCCCCGCAGGGGCACGCACCAGGCCACAAAGCTAAACCCCGGGGTCCAGAGGAGTGGATTTTTCAAACATCAGAGTAGGACCAAAAGTTAGAAAGGGGTAGAGGCTGAAAAGTTGAAGAGGGTGACTAAGAATAGCACATTCCTAGTCACTGGTGGCGTGCGTGGCAACCCAAGTCAACAGGCAAGACAACTACATCAGGCTCTCGAGTAGTAGAGCTTGAATCAAGAAGGCCATCGAATCTGCATGTTTGTTCAACTGCAGACAACACTGACCACAGGGCGCGTGCGCGAAGCAAAGTCTGTCAAAGGAAGCGAAGTCTGTCAAGGGACGACAGAGGCGAAGAGGGGGAGAGTGTTGCAGAGCCAAAGAGCGCACAAAGCAGAGAAAAAGACGGGCCCCAAAATTTTTCCGATCTGGACCAAATATCTTTGTAACATATTCATTTGTGTAATATATTTCCCTTGTAAAGGCACTAGAGGAGTCCTCTAGATGCATTCCCATAGTAGAATAGAAGCTTACCCATGTAAAATAGTAGGGAATTAGCTCTTAGGGAATAAAGTGCCGGTCACTTGTGTGAAAGGACCATTTTTAGGGCACTGGTATATAAGTCAAATGTGACTCTTTGTAAAGGACTTTTGGCCATTGTGAGAATAGAGAGCACAGAAATTCGAATTTGTGTCTTCTTCCCTCTTCATCTTCTTCTTTGTGAGCTTGTATGCATGTGTATTGCATGGAAAGAGTGCTTGTGAGTGTGATCTATCCTTGAGAGTGTTTCTTTGCTGTAGGAGAGGTGTGTGCGAAGTGTAGGAGGTGCTGAAGTGTAGGAAAGTATTCCCGCGACTCAGTATTTCTGTCATAACTTGAAGTAGGAGTGTCGGAATTGCGTGAAACCACTGCCATTGGATGCGTCTTCTCGAAAGCTTCGAAACGCATATGCTATTTGCTATGTTTGGAGCTCGGAGCTAGGAGAAAAGTCCAAAATACTGACGGCTGCTGCACCAAGTATCGTTTCGTCTTGACCTACAGTTGAAGCTTGTTAGGATAAGTGTTTTTCTCATTTTCACTTTTGAGTAATACTTTTGCATTGACCATTACGCATTTGCATGTCTTCATACACTCGGCTAGGTTAGTATACTCTTCGGATTGATAAATTAAAAGTGTGTATCCCCACTATATGCACTTGTGAGGGGATTGAGGTATAGTCTCTTTCTCCGCAAGTCCCTAAGTTGAAGCTTAGGACAACACCCTGCTACTTCACTAAACCAATGGGAGGTTTTGCCTACCAACATGGTGTGGGTGCTCGAGGGGTCCTGTATGGGTATGATATGTATGGCTTGCAAGTCCTTTGGTCATTCATTCATCTCAAGCATGATGGTTAAGATCTCCATATTGACCTCCTGTTGACTTTCGCCTACTTGAGAACTAGTTCTTTCTATGTCTGCCATGATATTTCTAGTAGTGTTTGATGATTCCTTATCTACTCAAAGAACAAAATCATATTAGCATTGTGTAGAAAACAAGATAATACCGTGTTCCCTCTACAATACCAACATGTTTTTATCTGAGGTTGGGGGTTAGTTAAATTGGTGTATTGTGTGTGTGTGTGTGTGTGTGTGGGCGAGAGTAAGGAAGCTAGTAGTATCCCTATATGCATACTTTGGTTGTACACTATACTCAAATGCATCTATTTCCATGCATAGTAGTTTACATAGCTAGGTCTGGGGGTTTAGTACAGGCTTTAATTTTCCAAATTTTCTTTGTGGGATTGCATCTTTGGGCTGTGATGATCTTTACATGTTTTTGAGATATGTCTTCGTGGATTTAGGACTTTTGGGTACTCATTTCTAGACAATCCTAGGTGTGATTATAGATCTTGAGTGCGCATGTTTGCAATGAAGCATAGGACATGAGTGTTTGGGAGTGGTGATGCAATCTTATGAACATATGTGCATCTATTTGAGCTAGCAAGCAAGTCTTAGGCACCCAAATTTGTCTTGCATTGGGGTTAGTCTTCATTGACTGCTTTGGAGTCCAAATAGTAATAGTCCAGCTCGGTTGATTCCTGACATACTTCTTCATTGTAGTCGTTGACTGAGTAGTTTGTCTATTGCATCTTTGTGGTTCTTTCACTAGAGCATAGGGTTGTTCACCCTTGCGTATCCAGTTATGCCTCACTCCATGAGGTTTGTTGTTTGGCCCTAATTGTTGAGCGTGCAACTTGGTTGTTTGTGTGACCCAACACATGGGTCGTCTTGGTTGTTTTCCCTCAGCCATCTTTAAAAAAGAAGGGAGTCCCATTTTGGCTCCTACAACTCCTTCATGAGTGGCCTCATTCTGCATCATAGAACCTTGGACAACAATAGCATTGTTATCTTCATAAACTTAAGAATTTAAACACTCTTAGAACTTGAGTGCCCTATCGTGCCCCTAATCAATCAAAACCACTATTTTCTCTTATTCTATGCTAGGAATTGACTGAGGGGGTTGAGAGATTAACCTTGTATGCCCAGGAAGCATGTTCCCAAGCCTATACACACTAGCACCTTGCTTTGATCTCTCCAAGAGCTCTCAATGATCCTATAAAATTTCCAAGTTTAGCTCAAACTTTTAACATCAATTAACAAAGAATCTGATTTAGACACTTTTAAAACCCTTTTTTCCCCTTTGTGCTGCAGAAAAATTCTCCAGAGTCTCCTTGGTTCCCTAACTCCTATGGAAAGTCAACTTCAAAATACTATATCTAAAACTCAACATATGATTTTTACAAAAACAAGCCAAGATTTGCGTAGATTCAAAACGAGCTTTCCAACAAACTCAAGATCACTCAAAGCAGATTTTAGATAAGAAAGTTATGTATGTTCAAGGTTCTAGGGATCAAAACAGGCAAACAAGATTTCTTGAATTATTTGCTTGGGGGTCTCACTATGCTCCAATCACTTGAAATTTATGATCAAATTAGCCAAAATTTGAAAATTCAAAACCCTAAAAATTTGTCAGAAACTACTTGTCAATCATGATGGAAAGGGTTGTCAATCACGATGGACAGAGCTATCCATCATGGCCTGTCAATTGCTATCAACAGTGTTAATCACGATTGATGGTGTCAATCACGATGGATGTGTCCATCGTGATGGACATAATTTTTCGGATTTTTGCATGAATATGTGTCAATTGTGGGCCTATGTGCCACGATGGATAGCGTTTTCGCCAAAATCTAGTGTCAATCGTGATATTTCTATCAATCATGATGGACGAGGGTGTCTAACATGATGGATAGGCAATCCATCATGGTTTGTCAATCACAATGGATTGATGTTTTTGGTTTTTTGCATTTATTGGTGTCAATCGTCAGCCTATGTGTTAAGATGGATTAGATTTTCATTGAATTTAACTTTCAATCATCCTATTTGTGTCAATCGTGATGGACAAGAGTGTCCACCATGATGGATGCTATCTATCGCGATGGACAGAGATGTCCATCATGATCTGTCTATCGTGATGTACCGGTTGCCCATCATGATGGACAATGTCAATCGTGATTGATGGTGTCAATTGTGATGGACAAAAAAAAATGCAATTTGTTTTGAACTTTTTGTGGATTTGTGATGTGCAAGGCCTCTAGTCTATGATTGTGCACTCAACTTTACCAAAAAGCTGATTTTTTATCTGATGTGACGGATAGAGATCAACACCCTAGGACCTGTGTAGAGATTTTTTGTACCTGCTGGAGTTGTTGCAACTATTATAAATGCTCATACCTACAATAAAACTCAAGAAACATGCAAAAATAATGCACACGAAATTGCTCTCTCTCTCTCTCTCATGCACACTAGTGAAATGAGGAAATGGAGATGGAGTGTGGGGATATGACCAAAATTTTGAGGATGATGATGGAGGAGATGGAGAGTAGAGATGGTAGTGATGATGATGAAGTAGGTAGAAGAGTAAAAATTAAGAAATTACCTATGATTCCAACATCACATCTCTACGTCTTACCATCACATGCTTGTCCTCAAAGCTTGATCCCCGACAAGGGCGCAAAATTTGGTGTCACTCTAGCACAATGGTAAGTACCAATGTGAGGAGATCTATCTCCTAATTGTAAATCTGGGAAGATGTGAGGAGGGTATGACGACCATGAGCAAGTGAAGGAACAAATGCATGAGTGAGAAGCACACAAGCATGCACACACATACACACACACACACTCACACACACGCACACACACATGGAGCAATGGAATCTATTCTATTACAAAAGATGTCTTTTACATAAGCTTTAATCTCTTACAAGCCAACCTCAAAAATGAGCTCTCTAGCTATAGTTTTTTATTAGCTTTTGGCCCTATGTAGACCTAGTGTTTGGCCTAGTTAAAAATTAGGTTCCAAGGCTTATTCGAGGGCTCAAAAGGAGTCTAAAAATTATGAAAAATGATACGTAGGTACTTCTAATGCTCCTCAAAATCAAGAACTCCATGGCTTGCACAAAACGGAGTCTAATCTACCAAAAACAATATTTACAATGTTGATGTAGTGATAAAAATCACTATTGAAAAAGATTTATCTTTAAAAAATCGGTTAGGCCTAGTTGCCCCATCCTCACTGATTGCTCTGCATGCTTAGTCTTGCTTGAGTATCCCTCTGTTTAGAATCTCTTTGACGATTTCCCTGCCTTGTAGCACCTTGGATGCCTTGACTACTACCAACAATAACTAAAATTACTAAGAACTTGATAACTATAGGTTAAATTGTGGAGAAAGGATTGCTGGTGAGGTTCAAAATGTATCGAGCCTATGTAGAGGATCCATACCAAGGTTTCAAGAAGATAGCCAAAGGAGAAAAAGTAGGTAGATTGTTCACCTTTGAACTCCAAGACACTAGGAACATAGCATTTTTCAATAATGGTACTCAAACCTTATCAGAGTTAGAGGTTTGGCATAAAAGATTGGCTCACATTGGAGAGAAACCCCTAAAGCAAATGTGTAGAGATCAGAATGTGCTTGGACTTCCAAATACTTCAAAGCAACACATGATTTGCAAGAGTGCATGCAAATTTGGGAAATCTCACAAGAAATCATTCACAAAAAAGGAGTATATACATGGAGACATTCTAGAGCTTTTCCACACTAATGTTTAGGGACTAAGTAAGGAGCCATCCATCTCACCGTCAAGGTATTATGTGTCTTTCATAGATGATTGTAGCACGTGGACCATGGTTTATTTTATGAGGCAAAAAAATGAAGTATTTTCATGTTTTAAAAATTATCTAACACTTGTGGAAAACCAAATAGTTGAAACCATCGAAAGTCTAAGGTCTCATGGAGGAGGAGAATACTTCTCCAAAGAGTTTGATTCTTAAAAGGGAATCAAAAGAGAGATAACAACGTGTAAGAAATCATGTAAGTTACACCTAAAATTAACATCAAGATTTTACAACTCACTAGACTTATCTTAATATTATGATATCAAAATAAATGAAAGTAATGATTATGTGGATCCAACAATAAAAAGATATTTATTATGTGGATAAGAAAAGGGTAATGATATTTCTTCCACTATTAGTGCATGTGGATAAAAAGGGGTAATGATATTTCTTCCACGATTAGTGCATATGGATCATATTTTAATATAGAAATCATATTTTGATTTAGAAATCCTATGTAAAAGATATGTATAAAAGGGATGTACTTTGTCTTCCTCATCCCCATGACACCTCTTAAACCACTAGAGGGAGGTGTGATATCAATTAGTTTATGGGATCTAGGATTAGCCCAAATTTCCTAATAGAGAATTTTAGCATAATAGCTTCTTTATCTGAATCAAAGGATGCCAAAGGGATAAGAATTCAAGTTCTCCTAGAGACAAGACCAATAGAGTCCCCTTTTTGTTCTAAGTAATATAAAAATCATATTTTTTGTGACTCAAGGTATATCTTCAATGTTGTTATCATTCCCCCATAAAAGCCCTCAAGAGTGAGGATTGATTGTGTAGTCCATCGACCTCAGGTATACCCCTTAGGTAGGCAATGTTCTCCCTTTAGAGAGATAAAAGTAAAGGTAAAGATGCCAAAGGAAAAGGCAAGAAGTTTGACGATGAAGGAAGTACCTCCCAAGCTATCTTTTAGAGGTAGAAGCTCAAGATGAAGAGGTAGAGGTGATAGAAAAGGCATGGGGAGATCTCAAAGCTCCTCAACTTATGCCATATGTGGATTAACCAATCACATCACAGAGAATTGTTCGAAAAACCAAATAAACAGAGAGGAAGAGGACACAACAGAGGTGGATATGGAGCTCCTAAAGGTAGATAAAAGAACTCATATGGATATGACAATAAAAACTACATCAATGATTACCAAGGACACTACAAAGGAAGAAGAGACTAAAACAACTACATGGATGATCAATCTCAAAGAGATTCACTTTTGCTCATGAACATGACAACAAAAGGAGGTAAATTATATGAGCATGTTTTCTACATTGATTTTTGGATGCTCAAATCATGTATATGGGAACATAGCACTGCTTTATGAATCTATTGTGCAGATTTCTCTATGTACCTAGCATTACTAAGAAATTGATAACTGTAGGTTAAATTGTGGACAAAGGATTGCATGTGAGGTTCAAAGATTATGGAGCCTATGTAAAGGACCCATACCAAGGTTTTTAGAGCATAGCCAAAGGAGAAAAAGCAGGTAGATTGTTCACCTTTGAACTCGAATACACTATGAACATAGATTATTCAATTATGGTACACAAACCCTATTAGAGTTAGAGGGTTGCCATAAAGGATTGGCTCACATTGGAGAGAGACCCCTAAATCAAATGTGTACAGATCATAACATGATTGGACTGCCTAATAGCTCAAAGCAAGACATGATTTACAAGTCAAGTGCACGTAACTTTGGGAAATCTCATAGGAAACCATTCAAAATGAAAGGAGTACATACATGGAGACATTCTAGAGCTTGTCTAGAGTGATGCTCAGGGACCAAGTAAGGAGCCATCCATCTCAAGGTCAAGGTATTATGTGTCTTTCATAGATGATTATAGCTGATGGACCATACGTTCTTTTATGAAGCAAAAAGATGAAGTTTTCATGTTTTAAAAAGTATTTAGTGCTTGCGGAGAACCAAAAAGATAAAACCCTCAAAAGCTTAAGGTATGATGGAGGGGTAGAATGCTTCTTTAAAGATTTTGATTCCTACTTGCAAGAAAGGGGAATGAAATGAGAGAACAGTTCGTTCCCAAGACACTTATGAAGGTCATTAGATCCTACTAGATCTAAAATGTAAAGAAAGATTTTAATGGAACCATTAATAGGTACAAGGCTAGACTTGTGGCCAAAGGGTATGCTCAAACTCAAGGCATTGATCATGAGGAGACCTTCTCTCCTATGGTAAATATGCCTAGGTGCAATGTACTCATGAGTATTGCAACTACCAAAAAATGGAAGATGTATCAGATGGATGTGAAGAATTCATTTCTCAATGGATGGATCTCAAAAGAGGTAGGAACCACCTAAAAAGATTTAAAGGTCTTGAAAAATTCATTAGTGAGGTTGTCAAGCCCATGGCATTAGCCTTTTGGGAGGGTCTCAATTGCTTCAAGGATCCATTAGCTAGTTAGGGGGGAATCGAGAAAGTGCAAAATATCTTGGGGAATTTCTTTTAGTGACAATGCAATCATGCATTTAAGGAGAAAGTAGAGTAGGCCCCATAGAAAAAAGGGATCGTATGCTCTTGAGGCCAATTATAGTGCCATCACTATGCCTATAATGTTGATGGCAAGCCATCCATGAATAGTGAAGATACTTCGAAGTCTTTTAAGGAGGTCATCACCATCAATTTTGACCTCTTGAAGAGATGAAATCTATGTTAACGATTGTTTCTTGAAGCCATGTGTCAATGGTAGTCACTTTGAAGGGATCCTTAAGTCCTTAAAAGTTGAAGGAAACGACGATCATTTTTGTAATGAAATTAAAACCTAACATAATTGAATATTTTTGTAAGGAAAACTCCATTCCTTAGAAGACTTCATCATATTAGATCCATATGCACGTCCATATTCCCTCATCCAACAACATATCAAAGAATATCAGTTAGAATAACTCCTTACAATATAAAAATCAAAATTTTGAAGTCAATCACGAAAGCATGATTAACATGTGAGTAGTCAAGTATCATTTTTTTTTCATTTTCTCACCTTTCCAAATGGAATTGTTAATTTAGAAGCATTATTTAGAATTGATTTTCCTAGATCTTGTCGGATATTGCATTGAACCACACCATTTCTCCATGCTATCATAACATATCGTATAAGTGAAGGAACATGCTTCTCAAATGATACTTGTAATCTTTACAATTACATACAATTATAATTTGATGCACATATTCTTGAATTTACACCTACAACTTGTAGTGTCCGTTTTGTGTGAAGAAGGCCAATAAAAACTAGTAGAGAAAATAACTCATAAGATTATACAAAAAAAATTGGTTATTTTTTGTGAATAGATAGAAGAGAGCAATCTTTTTGTATTTATATTCTTGAAATTCCTTATTTCTTATTTATTTCTAGAAATTCCTTATTTATATTCTCAAATTTCCTTATTTCTTATAAGACATGTGTTAGAAAGAAAGAAAAACATGGAAAAGAGTGTAAGAAAGAACAAACCGTACAAAAGCAACCAAAAGCATGTAAGTTGCGCCTCAAACAAAACGTACATGAGAGAGATGTTGCGCCTCAAATTGTCATCAAGATTTTATAGCTCACTCGACTTATCGTAATATTATGATATCCAAAAAAAAAAAAGTAATAATCATGTGGATCGAAAAAAAAAAGATATGGATTATGTGGATTAAAAAAAAAAGTAGTGATATTTCTTCCACTATTAGTGCATGTGGATAAAAACGAATTTGTTGTGAGCAATATAGAAATCATATTTTAATATAAAAACCATATTCTAATATAGAAATCATATTTTAATATAGAAATCCTATGTAAAAGATATGTATAAAAGAGATGTACCATGTCCTCCTCAAAGGCAAAGAGTTTGATGATGAAGGAAGTGCCTCCCAAGCTATCTTTGCAGGTAGAGGTAGAAGCTCAAGATGAAGAGGTAGAGATGATGATATACAAGGCATGAGTAGATCTCAAAGCTCCGCACATTGTGCCATATGTGGATTAACCAATCACATGAGAGAGTATTGTTCCAGGAACCCAAGGCATCAAAGAGGAAGAGGATACAATAGAGGTGGATATGGAGCTCCTTAAGGCAAATACAACAACTCACATGGATACGATGTTAAAAACTACAAAAAAGGTTACTAAGGATGCAACAAAGGAAGAAGAGACTTAAACACTTACATTGATGATCAATCTCAAGAGGATTCACTTCTGCTCATGAACGTGACAATTAAATGAGGTAAACTGGATAAGCACGCATTCTACATTGATTTTGTATGCCCAAATCATGTAGTAGGGAACATAGCATTGGTTTTAGACATTGAGGATCCCATGAATAAGCATGAGGTTGCGTGTGGGAATGGCATTTATTGACTTCCATTTATAGCCAATGGACCTTTGTAGAGATCCTCCCTTAACTCTTTGGATATTTTGGATCTAAATCTAAGCTCTAAGCAAGAGGACAAGGTCCTAATTGAAAATGTTAGTCCAACATCTCAAAGGAGAGTGAATCTTGAAAGCATGTCTCTAGCCAAGAGGGATCTCTTATTGAACCAAGGGGAGGGAAGATACCCTGGGATCTACATGGAACCAAGGAGCTTTTCTATTATTAACAAAGGATTTAAACATTAAAATTATAGGGTCGTGATTTGACACAACAATGTTGATGTTTTGGGTGAGATAATACAACCCCAAGTATCACTGATGCTCTAAGAGACATAGCATCTGTCACACTTAGCTTTCCATAGATGGATGCCATGAGATCATGAACCTCACCAAGATCATGATGAAGCTTCAATAGGTCCCAATAGTCTTTCTCCAACCCTTCAATAATTGTAGTCTTTACTTCCATAGTCTTTACTTCCATCTATTAAAAAGATCTTCCACCATGTTAAAATCACCGCAAAGGATGGTATCCGATGGTATCCGCAAGGTGATTGTCTTAAACGACATGTGTTGATCTCTTTCGGAAGAAAGAAAAACATGGAAAAGAGTGTAAGAAAGAACATAACGTACAAAAGCGACGAAAAGCATGTAAGTTGCGCCTCAAACAAAACGTACATGAGAGAGATGTTGCGCCTCAAAATTGACATCACGATTTTACAGCTCACTAGACTTACCGTGATATCATGATATCCAAAAAAAGGAAATGATCATGTGGATCGAAAAGGTAAAGATATGGATTATGTGGATTAAAAAAAAGGGGTAATTCTATTGCTTCACCTATTGGTGCATGTGTATCATAAACAAAATTGTTGTAAGTAATGTAGAAATCATATTTTAATATAGAAACCATATTTCATGACTGTAGGTCTATCTTCAATCTTGTTGTAATTCCCCCATAGAAGTCCTCAAGTATGAGGATGAATTTTGTAGTCCGTCAACCTCAGGTATACCCCTCAATAATCAATCTTATGCCCTTTAGAGAATCTTATGCCCTTTACACAGATAAAAGTAAAGGCAAAGATGCCAAAGGAAAAGGCAAAAGTTTTGATGGTGAAGGAAGTACCTCCCAAGCAATCTTTGCACGTAGAGCTAGAACCTCAAGATGAATAGGTAGAGGTGATAGAGAAGGCATGGGGAGATCTCAAAGCTCCTCCCCTTGTGCCATATGTGGATTAGCCAATCACATCATAGAGCATTGTTCCAAGAACCCAAGGAATTAGAGAGGAAGATGATACACCAGAGGTGGATATGGAGCTCCTAAAGGCAGATACCAAAACTCATATGGATAGGACACTAATAACTACAACAACGACTACCAAGGATGCTACAAAAGAAGAAGAGACTACAACAACTACACTGATGATCAATCTCAAGAGGATTCACTCTTGCTCATGAACATGACAATGAAACGAGGTAAATTAGATGAGCATGTGTTCTACATTGATTTTGGATGCTCAAATCATGTAGTAGGGAACATAGCTTTGCTTTGAGGCTTAGAGGATCCAATGAATAGGTATGATATCCAAAAAGGAGATGGCCTAAGGCACCCTGTGGAGAAGATTGGAAATGTACATGCATGCAATGGTTATATGAATATGTTGAGGAGAGTTCTCTATGTACTTAGCATTACTAAGAACTTGATAATTGTAGGTTAAATTGTGGAGAAATGATAGTGGATGAGGTTCAAAACATATGGATCCTATTGAGAGGATCCATACCAAGGTTTCAAGAAGATAGCCAAAGGAGGAAAAAAAGATAGATTGTTCACCTTTGAACTCCAAGACACTAGGAACATAATATGATTCAATTATGGTACTCAAACCCTATCATAGTTAGAGGTTTGGCATAAAAGATTGGCCGACATTTGAGAGATATCCCTAAGGAAAATGTGTAGAGATCAAAGTGTGCTCAGATTACTTGATAGTTCAAAGCAACACATGAGTTACAAGTGCACTGCATGTAAATTTGGGAAATCTCAAAGGAAACAATTAAAAAAAAAAGGGGTATATGCATGGAGACATTCCAGAGCTTGCAGAAGTCAAAAGGGTCATTGGAGAGGAACCTACCTTTGGAACACAATTTCAGCCTAGTGACCTCCTAGAGAGAGCTAGAAAGGATACAATTTTCCTACCAAACTGGTGGGCACCATTACTCGAGATATAGCCAATGATGATGAGAACCTTGTCCAATGCTCCCTTGCATAATATAAAGTACAATCCATGATACTATCATGTCCCTCATCGATGACCATGGCCTGAGTTTGCCATCAAAGTAGACAATGGAAAAGGATGTTCAGACAGGCTCAATTACCGCTACTCTGCTCCACCAAGAGGGCCATCCATAGTTGCATATATGGTTCCTATGATACACCATTGGACACCGAGACTGATGGATGTCCAAGACATTGTAGCTAAAATAAGCATGAAGACCTTTGAACTTAAGACAGTGGTGTTCAAAATGTTCCGAAATGTCAAATCACCATATATCTGTGCACCAAGGTTTCATGAAGGCAACTTCGGCCTTGCATATGACATAAGCAAAACCCCATTATTTAATACCATCTACGCCTGGCATGCAAGGATTAAATACATTCTTGCTTGTTATAAGAAAAAATTTAAGGAGGTCGTCACCATCAATTTGGACCTCTTGAAGACATATAAAATCTATGTTAACGATCTTTTCTTGAATCCATGCGGCAATGATAGTCACTTTAGAATCAATCTTCTTCCTTTTACATGGATAAAAGTAAAGGTATAGATGCCAAAATAAAAGGTAAAAAGTTTTATGGTGAAGGAAGTACCTCCCAAGCTAACTTTGTAGGTAGAGGTGTAAGCTCAAGAGGAAGAGGTAGAGTTGGTAGAGAAGGCATGGGGAGACCTCAAAGCTCCTCATCTTGTTTCATATGTGGATTAACCAATCACATTGTGGAGCATTGTTTTAAGAACCTAAGGAATGGGACAGGAAGAGGATACAACAGAGGTGCATATGGAGCTCTTAAGACACATACAACAACTCATATGGATATAAAAGTAACAACTACAACAATGGTATTATGTGTCTTTCATATATGATTTTGGAAGATGGAAAATACTTTCTTTTATGAAGCATAAAGATGAAGTATTTTCATGTTTCAGAAAGTATCTCGCACTTGTGGAAAGCCAAATAGGTAAAACCCAAAAAAAATGTTTGATGGAGGAGGAGAATACTTCTCCAAAGATTTTGATTCCCACTTCCAAGAATGGGGAATCAAAAGAGAGATAATAACAAGGTACACACCTAAGCAGAATGGAATAGTAGAGAGGAGAAATAGGACCATTGTGGAAGCAGTTAGGTCCATGCTAAAAGAGAAGAATTGGCCAAATTTCTTATGGGAAGAGGTAGTATCCATGGCCACCTACCTCAAAAAAAAAGTTTCCCTCAGAGTCTTCAAAAGGTATGACTCCTTATGACGCTTGGAAAGGAAGATGACAAAGCTTGGATCATCACAAGGTATTCAGGTGCATTGTATATGCACATATACAATCTCAAATCAAAGGTAAATTTGATCCTAAGGCAGAGAAATGTATCTTCATAGTCTATGGAATAAATCAGAAGGCTCACTCCCTATATAACCCCAGCAAAAAAGCATTCATAGTGAGTCAAAATGTAGTGTTTGATGAAAATAAGTCTTGGCTTCAAGATGATTGCAAGAAAGTCAAATTGTCAAGGCACATATGAAGGTTATTGGATCTAGATGGATCTTTAAGGTGAACAAAAATTCTAATGGAACCATTAATAAGTACAAGGCTAGGCTCCTGGCCAAAGGGTATGCTTAGAATCAAGGCATTGATTATAAGGAGACCTTTTCTCCTATGGCAAAGATGTCTACAAGAAAAGTACTCATGAGTATTAGAACTCCCAAAAATTAAAAGGTATATCAAATGGGTGTGAACAATGCATTTCTCAGTGGATGGATCTCACAAGAGGTAGGAACCACCTAACAATCTCTAAAGGTTTTGAGAAATGCAATAGTGAGATTGTCAAGCCCATGGCATTATTGCTTCAAAGATCCATTAGCTAGTTAGGGGAGAATCCAGAAAGTGAAAAATATCTTGGAGGATTTCTTTTAATTTGACACTTGACATGGTGGCCATGCAATCATGCCTTTAAGGAGAAAGGAAGGTGGAAACCCCAATGGATTGGTCAAGATGATTCACAAAAAGTATGCAATTTTCCTCATCCAAAGAGCATTCCACAAAATTGCTATCAATCATGTGAGGAAGAGCTTATTTTTTTGTTTATTCTTTAGGAGAGCGCACATTTCTTTAGTCAACTTTTCAGATTTTTCTGCCCATCAATCTTTGACGTAAATTTGAAGCTTCTTCCTCTTTATTTACTCTTCATATCTAAGGATGCTCCTAATCATAAGCATGCCTTTTTGCATGTGGGAATTGCTATTCACTTCCGTTTACAAGGAATGGAGCCTTTTGTAGACATTATCCCTTAATTCTTTGGATATTTTGTATTTATTTCTAAGATCTACACAAGATGACATGGTCCTAATTGACAACATTAGTCCAAGATTTCTAAGGAGAGTGAACTTTGAAAGCATCTCTCCGGGCAAAATTATAGTGCCAGCACTATGCCTGTAGTGGTTGATAGCATGCCATTGATGAATAGTGAAGATACTTCAAAGCCTTTTAAGGAGGTCGTCACCATCAATTTGGACCTCTTGAAGACATATAAAATCTATGTTAACGATCTTTTCTTGAATCCATGCGGCAATGATAGTCACTTTGGAGGGATCCTTGTCCTTAAAAGTTGAAGGAAATGAAGATCATTTTCTTCAATTTTTAAGGACTTAAGGATGTCTCTAATGGTATTAAACATTATTGGGTAAAAAGCTGATTACCATTTTCTTATTGGATGTCCATGGCTCAAGCAAGGCAAATCAACCCAAGATTGGTCCTCCAAGCAATTATGTTTTGCACAAGGAACGAATAAGTATGTGATCCCTATTGATGGCGTTGCCCCAATTCCAATTAGATCCAAACTCTGGAGATTGCAAAACCTACACATGTCATAGATAGACTAACAAATAATAATGACTGAGCCTTCTTGAAAGCTAATCAACAACTATTGTCAATAGGTGTCATCAATGTCTAGAGCATTGCTACATTGTATGTGTGCACTCATCCATAGCAATGAGCTAAGAACGCAATAGATCTGGATGACAAAAATGGTTATAAAAATGGATGAGAATTACCTAGCTAGATAAGTATCAATGAGGATTAGATAGAAGTCTTTAATTTGGGGATAACTACTAATCCAGTAATAATCAGGATTTGTGTAAACTAGTGCAAGTAGTATGTCTTATACGACATGTGTTGATCTCTTTGGAAGAAAGAAAAACATGGAAAAGAGTGTAAGAACAAACAAAACGTAAACAAGCAACCAAAAGCATGTAAGTTGCGCCTCAAACAAAACGCACATGAGAGAGAGATCTTGTGCCTAAAATTGACATCAAGATTTTATGATATAAAAATAAACTCGTCATTATGTGGATCGAAAAAAAAAAAGATATAGATTGTGTGGATTAAAAAAGGTAATGATATTGCTTCCACTCTTAGTGCATGTGGATTAAAAAAAAATACTCTAAGTGATATAGAAATCATATTTTAATATAGAAATCCTATGTAAAAGATCTGTATAAAAGAGTACCATGTCCTCCTCTCCCCCATGACAACTCTTACACCACTGGAGGGATGTGTGATATCAATTAGTTTATGGGATCTAGCATTAGTCCAAATGCCCTCATTGAGAATTTTATAAAGCAATATAGCTTCTTTATCTCAATCAAAGGATGCCAAAGGGATAAGAATTTGAGTTCTCCTTGAGCAAAGACCAATGGCGTCCCCATTTTTTGTTCTAAGGAATATAGAAATCATATTTTTGTGACGCTAGGTATATCTTCAATATCGTTGTACTCCCCCCATAAAAGAACTCAAGAATGAGGATTAATTTTGTATTTGTCAACCTCAGGTATACTGTAGCTCAAGCGTAAGCACCACCTCCTTTACTTGTCAATCCGCGGAGACGTGAGGACCGGTATGAAGACCACGAGCAAGTGAAGGCACAAGTGTGTGAGTGAAAGCACACAAACATGCACACACATACACACACACGCGCACAAAGTAAGATCAAAGAGAGGAACAATGGAAAGCTTAGATTGCAAAAGAGTGCTCTTACAAAAGTTCTATTCTCTAACAAGCTAACCTCAAAAATGAGCTCTCTAGCTCTTTTTATAGTTTTTTGACTAGTTTTGGCCCTGTCCAGATCTAGTGTCCGGCCTAGTTAAAAATTAGGTTCCAGGGCTTATTTGAGGGCTCAAACGAAGTCTAAAAATTATGAAAATTGGTACGATGGTACTTCTAATACTCCTCAAGCTTGAGGACTCCTCGGCTTGAACAAAATGGAGTTACTAAAACTAGATAATGGTATTTACAATGGTTTTTAGTGATGAAAATCACTATTTTTGTAGGAGATTCTTCTGAGAATTTGACATACACTTCTTGGAGCTCCCTACTTGCTCCCTTTCCCTGTGTGTCCACCTTTTGATGTGCTTCCATGCTTTGTCCTTGACTTTGAGCTTCAACACTCCCCCCCCTCTCGAGTCTGTCGTCCCTGACAGACCCTTGTTGGAAGGGCTGTTCTATGTAGTGCTTTGAGAGGTGGTGTCCATCCGTTGTATGAGCTGGTTCCTTGGATTCCAGCAAGAATGTGTCGTTGTGAGCTTTCAAAACTGCAAGTTGCTCAACAGAGGTTGTCAAGAGTGATTTGGAGCAACTACTGCCTTTGATTTGCTTCCGAGATATGGATGTTGTTCCCATAACGTCCGCTAGCTCTTCCAAAGATGATGTTGAGAGCAGTCATGCCAAGTTCTCACAACCCATAGTGAATGATGGGTAAGGGTGTCAGTGCATGGGTTGAAAAAATTATGTGCCTTGTGCACGGCCTTGTAGTGTAGCCCTATGCATGCTTACTTGGAAAATGCATTGGAAGAAGTATGGTGCAAAAATTTGGGGTCTTGAGCTAAGTGCTAAAGGGTATGTTGATGAAGAGGTTTCCTACTCTATCATGGTTATGGTGTTTCCAGAGTAAAGATACTTACCATGGAGAAGGTTGATGGATGTTTGTCTCTTCGTGTTGTACACTCGGCCTGTGGGATGGAACATTGTTGATGAATGTCCATGTTGATTGTCCACTGATGAGATCTTTTGAGTGGTGGATCCCCTCTCCTCTTTTCAAAGCAACATTTGTCACTAACAATGTGCATTTCTGAGCTTGGGCTCATGCACATTCACTTCCCTATATTGACACTCAGAGGAATATTGGACACGTGCCGGTTTCTAAGAGATTACCATGCTGATTGACATAGACCATTCACCAGTGCTACTGTTCCATACTGGTTCAGGAAATACTGAGAATTGAATTCCTTTATATTCCTTGGCAAGCAACATCGGGTAACTACACCAAGCTGAGTTTCACATATTCTCTTTAGCTCACCATATGCAGGAGTCTTCTCCTCTAGAACTACCTTTTGCAGATATCTCCTTGGATGCTCTGGTACATGAAGTAGTTAAGCATCCCTCAAGTTGCGGACCTTCAAGCTCTTCATTCCTACCATGGTAAGAGAGAATCATAGTTGTAGATGCCATGTTCATGCCAAATGCTTGTCATCTACCAGATAAGGCAGCAACAATCTCACTGCTGGCCGAGACACACTTCTATCCAAATTGATAAATGCCTAGTAATCCACAGTTCCACCTTCAACTAAGCATGACTCATTCATGTTTCATAAGCCAAACCTGCAAACAAGCTCTCTCCCGCTTTTCTTTCTTCCCCTTTTTTTTTTTTTTTTTGGAGGAACAGGATATCACAAAACAAGAACACAAAAGTTAGTATCAATAGAAATATTTGACATACGTCACTGTGCTCTTGTGCGTGGGATTCTCAAGTGTGTCTATGCACGGCCGTGTAATGTGGCCCTATATTAATGCATACTTTGGAAATGCATGACCTGAATGGTGCAAAAGACAGGGTTGTGCAAGGAGCACATGGTTGTTGCTCGTTCGAGGCTTTCGATGTTATTTGTGGAGGTTGATGCCGACCTTGGTGGAGGTATCCATTGAGTCTCGAACTGATGTAATCCTCCTTATTGGAGTCCATTTTAGAACATCATTTGGCAGTGTAGAGGTCACTCAGGCGTCTTTTTCTTTGGATGCTTTCTGAACTGTGGTATCCAGTGTGGTTGACGCTTTGGTTCGGTGGAGGCTACTTGCACTTTTGGCTTCCAAACCCATATCCTTTTTGCATGTCTTCCTACTAATGTTGACGAGCTGATTTGCTCTTCCTTTGGTCTCTGTACGTGGTTCTTACCCTTTTCTCTTTTTGGCTTCTTTGTTGAAACCTTTTGCATGTGGGAGAACAAAGGTTGTTGTGGATGTAGGAGCTTCTTAGGTACCCACATGTGTAATTGCCCTTGTTGAGCTGCAGCTAACTTCTTAGGCACCCAAACTTGTGGGATACCTTGTGATTGAGCTTGTTTGAGCTGCTTCCTTCGTCTTCTGGCCTGGTTGGTTTGCATGGATGGGATTTGTGGGGGCAAGGCTGGTGGTTGCTCTCCTTTGCGTACCCATATCTGCTTCTTGCTCATAACTGCTTTTTTATCGAATGGTGTCTTTCTATTTGATGTAGCAGTTATCGTGAACGGTTGTGTTTGCTTGTGTGGTGGACTTACAACAGTGGCTACTTGATTCTTTGGAGAAGAAGGAAGATCCACCCGCCTTCGAACCTGGTCTTCCACGATTGACTCCTTCTGCATCATAGAGCTTTTGACACATACAACATCTTCTTTCATATAATTAGTCTTGGAAGAACTAAGGGAGTGTGTGGTGCCATGATTTAGGAGCATGCAGTTCTCTAATTCTAATGTAATGCATTGTTCATGTGCCCAAACTTGAAGAATTTGACTTCTTAGGTTTAAGTTAACTGCATGGTCATATATCCAATCTTGACCCAGGACAAGTGGTTCTGTAAGGTTCTCATCTTGACATACTAGCGCTTTGACTTTCATTGGAACATCGTGAAGGTAGATGGGAAGTTCCACCTCGCCCAAACAAGGGGTTTCCACACCTCCCAAACCTATGAGATAAGCTTCTATGGGATTGATGTTCAACTGCAAGTCTTGGCAGTAGGAAAGTCTAACTGCACTACTTGCTGCACCTGAGTCAATCAATGCTTTCACCGTCCTTGCACCCTTCCCTTGTCCTATCTCTATGGTCACAAAGGGTCTTCGGTCAATGACCTGAGAAGTCGCTATGCCTGAATTTTGACACATATCCATGTGATATTTTGGGGCTTTAGAGTTGACTTCTAGGCCTAATCGCCTTAACTTATTTCGCCTAATACGCTCTTTGGCCTCTACCTGTGCTTCTTCTCTCACTCTTAACTCTTCATCTTTTCGCTTCTTAGCAGTGTTGAGTCTCATTAGTATATCCTCAGTAAGAGGTTCTTGATATAGCTTGACTCTACAGCCACTAATATAGTTTGGCAAGATATCTCCTTCTAGAGTGGCCAACTGAACTGCACCACTAGTGGAAATTCTATTAATGATCATGGGTCCGTATCCTCTTTTTTCCAACTTACGGGCATGTTGTTTTAGTGTGTAGACCAACACTAGATCTCCCTCTTTCAGTCCCTTATCCTTAATGTGTGCATCAAAGTATGCCTTTTGCCGCTTCTTTGCAGCGTAGATGCCTGCTGCCGCTCGTAGCCTCGTCTCACCCAAGCGTTTGAGATCAAAGATCCTAGAGGACAATTCATGCCCATTCCACTCATACTCTTCTGCTACTTTTAAGGCAGGGATTAAGAAATCTAATGGTAGCACAGCGTTCTGTCCGAAGACCATCTGAAATGGGGTGGCGTTGAGTACCGTTTTGTAGGCAACTCGATAAGCCCAAACAGCATGATGAAGTTGTTTGTCCCAATCAGAGCGTTTATTATTCACCAGTTTTGTCAATACGTTACAGAGGATCTTATTGGTACTCTCGGCTTGTCCGTTGGCTTGTGGGTGATAGGGGGCAGATTTCTTATGTGTCACCAAGAATTCTTGGAGGAGATTTTCAATGACTTCATTCAAGAAGTGTGTGCCTCTATCGCTCACCAACTCTATTGGTAGTCCATATCTCGTGAACACATTCTCGAATAAGAACTTAGCAGTAGTCTGAGCATCATTCTTTGTTGTGGCTTTGACTTCTACCCACTTTGTAAGGTAATCTGTGGCTACAATGATGTACTCTGCGTGGGAGTTTCTAGCTGGGGGGTTAATAGGACCTATGAAGTCTATGCCCCACTTCGAAAATGCACGTCCTCCCATCATTGGCCTCAAGGGCATCTCGTCTTTTCTAACTGGATATTGTGCCCGTTGGCATGTGTCACATTTCTTCACATAGGTATGTGCGTCCATATGAAGAGTGGGCCACCAAAGTCCTGAAAATAGAATGGTCTTGATCACTCGGTCAGGACCAAAATGTCCACCTGCAACACCGCTGTGTGCAGTCTCTAAGACCTTTAAATAGTCTGATTCATGAACGCATAGTCTTAAGTAACCATCTTTGCCTCTTCGGTATAGGTTGTCCCCTACTAAGGCATAGCCTTGAGCCTCTTGCTCCATGCTTCGTCTTCTTGCTAGACTAGCCTCTTTGGGTAATCTCCCCGATCTCATAAATTCTACCAATGGAGTACTCCAATCTGGAATTAATGACACTTGATAAAGGGTCGCATGCTCTACTGGGGGTCTCTCTCTGCACCTTGGACAATTTTTAATCCACTCATGTATTTCTTTGTCCATGCTAGGCCAATACACTCCTAAATGCTTTAGATTCTGCAATGTTCGTTGTTTAGAATAGTGATTTCCTAGCATTCCTTCATGGGCTTGTTGCAACCAACTACTATGTTCATCATCCTCCACACAACAAGCTAATACACCCTCAGTATCTTGTTTGTACATGCTTCCTGCTAATATGTGATATTTTTGTGATTTTACAATTTCTTCTTGTGATGTTTTCACATTTTTATTTGCAGGGCCAAAGGTTAGGACTCGTACCAACTTATTTGCCCATTTAGGAACAACTTCTAAATTGAACAGATAAGCATCGGGTAATTCGTCAGACACTCCTTGCGGTGACTCTCCTGAAGTGATGCGAGAAAGGTGATCTGCCCGAAGGTGGGTTCTACCTTTCCTGACAACAACTTCAAAGTCATATTCCATTAGTAAGAGGAACCATCTTACTAAGCGTCCAGTATTGCAAGGTTTATTGACCAAATATAACAAAGCTTGATGATCAGTGAAAAACTTGAACTTGTTGGCCAATAAATAGTGTCTAAACTTCTTCACAGCATATACCATGCCTAAGCCCTCTCGCTCAGTTGTGGTATAGTTCCGTTCAGCTGCAGTGAGCTGTCTACTAGCATATGCTATGGGCAAATCTAAGTTTCCTTCACTTGTGGGTTGTGCTAGCACACATCCTATGGCATGATTGGATGCATCCACATGGACATGGAATGGTTTATTCCAATCAGGAGTGGTGAGTATTGGTGCCGTGCACAAACGTTTCTTCAGTTCGTTGAAAGAATTCTCGCATTCGTCGTTCCACTCAAAATTAGACAACAAGGCATAAAGGGGTCTAGCTATGATCACGTACATGTGGATAAACCTACGGTAGTATCCACAATGGCCCATAAAGGCTTGTACCTATTTAATATTCCTTGGCCTTGGTAGCTCCGCTATGGCTCGTACCTTATCTTCATCTGTTGAGATTCCATTCTTAGAAACAATATGACCTAAGATTTTACCTTGACGCACCATAAACCCACACTTTTCTGGGTTTAGACACACTCGATATTCTCTACACTTATTGAAGATTTGTCTGAGCTGAGGGATGTGAACCCTTCTTTCTTGGGAATGAGCACATAAATCGGAAGTGGATAACTATCTCTAATCGTAGCGGCATTAACTTTTTTAAGGTTAATACACACTCGCAACTTCCCGTTCTTCTTGGGTACCACAACAATGGGGGACACCCATTCGGTATGCTCAATCTCATAGATGAATCCAGCCTCAATCAACCTATCAATTTCTTCTTTGATTTTGGCTGCATAGGTATCATTATATGTGTAGGGCTTCTGTTTGGTGGGCTTAGCATCAGCAGTCATGGGGATAGTATGAGAGCAAATTCTTGGATCTACCCCTTTCAAGTCTCTATAGTGCCATGCAAACACATCCCTATATTCCCTTAATAGAGCTATGAGCTCCATTTCTTCTCTTGCACTTAGGTCATCTCCTATATATGTGCATCTCTCTTCGTTCTCTTCAATGGTCACTACAATCTTCTTGGTCTTTTCTTTATTATCATATGATTCTCCTATGATGGCCTCTCTCTTAGGCATTCGTACCAAAATTTTGCGGTCGTCAACTTCATATTTCTTGAAGTTTTCTGGTACTTCAAACAATGATTCCTCCTCTTCTTGTTTCACTGCTTTTCTTTTCTTTTTCTTTTGACTACTTTCGCTTCCATCCTTTGAGTTTACCGTTTTAATACTTGTGAGAGGTTCTTCTTCTTTCTGGGTGAACACTCCTATATCTTCTAGATAGTGCTGCTCTGAGTTAAAGCAACTATCCATCACAATAGACTCCAGATCATCGTCATTCTCTTCTTCTTCTTTGACATCACTAGGGTCACATTCTTCTAGCAAGGGTTGACACATGAACACTGAGATATCATAACCCTCCTCATCACAATGAGGTGTCCACTGTTCCTCATTGACAGCAATGTCCATGGTGGCTAAGATTTCTGGCCAGCCATGAGGCTCAAACTCCTCATCTGGAAAGATCATCGGTGTGTAGGCTGGGTCTCTAACTGGTCTATCTCCTAACGAAGTTCCTTCTTCTCTTGCCTTTAAACGTTTTTCCTCTTCCTTTGCGACCTTGCACATCCACAAATGAGTATCTTCATGCAGCCATGATGGATCAGGTGAACTTTCAGAATGCACAGAGATGGAATCTTCTTTCGCTTTGTGGATAGAATTCCACTGTAGGGGTGGTACATCTCTGAAGGTGTAATCCTTCAAATTGACCTTGGTGGTGACCCCTAAGTGCTGTAAGTACAAGGAGTTAGTTCCCCAATCCTGTACTATTTGCAATTGTCGTAGGAAGGGTCTTCCTAGGATCATCTCATAGACATTATTTTTCTCAAAGTCACATATAGCAAATGTGTGCTCAAACTCTACACCACAAGTGGTTAGAGTGATCCCTTCTAGCAATCCTAGAGGTCTTTCAAAATGACCATCAGCCATTTGAAGCTTCATTCTAGTTGGTCTTAATGTGGGCTTGCCCCATTGCTTCCACAAGGAGGTGGTCGCAATAGCAACACCAGCACCTGAATCTATGATTGCTTTGGTTGTGTAACCTTGGTAGGTGATTGGAAGATAAGTATTACCTTCTTCACCCTCACACATGTCCCCTATTTTGTCTAGAGGTATCTCTGGTACCCTTTGCTTGGAGCCTGCTTTTGGCATGTTGGAATCAAGTTCTGGAACCTGATCCTTCACATGATTCCAGAGCTCAGGTTTTGCTTTGAGCAGCTCTTCTACAGTGAGATGACACTGAACCTTAGTGTTCTTCACGACATCCGTGTTCCTTGGAACCACTGAGTCTTCATTTCTTACTAGTATTGTGGGAGCTCTAATCTGGAGAGATTCAGATTCCCATGGGCCTGGAAATTGAGGCAGTTCTTCTAAGGTATTAGATTCAAAATCTAACCTTTCGTCTTCTTGTTGTTCTGCTTCATCTTCGTAAATAGATGGGATGTCTTGGGGAAATTGATCATGAAGATCATCAATCTCAGGAATAGGAGGGGAATTACCCTTCTCCTTGGCCCATTTCTCTTCTTGTATTTCCTGCAAGAATTCTTGAGAGTACTGTTGAATTGAAGGAGGTATTCCTGGATCCGTGGAATTAGGAACATAAGCTCCCATTGGTGGTGAGCTTCCTCTTTCAATAACTGGTTGAGCCTGTGGAGGTAAAGAAACTTGTGGTTTGTTTACCAATTGCTCTAATCTTTCTAGCAAGCCCTGGAAATGCAAATCTGATTTGATAGAGTTTGTCTGATTGAACTTTTGACTAGTCTCAAGTATGGCTTGAGCTTGTTCTACCATTTTCATGCACATTTTCATCCGTTCAATCTCTAAATCTGCTCTAGGGTAACTCTTGTCTAGGTTTGCCGCTGTAGGCCCTTCTTGAAGTCGAGCCTGGTAGGCCTTGAACATCATGTCCAAGCCTTCTGGGGTTGGATCTGCAAGAACAGACCCTGGTTGCGGTCTATTTACAATGGGTGGTGGGGTGGGATGAGGTGGAGTGGATGGAGTTTCGGCATGCGAGGGGCTTTGAGATGCAATGTCTTCTATTTTTGTTTTCGCTTCTTTTAAGCTTTCTTCTAGTTCCGATAACTTTTTATTCCACTTGCGATTGGCCTTCTCTCTGGTATCCTTCCATGTTCTTGTTTTCCTCTTACTAAGCTCTCCCGATTCACTCGACTCTGATTGTTCTACTGGTTTATCCTGTTTTAAGGCTTGTGCTCTAGTGACAGCTTGTATAGGAGCCACATTGCTACTACTTGAACTTGGATCTTCCACTAAGCCTACCACATTAATGGGTGTAATCTTGGGTGCACTAGAGGGGTTTCTTGGACAATCTCTGGGGAGATGGTCTTTGCCACAATCAGGACAAAAAGCCTGTATTGTGATAGCCTGTCCTTGACTCGGAGATGGTGGGTGGGGACAGTCACGAATGAAATGGTCACCATGACATCTGAAACAAGATCCTCTAGGGGCTTGTGGTCTCATTTGTCTCAACTGGGGCCTAGGGTTAGGATTTGTGTACATGACATTGGAGTATTCTGGCTCCCAATTTTGCTCCATAGGTGGCGCCTCATATTGATACGAGTAAATCTCACTATGTTCAGGTGACTCTGTGTAATACGCATGTGGACTACCTTCATGGGAGTAGTCTGAACTATGAGCATGAGAATCATTATCTGGTATCCATGGGGTTAGGGGCACCAATGCTCTATTTGGATTTTCCTCTCCCACAGCATATTTGACTGGAATCACGTTGGCTGGAGCTGGTGGTTGGTTTCCCAAGACAGGTTGTGGCCTATATGGTACCTGATATTGCTGTTGTGGTCTATAATATGGCTGTTGGTATTGATTCTGATACCTACCTTGTGGGTAAGGTTGCTGATAATTTTGTCTAACAGCCTGCCTATTGTAGGGACAATCTTGAGCCGTGTGGTTTGTGTATTTTCTCTCAATAGTGCAATATGGAGCATTCCTTTCTCTAATGTTTTGGTTTTGCATTGGGCATACGTTAGCCATGTGGTCACCTCCGCAAGTATAGCACCGATTCAATGAAGTGACTCTCTGTGTTTGTTTATTTTGGACTCCCAGCTTCTTGGCAACTTTCTCAGCTATCTCTTCTATTTCTGTGGAGATCTTTGAAGTATGACTAGTAGAACTATCCGAATCTTTGTAGAGTTTGGACAATCCCAACTCCTCACCCAAGTTATCTTCTATGTCGATGCACGTCCGCACGCACTCTTCTATGGATCTAGGCTCTTTCAAGTACACATATGATCTTAATTTTGTGCTCAGTAAGCCATCTAAGAACAAAGCCACTTGTTTAGCTGGTGTGGGTAACTCTGGAGTAGGGCATCTTTCTAGGTACTGTCTGAACCTTCTACTTGCTAGTCGCACTGTTTCTTGGGGTGTCTGCTTGAAACTATGGATCAGGGACGATGTGTTATGCCTGATACCACTCTTGGAAAATTCTACAATGAATTCGTCTAGCAGTTGACCTATATCTTGATAGCTGCTTCTACTCAATGGTTGAAACCAAGCTAAGGCAGTGCCCTTAAGGGTCAAACCAAATGCCTCGTACTGGGTGAACCAGTCCTCAATTTGTTCGGCTCTCAGCACTTGTTTGTACTTAGCCACATGATCATAAGGATCCCCTGTCCCATCGAAATAGTTCTTCATTGCCTTGATCACTTGAATGGGTCTAAGGGTTCTTGGGTACTCTCGGGGTCTAGGCAATGGAAAATCCTGTTCATCTCTTTGTTGCCTATGTGCTTGATGTCTCTCTCTTTCAGGTCTTTCATTTTCAAATCCTGACCTATTCCTGCCCACGGTGTGTGCAAAACTTACTTCAGGTCTCTCTCTAGTTCTTTCTCTCTGGGCTTCATGAGCGAGGGATGATCCTACTCCTTGGAGGCCATGGGAAACATTGGATCTTGGTGGGAGGAAAATCAATTCATTCTTCCAAGTATATGCATGTCTATCATGTTCTGTTACCAAGAAAATTTTCTCTGATGTGTTATCCAGGTAGACAACTTTGCCTGGTATCTCAGGATCTTTGAATTCATAGATGATAACTATGCCCAATTGGCTAGGTTGATCTGGCTTGAACCTCCAAAAGGCTTCCTCTGTTTCTCTATTAAAAAAGAGTTCTATGCTTTTGTTGTCTTGAGGGATCCAGTCTGGAGTGATCACTCGGGTCAAAACTGACTTGCCTCTAGGAGTCTGGGGTCCTTGTCCTATATTTCCTTGTTCTAGGTCTCCTATCTCATTCTCATGAATGATATTTCCAGACTCATCGGTCCTATCTGGTTGGTTGGTAACCACATACATGGTTCCTTCCTTATCAATGTATGAACCCTCTTCGAACTTGACCACCGGGTGTTCAAGTCCAAAGGATTGATCTGAATTTTTGAGTTGGACCACTGATCGCCTCAGACCATCCTCATAGATGCGAGCACCTAATTGGTTGGTCCGAATGTATTCCAACTGTGTCTTATAGGGACCTTCCGGTGTTTGTAGATGGGCAGTCCCTGAGCCACCTGCAGGTTTTCCCATGCTAAAAGACATTTCTGAATCACTTGTGTCTGAACTTAGTAAAAGATCACCACTTAGTTGTTGTGTCCAAGACTTGGATGTATGGTTGACACTAGCCTCAGAAGATCTAATGCTTTGTTTATCCTTGCCTAAGTGTCTACCAGATCTCAGGTTCATAAGCTGTAGTCAAGAGAATTTCCCCTTGGTATGGTTCAAAATTCTTTGGAGTCCCCTTGGTTCCCTAGTCCCACTTGAGGGTCAACTTCAAATTATCCTATCTCAAAATCAACGCGTTATTCTTGAAAAAAATAGTTGAGGTCGTGTAGGATTTGAAACGAGCTTTCCAACGAGCTATAGAGCTCTAAAAATGGACTTGGGATAAAAAAGTTATGCCAATTCAGGCTCCTGGGGGTCAAAACAGGCAAACAGGGCCTTTTGAAAAAATCGCGATTTTGTACCTTCAGAATCGTGTTCACAAAATCGTGTTTTCACAAAATCGTGTTTTGAAAATCGCGATTTTGAGTAGAAAATCGTGTTGTGAAAATCGCGATTTTGATCACAAAATCGTGTTTCTGAAAATCGTGTTTTTTGACATGAAAATCGCGATGTTGATCACAAAATCGTGTTTATGAAAATCGCGATTTTGAGCAGAAAATCGTGATTTGAAAATCGCGATGTTGATCACAAAATCGTGATTTGAAAATCGCGATGTTGATCACAAAATCGTGTTTCTGAAAATCGCGATGTTGATCACAAAATCGTGTTTCTGAAAATCGCGATTTTGATCACAAAATCGTGTTTCTGAAAATCGCGATGTTGATCACAAAATCGTGTTCTAGAGAATCGCGGTTTTGACTCAGAGAATCGTGATTCACAAAATCGTGTTTTTGACTGAAAATCGTGTTTTCTCAGAATCGTGTTTTTGACATGAAAATCGCGATGTTGAGCACAAAATCGTGTTTTTGAAAATCGCGATTTTGAGCAAAAATTCGTGTTTTCACAGAATCGCCTTTTTCACAAAATCGTGTTTTTGGCATGAAAATCGCGATTTTGTCATAGAGAATCGTGTTTTTCTCAAAATCGTATTTTTCGCTGAAAATCGTGATTTGTGAGAATCGCGATTTTGAGCAGAAAGTCGTGTTTTTCACAAAATCGTGTTTTTGCTGAAAATCGTGATTGGTGAGAATCGCGATTTTGAGCAGAGAATCGTGTTTTTTGAAAATCGTGATTTTGAGCAGAGAATCGTGTTTTTTTGAGAAAAAACACAGAATCGCGATTCTTTTCAACCAACTTTTAGGCGGGAAAACTGAAAATCGTGATTTTTCAAAAAATTTTGAATTTTCACAGAATCGCGATTTTCATCACAGAATCGCGTTTTTTGGCGGGAAATTCAAATTTATGAGCGCCGGCTATGGCGAGCTCCGTATGAGCAGAAAATCATGAAAAAAACACAGCGCTTGCTCTCCCTTGCACCTCCTAACTCCTTCCCACACAATAATGCATGAAAAATGGTATGAAAATGGTGAAAATGCACTAAAAAACAAGAAATTTCTATGAAGAAGAAGATGGAAGAAGGTGGAGATGATGATGATGATGAAGATGAAGAGGAAAAAACAGAAAATGAAATGAAATGACAGTTTTTTTACCTTCCAACGTCGCAAATCTACGATCTTACCATCACAACGCTCGTCCTCGAAGCACTCTCCCCGGCAACGGCGCCAAAATTTGGTGTAGCTCAAGCGTAAGCACCACCTCCTTTACTTGTCAATCCGCGGAGACGTGAGGACCGGTATGAAGACCACGAGCAAGTGAAGGCACAAGTGTGTGAGTGAAAGCACACAAACATGCACACACATACACACACACGCGCACAAAGTAAGATCAAAGAGAGGAACAATGGAAAGCTTAGATTGCAAAAGAGTGCTCTTACAAAAGTTCTATTCTCTAACAAGCTAACCTCAAAAATGAGCTCTCTAGCTCTTTTTATAGTTTTTTGACTAGTTTTGGCCCTGTCCAGATCTAGTGTCCGGCCTAGTTAAAAATTAGGTTCCAGGGCTTATTTGAGGGCTCAAACGAAGTCTAAAAATTATGAAAATTGGTACGATGGTACTTCTAATACTCCTCAAGCTCGAGGACTCCTCGGCTTGAACAAAATGGAGTTACTAAAAATAGATAATGGTATTTACAATGGTTTTTAGTGATGAAAATCACTATTTTTGTAGGAGATTCTTCTGAGAATTTGACATACACTTCTTGGAGCTCCCTACTTGCTCCCTTTCCCTGTGTGTCCACCTTCTGATGTGCTTCCATGCTTTGTCCTTGACTTTGAGCTTCAACATATACCCATTAGGTAATCAATATTTTTCCCTTTACAAAGATAAAAGTAAAGGTAAAGATGCCAAAGGAAAAGGTGAAAAGTTTGATGATGAAGGAAGTACCTCCCAAGCTATCTTTGCAGGTAGCGGTAGAAGCTCAAGATGAAGAGGTACAGGTGGTAGACAAGGCATGGGGTGACCTCAAAGCTCCTCAACTTGTGCCATATGTGGACTAACCAATCACATCACCGAGCATTGTTCCAAGAGCCCAAGGAATCAAAGAGGAAGAGGATAAAACAAAGGTGGATATGGAGCTACTAAAGGTAGGTACAATAACTCATATGGATATGATAATAACAACAAAAAGAACGATTACCAAGGATGCTAGAAAGGAAGAACAGACTGCGACAAGTACACTTATTATCAATCTCAAAAGGATTCACTTGTGCTCATGAACATGACAATGAAAGGAGGTAAATTAGATAAACATGTGTTCTACATTGATTTTAGATGCTCAAATCATGTAGTAGGGAACATAGCATTGCTTTCAAGCTTGGAGGATCCAAAGAATAAGCATGAGGTCCAAACAAGAGATGACACAAGGCACCTTATGGAGATGATTGGAAATGTAAAGACATCCAATGGTAATATGAATTTGTTGAGCATAGTTCTCTATGTACCTAACATTACTAAGAAATTGATAACTGTAGGTTACACTGTGGAGAAAGGATTGCATGTGAGGTTCAAAATGTATTGAGCCTATGAAGAGGATCCATACCAAGGTTTCAAGAAGATAGCCAAGGAGAAAAAATAGGTGGATTGTTCACCTTTGAACTCCAAGACACTAGGAACATAACATTCTTAAATTATGGTACTCAAACCTTATCAAAGTTAGAGGTTTGGCATAAAAGATTGGCTCACATTGGAGAGAGACTGTTAAAGCAAATGTGTAGAGATGAAAGTGTGCTTGGACTTCCTGATAGTTCAAAGCAACACATGTTTTAAAAGAGTAGTGCATGTAAATTTGGAAAATCTCACTGGAAATCATTCACAAAAAAGGAGTACATACATGGAGACATTTTAGAGCTTTTCCACACTAATGTTTGTGGACCAAGTAAGGAGCGATCCATCTCACAATCAAGGTATTATGTGCCTTTCATAGATGATTGTCGCAGGTGGACCATACTTTATTTTATGAAGCATAAAGATGAAGTATTTTCATGTTTCAAAAAGTATCTAGCACTTGTGGAAAACCAAACAATTAAAACCATCAAAAGGCTAAGGTCTCAAGGAGGGGGAGAATACTTCTCCAAAGAGTTTGATTCCTACTTGCAAGAAAGGGGAATCAAAAGAGAGATAACAATAGGGTACATGCCTAAAGAGAATGGAGGAGTGTTTGTTATACTTTGGAGTTGTCCTCTCCTCATCATAGTATAAAAGATAAGCATAAACAACACAACACCTTTATTATGTCAATCCAAGAAGTATACTAAGACCACTAGCCCTTCTAGTACCAATGGGATCAAAGAAATTGCAAGAAAAGACCATGTTATCTGAGATATTCTTGAAGAGAAAGCTGAAAAATAGGGGGTTTGAGATATTTTGAGATAGAAGTAAGTATTCTTTATGATTCTTCTGCCTAAAGCATGCTATTTTTGTGTAGAATCCAAATATGAACTCATAATTAAACTTCATTACTTGTATCATCATGATGACACAATCACAATTCTGACAGAAATGGTATTCTTCATATTCAACAATAATATTCCACAAATAATCTTTCAATTTTGTAAAAGACTTCTCTCCTCACAATATTCAGTCAGCAATACACAGGTCTCACCAACAAAATCCATGAGAAACACAAGGAAAACATTCACATTCAGCCATGAAAACTTTGGAAAAGATAGGAAACACGAATTTTTGGTAAGAGCTCTCGAACTCTCATTCAAAATCAAGTACAAATGATCAGCCCCTTTGCCATACAAAATTTTGACCTTTATACTTTTACAAGTGTCCATTTTCACACTTGAAATTAGGTGCTTTCAATTTCTAAACTAAAAATAATTAAGATTGAGAGCTCCAAAAAATCTCTAAAAAATACGTTGCATCTAATGAATCATGAGGAAGACTCTTCCTCATTTTTTACATCATTCCAACCATTGTATATACAAAAAATATCTAATTTACAAAATCTTTTTGTCTTCAAAAAACACATTCTAACATTTCTTCCCCTCCTAGACTTTTTGGCATCTTTGACAAAAAGTTGATTCAATAGGATGCAACTTTTCTAGTGCTTCTTCTTTCTTTGATACACTTGAGCGAGGAGGTCATGACTCTTTCTTTCAGTCACATTTAAACTATTGACCATCTCGAACAAGGATTTTCTCCACTAAATGCTGCTTCTGGTCTATCAATGAAATCCTTCTTTACATATTTAGTGTAAGTTGCTTCATATGTTGTGAGTCTTGATTTTGTAATCACTGAAAGTGTACGGAAAATTTCTGATTCTCTTTCAAAAAATCCATAGTCAAAAGCATCCATAAAAATCTGTAACTAATGACTGTCCAAAAACATTATTCTGTTGTAATAGGTCATAAGGCATATCCTGTCAGGTGTTTCACTTAGGTAAAAAAGAAGAGCATCAATGAGTGAATTAAATCCTATGTAGTTTATGGTTCTGAAATCTGTGTCTGTAAATGTTTCTATACAAGTGATAATCATCCTCATTATTTTGGTTACTAATATACAAGCAGGATCATTTAGATCTTTGTATGAGGCTATATTGCTTCAGCTATGTACACCATATAACTCTTAGTTGGCCATTTTCTTTTCTTAAGTCCTGCTATCTTAAAGCCTTCATTTCTGTTACACTTATGTGTTCCTCGAGTAGCTTTGATGTGAACCTTTTCCCTATACATGGGCACTTTTTACTCTAGTGCTGGCTAGAGGTTTTTTCCCCATGTTACCACATACTTGATACTCTCATATCTGGTGGTACTTTGTACTTAGGGATATTATTCAGCTCTTACTTCAGTTTAGTTCATCATCAATAAAGAGAGCTATTCCAGCCATTGTCTTCTCCGTGTGTCTTGTTGTGTTTGTGCTCCTTGTGTGTGCTTCTCGTGTGCCTCTCACACTTCTACACACACCTAATAGTGGTACCAGAGCAGGTTCAACTCCTTCTCAAGTTTTGGTTTTTCGCATCGTAATGCGCATGCACTTTTAACAGTGCGAATTGACTTCAGAGCATAGAATTGTGAATTTCAACAACCAAGAAACATTTCCACCAAGTGCGCTAGGGTTCTACCCCCATTTTAAAGCCATTCGTGCAGTCAGAACTGCCACAGAGTGAGGGTTTGCGAGCTGAAATTTCAGCATTCATTTCAGCTTTCCTCAAAGTAAACATTTTGTCACATTCTTGTTCTTTTGTGAAATGGCGGCAGCAATGACTTGTTTGGCATGCTTCAAGTTGAAGATAAGCTTGATGGGACCAACTATACAATGTGGTCTTACATGATGGAGCATGTTCTTGTTGCTAAAAAACTTTGGAACATAGTGGCAGATGTAGATCGAAGACCCGACGGTTCTTCTACTTCACAGTCTACTATTGCAGATGGAGCTTCTTCTTTGAGTACAGTGGTTTCTCCTTCTCCACCTACACAGGAGCAGCTTAGATGAGATGTAAAAGATGCTCAAGCTCATGCTTTGATTGCGCTTTCAGTGAAGTGTCATATAGTTCCACACATTCAGTCATGTTCTACATCGAGACAGGCATGGGACACTCTTGCTTCTTTGTATGCCGTGTGTAATGAAGAACATGTTGCATACTTGAGGAAGTAACTTGAGGATGTATGTATGGCTGAAAATGAGTCGGTGGATGTGTATGTGACATGCATCAAGGACTTGAAAGAGCAATTGGCAAACATAGATGAGATCATTCCGGATGCATCACTCATTTCTACATTGTTGAAAGGATTACCAAAATCTTTTCAAAGCTTTGCTACTACACTCCGTTTGGTTGCAAAAGGAAATCCTAATATGTATGCATTTGATGAGGTTGTGTCTCTTCTTTTGCAAGAAGAGCAATCTAGAGTGAATAGGAGTGGTTTGATTGAGGGAACACAAGCACTTGCTATCCCACAAAAGGGGAAAAGCAAGTATGGTTCAGCTTTGGGTTCATCAAAACCAAAGCCTCAACCTTCCTCTTCCACTCATTCTTCTAATAATGGTGATTTGCAAAAGAAGAAGAGATGCAAATATTGCCGGAAGGCTATTCATACTATTGATGAGTGTAGAAAGCTTGCTAAATGCAATGAAAAGAAGAAGGAATCCGGCATGTCTATTGCTAAAAATTCAGCGAATGCAAAGAATGATGAAGCTAACATGGTCACAATTTTTGGGCATGTGTTGTTACATTCATTATGATGTTTCTTTGCATTCTAAATGTATGGTTGTGAGTGAGGCTGATTCGGATTGGTTCTTTGATAGTGGTGCTTCAAAGCACATAACATCATGCAAAAAAATTTTTGCCTCTTTGAAAGATGCACCCAAAGGAGGACATGTGGTGTGCGCAAACAATGCCTCTTATCCTATCATTGGAGTAGGAGAAATTGAGCTTACGGCTGCAAATGGAGGTGTGATTCTTTTGAAAAATGCATTGTATGTGCCCGATATCAAGAAGAACTTAATTTTAGTTCCGTTGATTGCCAAAGCTGGACTTCATGTACACTTTGTTGATGATAAGTGTATGGTTCATGATTTCAGCATTGGCGATGTTATTGTGATGTCCGGTACATTATGTAATGGTCTGTATCGCATGGATACATACAAGAGGGCTGCCTCAAATGCCTTGGTTGCTCATACTTCTTTGATGGCTGAAATGGCACTTTGGCATGCTCGTTTTGGTCACTTACACTTCAATAGTTTGCGTTACTTGCAAAAGAAGGACATGGTTATTGGCTTGCCTACACTTGATTCCATTGAAAAGCATGCATGTGAAGGTTGCATTCTTGGAAAAATGCATCATGCTTCTTTTCCAAAAGATAGTCATACACACACTACAAGAAAATTGCAACTTGTTCGTAGTGATGTATGTGGTCCGGTCAAGACTCCATCTTTTGGGAAGCATGTATATTTTGTTACCTTCATTGATGATGCTACTCGGTATACATGGGTGTATCCTATGAAAGCAAAGAATGAGGTATTTTCTTGCTTCAAAGCATTTTTAGCTATGGCTGAAATTATTTCTTCACAAAAGCTTTTGACTCTACACACGGACCGTGGTGGTGAATACATGTCACATGAGTTTAATGCTTTAGGGGTATTTCACACCAATGTACGGTGCCATATACACCTCAACAAAATGGTGTTGCCGAGCGTAAAAATAGAACTCTTCTTCAAATGGCACGATGTATGGTTAAAGGAAAGCATCTCCTGATAAGTTTTACATGGAAGCACTCATGTTTGCAGATTATGTGTTGAATGGTTTCCCTACAAAAGCATTGAGAGTCATCACTCCTTATGAGGCTTGGAATGTTCATACGCGTGTGTTTGGTTGTTTGGCATATGCTCTTCTGCCATCACAACAACGTCACAAACTTGATGACAATGCAAAGAAATGTATATTTGGTGGTTATAGTGTTGAAAGTAAGGGATATCGTTTGTACCATCCATTGACAAACACAATTATTGTGAGTCAAAATGTGGTATTTGCTGAAAATTTAGTTTTCCCTATACTTGAATGCAAAAAACAGCTAACAGTTAGCTCACAAGATGTGTTTGATACACTCATGCCTTTGTTCCAAAATGGAGTGTTTGACTATGGCCATGTAGACCAGCCAACTGAGGCTCAAAGGACTGAAAAATTCCAGCCAAATAGGGCTGAAAATATAGAGAATTCGCAGCCAAACATGGCTGAAAAATTTCAACAAAAAATTATCAAAATTGCTGGAAATTTCCAGCCACATATGGTTGAACATTTGCATCAAAATATGGCTGAAAATGAGCATGAAATTCAGCCCACGCATGATGTACCATATTGCCCTCTGATGTGCGAAAGGACCGAGCTAAAAACTATTTGTAACCAAGGTCATCAAGTTGACCAAATGACCTCAAACTACGTGAAAATTGAGGTACATGGCATACATTATGCATGGTGAATTTTGAACCATCAATGAATAAAACAACCACCTCCATCTCGACAATGTCACATCGGTAAGAGTCACCAAGTCTCACAGTACCAAGTGACTTTATTGCATAAGTAGAGAACCATTCTCAATGTGCTTTCACATGGAAAGAAGCACCGAAATCTAGCAATCATGTGTGGGAAAGGGAATCAACCATAAGATCATCAGTGGGCACAATATTGTCAAGTGTTACTACATCAAGATCATAAAAACAAAAGTGATTTCCTCTATCTTCACAGTCGGAGAAGATCGTGGAGGTAATTGTTTAACATGCCCATCAACATTCTGTCGTTTACCTTTAGCATTCTTTAATGCAAGCACTCTTTCTTCATATGTCCTTCCTTACGAAAACAATGGCACTTGATATGCCTCTTCCTTGAATTACGTCTACTCTTATTCTATTGACCATTCCTTTCATTATTTTTTCTCATGCCACAATGTCAAGTCTTTCCTTGGTAAGAACCATGAACATTATATGCATCCCCACTCTGAGTGCCAACCATATACTTTCTATGGATCTCCTCACTTAAGAGAAAATAAAATCTCATAAAATCGATGTAGAGATCCTAAGAAGACACTCTGAAGGCTCCAAAATAATGTTAACATTAAGTATCTTTACTCCTATAATCACCAAGGAACGAGGGCTTATTGGTAGGAAAACTTACTATTAAGTAGTCCTTGGAGGGAACACTATTGGAATGTATGACCACCCAAGAAGTGCTAGTACTTTGTCTTCATTGATCGTTGAAGTCCTTCCTTGCACACATCCAAGGATGCCAATAGTAACTTCGGGACTCGAATGACAAGGTATGCCAAGGTCTATGCCTTGGTCACCATCATAATCATAATCCTTGGTGAAAGCCATCAAAGGATGGGTTGGTGCTCCCTTTTCTTGCAAAATAGCAAAAAAAAAATTGCTTCAAATAGCTTTGATACTAGTGAAGTGGTGCACAATAGCAAAATCCTTTTTCTTCAAATGGCTCTGATACCAGTGAAGTGGTGTGATGGTTATGCACCATGGTGGATCTCTTTTGTGAGAACTCCATGATGATGCCCTCACACTAGACAGCCAAGCTCCAATCGACAGCAATGATGCTCCACATGGAACATAGGACCCCCTACATCTTACAAATGCAGTGAAACTTACATTCTTTGGCTAAAAAAGCCATTATATATTATAAAGTATACAAAAATGTATGACGACCATCTTGCATTTCACATGGATACTAACAGTAACACTCCTAGGAGAAAAGGAGGTGATTCATCCATTTCTGATTAGAATGCCCACCTACCTATGAACTTTATCAAAGAGATGTATCAAGTTCTAATGGAAAAAGAAAGTTAGGAATCCATCCTAATGATGGAAAGTCCGGACGACACTCGATGTTCATTGGATAATGAAACCATGACTTCATTGCTAATAACTTTAGATGTACTTTGGGATCCTCCATCGTGCTGATAGATAGAAGAAGAGATTTCCTCTCCAAGATTACACACCCCAAGATCTCAAAAGCCACCATTAACTGGTTGGAGAAGCATGTCAACACTTCGGCATCACAAATACATCCTTAAGTCCCTCCCTAAAGGCAAAAGCCTTGAGCTAGATGGTCTCATTAGATGATTTCTACATAGTGTTCCAAAACTGTGGATACCATTATCAAGTGTGGTAGGAATCCCCATGCTTTGGGGCCCTTCTTTATTGTGTCAATGCAAAAATCGTCAAGCGTATTAATAAAAATGATAATAGGCACATCATTGGAGACCAATCAGTATGCTCAAACTTTCCTTACAAGAGCATTCCCAAAGCTCTTGCTAATAAGATAATGGACCATCTAAAGTGTTGCACTAGAAAAACTAGGAAATGGATTTATCAAGGGTAGATCCACTCTAGAAACAATTTTCATTATTTGGGAGGGTCAAGAATATTCAAAAGATTCAAACCTATAATCTATGAGGATAAATCCGTTGATATATTTTAATGGGGCTCCATTTTGCAATCCATGAAGGATCCTTTTTTTGGGAGAAAATTTAATAAGATTGCGTCCACCCTCGGGGCAACTCCTAGCTAACATCAACATCAATGATAAAAGATCAACCTCCTTCCCACTCAGGCCTTCAATTAGACAAGGATTTCTCCATACTATGATAACATATCATACAACTGAAGGAATATTTTGAGTGGATGATTCAAACACATTTATAATCAAACATTGTACTCTAGAGAAACCCTCTAGAGGTTCTCAAATGATACTTGTAATCTTTACAATTACATGCAATTATAATTTGATGCACATACTCTTGAATTTACACCTAGAACTTGTAGATTGTACATTTTGTGTGAAGAAGGCCAACAAAAATAACCAAATTAGTAGAGAAGATTAACTCATAGCTCATAGTTAATCTTTGTGAGTAGAGAGTAGAGAGCAATCTTCTTGTATTTATATTCTCGAAATTCCTTCCTTGTGAATCAAAACATGTAATACTAGTGCAAGTAGCATGTCTTATACGACATGTGTGACCTCTTTGGAAGAAAGAAAAACATGGAAAAGAGTGTAAGAGAGAACAAAACGTAAAAAAGCAACCAAAAACATGTAAGTTGCGCCTCAAAAAAAACGCATATGAGAGAGATCTTGTGCCCAAAATTGACATCAAGATTTTATGATATCCAAAAAAAATTGGTCATTATGTGGATGGAAAAAAGAAAGATATAGATTGTGTGGATTAAAAAAAAGTAATGATATTGCTTCCACTCTTAGTGCATGTGGATTAAAAAAAATTGTTCTAAGTAATATAGAAATCATATATAAATATAGAAATCCTACGTAAAAGATATGTACAAAAGAGATGTACCATGTCCTCCTCTTCCCCATGACAGCTCTTACACCACTCGGGGGAGGTGTGATATCAATTAGTTTATGGGATCTCGCATTAGTCCAAATGCCCTCATTGGGAATTTTATAAAGCAATATAGCCTCTTTATCTCAATCAAAGGATGCGAAAGGGATACGAATTTGAGTTCTCCTTGAGCAAAGACCAATGGAGTCCCCATTTTCTATTCTAAGGAATATAGAAATCATACTTTTTGTGACTCTAGGTATATCTTCAATGTCGTTGTACTCCCCCCATAAAAGAACTTAAGAATGAGAATTAATTTTGTATTTATCAACCTCATGTATACCCATTAGGTAATCAATCTTTTGCCCTTTACAAAGGTAAAAGTAAAGGTAAAGATGCCAAAGGAAAAAGTGAAAAGTTTGATGATGAAGGAAGTACCTCCCAAGCTATCTTTGCAGGTAGCGATAGAAGCTCAGGATGAAGAGGTATATATGATAGACAAGGCATGGGGAGACCTCAAAGCTCCTCACCTTGTGCCATATGTGGACTAACCAATCACATCACAAAGCATTGTTCCACGAACCCAAGGAATCAAAGAGGAAGAGGATAAAACAAAGGTGGATATGGAGATACTAAAGGCACGTACAACAACTCATATGAGAATAACAACAAAAACAATGATTACCAAGGATGCTAGAAAGAAAGAAGAGACTGCAACAAGTACAATGGTTATCAATCTCGAAAGGATTCACTCATGCTCATGAACATGACAATGAAAGGAGGTAAATTAGATAAACATGTGTTCTTTATTGATTTTGGATGCTCAAATCATGTAGTAGGGAACATAGCATTGCTTTCAAACTTGGAGGATCCAAAGAATAAGCATGAGGTCCAAACAAGAGATGACAGAAGGCACCCTATGGAGATGATTGGAAATGTTAAGACATCCAATGGTAATATGAATTTGCTGAGCATTCTCTATTTACCTAACATTACTACACTTGAAATTAGGTCCTTTTAATTTCTAAACTAAAAATAATTAAGATTGAGAGCTCCAAAGAATCTGTAAAAAATACATTGCATCTAATGAATCATGAGGAAGACTCTTCCTCATTTTTTAGATCATTCTAATCATTGTATATACAAAATTATATAATTACAAAATCCTTTTGTCTTCAAAAAACACATTCTAACATTTCTTCCCCTCCTAGATGTTTTGGCATCTTTGACAAAAAAATGATTCAATAGGATGCAGCTTTTCTAGTGCTTCTTCTTTCTTTGATACACTTGAGCAAGGAGGTCATGACTCTTTCTTTCAGTCATTAAACTATTGACCATCTTGAACAAGGCTTTTCTCCAGTGTACTGCTGCTTCTAGTCTATCAATGACATCCTTCTTTACATATTTAGTGTAAGCTGCTTCATATGCTATGAGTCTTGATTTTGTAATCATTAAGTGTACCAAAATTTTTTATTCTCTTTCAAAAAATCCATATTCAAAAGAATCCTTAAAAATCTGTAAGTAATGACTGCCCAAAAACACTATTATGTTGTAATAGGCCATAGGACATATCCTGTCAGGTGTTTCACTTAGGTAAAAAAGAAAAGCGTCAGTGGGTGAATTAAATCCTATGTAGTTTAAGGTTCTGACATCTGTGTCTATAAATGTTTCTATACAAGTGATAATCATCCTCATTATTCTGGTTACTAATATACAAGCACGATCATTTACATCTTTGTATGAGGCTATTACTACTTCAGCTCTGTCCATCATATAACTCTTAGTTGGCCATGTTCCTTTCTTAGGTCTTGCTATCTTAGGAAAATTCAACCATTTGGCTAGAATTAAGCCTTCATTTCTTCTTTTCCAATAATCCAACCAGTCCCTTCTTCTTGCTACAGGGCAATATGCTGGGTTTATCTTCTGCTGTAAAGGAGCTTCCTTCCAAATCTTCTTGCACTCTTTATGAGCATCAATCCATTTGTTTCTCCAAGCAGGATTTGACCTCTCAAATAATTCTTTGGTTACATTGATATCTTCTTCATATTCCAAGAATTGGTTGGGAGGTATCCCCACTCTTGCAGTCTGATAATTGTTTATGCTTTCTAAAATCATGCAAAATGGAATACCTAACCCATTAGCAACCCAATGGTGTTGATCTGGGTTCACACCAATCTCTAGTGTAAATTTTACTATTTGGTTTTCATATTCATCATGCCTCTTTCTAATATATTCCATTTTGGCTTCTCTATTTGTTAATGCTTCTCTACTTGTTAATAATTGCTGAACAAATTCCTCTTAGTTGGTCTTTCCTATCCAGTAGCCACAAAATGTTGCTCAGGTGGAGGAGACATCTTTTTTGTTTCCATTTCCTTTCCCTTGAATACCTCCTCTTCCTGTTTCTGTTGTTGTTGTTCTGCCAGCTCCTTTTCCGTTCGCACATGTTTTTCCACTTGGTTCTTCCACTCTTTGATTTCTTTGAGTAATCCTTCTTTTTGTTTTTCCCAATCTCTCTCTCTTTTACTATATCCTGACTCACCTTGTAACCCTTCATGGCACTTACTGCAAGTGCATTAGCTTGCCTTTCCAGCTCCTCTGTATCTTTTAATTCCTCTTGCAGTTTATGAACTTCCTTTCTTAACCCTTCAATCTCTTCACCATCTGATACAGTTGTCTGGGTTTGAATCCTGTCTTGTCCTTCCTCCATGAGCAGTTTATTAATTTCCTCATTGGCTCTAGTCAAGATTTGGTATGAACTTTGCAAGATTTTGTACTTTGATTCCATTCTCCTTAGATCTCCTTCAAGATGACTAATATTTTTTGTTCTTATTTTGTATGTCTTGAGTTTCTAATGCTAAATTTTTGCCCATGAGTTGCTCATTCTTATTTCCTTAATTTTCTCCTCCATTCTAGATTTTTTCTTCTTCTATTCCTGTATGACTTTATTTCCTCTTATGAATTCTGATTCAACCACCCTACCTGATAGGATGATATTACGGCTTGATGGTATGAAATTCTTTATGGATTCCATGACAGTTTGACATACATTCCTTATATGCTTAGGAATTCTTCCCAATCCTATGTTTACTTCCAGTTGCTTTAACTCAATCTACTTTTCCTCATTTTGGTACCCGCCTTCTTCCCTTTCCTCTGATTTATCATCTTCTATCTGTCCTTCCTCTTGATCATCTTTGTCATCTTGAGTATTGACTTTTGGTTCTTCTTGTTCCACTTCCTCCTACTTTTTCTGTTCTGCATCTTGATCTATGATGAAAAGTTCCTCTTTTTCTTGTTTCTCCTGGACACCTTCTTCTTTGTCTATGTCCATCTCCTCATAGTCCTCCTCCTAATTTGGTATTTCTGTAAAAACCTTGATTCTCATAATGCTGCTCTTCTTCCATCTACTCTTCTTTCCCTCAATCCAACAAAACTTCTTCAATATTTTTTTGAACTACTGGTTTTGAAGCAACTTCCTTTTCTTCAATCTTTTTGTTCCTTCATCTTTAATAAATTTCTGGCAATATTCTATTTCAGAAGGATTAATTATGCTATTCATTCTTTCAATTAGCCTTCCCTGACTTCCTCCTAATTCTATTATCTCGACTTCTTCCACCTTTTCTTTTCCTTTATCTTTCTTTTGCTTTTCTTCAGCATCTTCTAATGAGGTCACATTCTCCATCTCTGACGTCTTTTGATACTCACCAGACCCCATTCCTTTTTCTAATATCTGAGACTCGGCTTCCACCTGTACCTGTTTAACTCGAGTTCCGAGTAATGATAGATTTAGACTTCTTAATAAAAAATAGTTCTATATCTGAGTTTGACTCAGATGAGTCTTTCCCTTTTCCCTTGTCCGCTATCTTTTCCATTCTTTCCTCTTGCACTTCAAGCTTCTTCCTTGATGTTGGAACAGGCCATGGCAAGTCTAAGTGGTGGCTTGAGTCATCAAAAGACATAGAAATTTAAAGGAAATGTCAATCCTTTGTAGAGTTCACTTGTGAGCTCACTCTTGTAATTTTTGAGCTTCTACTTGATGTAAAAGTGAAAGTATCTAAAGTGTTTGAGTCCACTTGATGAGTAGGAAGGAGAAAGCCATGAATCCATGACTAAGTGAGTAGGAGAATCAACCAATAAAAGATTGGAGAGTGATTTTAGGAGAGATTCAAATTCAAAATTAGGCTCCAAACATCACTATATATACATGGCTTTTAGTCCCGGTTTTTGTACCTCCATGAGCAGGGCTTCATGCCATATTAGAGTGTGGTTTCAAGGCACACATATGTATTATTAATTCCATTTTACTTTACAGTAAATATACATTCATTTTCATGATCATTTGTGTTCATATCCTCATGCCCATGTGAGTGTATTGTTCACTACCATATCTCCCATATTTTTCAGTGAGTTTGCAGAGATGATTTCTCTTAGCATGATCCATTCTTTTTAGTGATTTAAGCTATTAAGATTAGCTTCTTATTTCTTCTATATACTCACAAAATTTCATTGCGATTGGGTTTTTCAATTGTGAGATATATTCATCAGAAGTTGACTATATCTCTGCATAATTCATTTCTCTGTCAATACTCCATCAAAAGAGTGATCTTCTCAAGGCTTGTTCTCAGTATGTAGTAGGTCATTTGCCATGATTTAAATCATGTTAGATTCAGAATATTGTCTATTATATGCCTACAAAGTTTCATCAGCATTGCCTCTTGGAATCTTGAGATATTAATATATCTTTGGTCACTGGTCTGAGGACTCCTATAGTCCGTGAAAGTGGAGATGATGATGTGACTTGCTAAACTCTTCTCTCTTCATGTAGTCCATCATTTTTGAGGAAATCACTCATGATTGTTATCTTATTAAGTTAATTAGAGTTCCCCAAAAGGAATTAAGTCAATTGCTACTGTGGCCAGAGAATTGTTCAAAATACTAAACAGGTGTATGAACCAAAATAGCAAGTTTTTTACCCTTGGTTCAACTTCTACCTATCTGTTTTGATTTATCTTTTTGAGAGTGATCTTCCAAGGTACATAGGGTGTCTAATACATCCTTAGGCAAGTTAACAGGGCCCACTACATATCCCTAGAGTTTATTTGTCTAGTGTAGTGCAAAGTTTTTGTAGCACCACTTCATCTTCGCCAAGTTCAAATCCATCTCTTCACAGTGGTATCACAGCAAGGTTGGACAACATGGCAAATGGATTTCCTTCATCAATTGCCAAATTGGATAGATGTAACTACTTAGCCTGGTCATTAAGAATGGAAGCTTATCTTTAAGGCATGAATTTATATGGTAATATATCTAGAGATGAAGTTATGCCAAGTTTCAGGAACAAAGGTCAACCAACACAAGAAGAGCAAGAAAGATTGAGCACATGGCGCTCCAAGGATGCACTTGCAAGGTCTTATCTCCTCAAGTCTATCTCATATTTTTTGTTGCCTCACATTAGAAGTTTCAAAACATCTCAAGAAGTGTAGAATGCACTTGAAACCTTCTTCTCTTCAAGTACAAAGGCCAGGAAGCATCAACTATGGCTGGACTTCACAACTCTCAAGAAAGATCCCAAAGAAAATGTGAGTGATTTTGTCACAAAGATCAAGGACATAGCAGATCAATTGGGAAGCATTGGAGAGGTACTAGAGGAAGAGCAAATTGTAAGGCAGGTCATCAATGGCTTGAAGGCAGATGAAAAATGGGAAGTAGACACCACAACTATGGATTTATACATGGATATGCATGTACCAGATTTCAATACACTCATAGGAGAACCACTTACTAAGGAGGCCAAGCTTATCAAGAATCGAGAAAGCTCCAAAGGTAATCAATCTTCTACCTTGTTTACTGATAGAGGAAAGTCCAAAGAAAACAAAGGAAGAGGAAAGAAAGTGGATGATGAAGCGGGTACACATCAAGCTAACTATGCAGGTAGAGGAAGACATGGTAGAGGTAGAGGTAGAGGTAGAGGAGGAAGGCAAGGTAGGGGGAGATCCCAAGTCTCCAGTTCATGCTCTATTTCTGGATTAACTAATCATACAACTAAAAATTGCTTTAGGAATTCCAAGAATCAAAGAGGCAGAGGATACAATAGAGGAAGTTATGGCTAGTCTAGAGGAAGGAACAACAATTTCAATGGATATCACAACAACTACAACAATTAAAACTATCAAGGAGGCCATAGGGGAAGAAGAGACTTCAATAGCTACACAGAAGACTCAAATCAAGAGGACTCATTGCTAATCATGAATATGGCCATGCCACAAGGTAAATCTGATGAGCATGTTTTCTACATAAATTCAGGTTGCTTCAATCATGTGGCAAGAAATGTGGCACTCCTATCAGATTTAGAAGATCAAAGGAACAAACATGAAGTGAAGAGAGGTGATGATACAAGGCATTTGGTGGAAAAGGTAGGAAATGTGAAAGCACCTGATGGAAATATCAACCTACTTAGCAAGGTACTCTATGTCCCTACCATCACAAAGAATTTGATAAGTGTAGGACAGATTGTGGAGAAAGGCCTACATGTTAGGTTCACAAAAGCAGGAGCATTTGTTGAAGATCCAAGTCAAGGATTTAGGAGAATTGCAAAGGGTGAAAAGACAGGTAGATTGTTCACATTTTGAATTACAAGACACTAGAAACATTACTCTCTTTAATTATGGTAGTCAAACAATCACAAAATTGAGTGGTTAAATTCAACTAACATTCTACACAATTTAGTTCTAGATCTTGCTTTTGTGCTCTTTAGGAAGACAACATCATATTAGACCCATATGCACCTCCATATGCCCTTATCAAACAACATATTCCCTCATCAAACAACATTGGTACATATCAAAGTATATGAGTTCTTACTTATGAAGGTGGAATCAAATAACTACTTAGAATAATAAATAAAAATTTTGAAGTCAATCAAGAGTTTTCAGATAATTTCAATCCCTCTTTCAGGAGAAATCACCTACTACAAAATTCTCAATACCACCAAGAGGGGGGTACATAGCATCATCAACCTTACTAATGAATCCAACACATTTTTCTAGTAGGGAAAAAGAGGGATTATGTTACATTCCAAGAAATAAAAGAACAACAAACTATACCCAAGCATTGTCAAGATTACCCAAGGATGGAACCATTGGTTGTAGAGCAGTTAAGAATGCATCATTAACATGTGAGTAGTCAATGAAATTCGTTTGGAGTAGCCAAGAATCATCTATGAATGTATTTTTAATGTGACTTTCTCCTCTCTTTGACCTTCAATCTTTCACTTTCTCACCTTTTTCAGCTCTTTTTTGAATGGAATTGATAATTTACAAGCATTATTTGAGATGTACCTAGTTGGTTGGTCTTGATGTACTCTAGTTGGGTTTCATAAGGACCCTTTGGGTTTCCAAGTACCATTTCTCCTATGGCTTTCTCCATGCTAATGACATCTCTGATTCACTCATGTTTGAGCTCACCTCGTAAGGGTAATCACTCAACTTTTGTGCCCACAATCTTGCCATGTGATTCACATTGGCCTTTGATGATCTAACACTACATCCATCTGATTTTCATATATGTATTCTTGGCCTAGGGTTCATGAATCTTGCTTCCCCAATGTACACATGTTGCAATGTTCCTATATGTACCAATTACTTGTTCTTTTTAATACCTCTTGATGTTTGCCTTACCACAGTTATTCTCTTTAGAAATAACTCTTCGTGTTTGATTGGTTCCCATTGCATCAATTTAGGTTCTTCCCCTTATTGTTATCACAATGGTGAGATATCAATTGTCTTTTACTTGAATTCTTTAAATACCTTAAACTTAAGTTCCTAATGCCACTTATTCATGAGTGCTAGTGCAACACCTTAGCCTAAAGTCTAATTGAAAAAGGAGGTATAGCGACTTCCAACCTTAAGTTCAACTCCTTGTATGCCCCTTGGTATGCATCAATCAGCCTAAGAAATCTCGCAAGCACCATTTCGTATCTGGATTCCTTATGATACCCATGACTGCTTACTCTAGAGGCCCTAAAACTACCCAAAATAATTCAAAAAATATGAAAATTTGATAAAAAATGAAAACCCTAATTTTGTTGAATATGGGGCCCTTTTGCAATGGTTTGGGCCAATCTTGATAGCTTGAACCATCATGATGGTCTACGCCAATCACTATGGTCTAGAGGTGTCACCATGAGGTGGGGCATCACCATGGGATGGAGGCATTGCGATGGTGCCAGCCAATCACAATAGTCTGAACCATTGCGATGGTCTAGAGGTGTCAGGATTGGATGGAGGCATCCTGATAGTGCTAGCCAGTCACGATGGTGCCAACCAGTCATGATGTGTTAGTGAATCACAATGGTGTGGGCCAATCACGATGATCTGGGCCAATCGTGATGGTCTGAAGGTTTTGCCATGAGGTCGGGCATCGCTATGGTCTAGAGGCATCATGATGATGCCAGCTAGTTGTGATGGTGTCGGTGAACCACAATGGTCTAAACTGTCACAATGGTGTGGAGGTTTTAGGATGGGATGGAGGCATCGTGATGGTGTCAATCAATGATGATGGTATCAGTCACTTGTGATGGTCTGGTCCAATCACGATGGTCTGAAAATTGATAATTTTCACTAATCAATCTATGGTTCCTAGGAGGTGTTGTGATGCTCTTACATTTGCTATAGACATGCTCTAAAAGCTCATGAGTTGGCAGCCTATCACGATAGGTTGAACCCACGAGCAAGGAGATGCTAAAACATAGGTTGAACCCAGGAGCAACGAGATGCTAAAAAGCAGACATCTTACCTGTAGACATTGCTGGGTGCAGTCGTAGAATGAAATCTTGCAAAGCAACTCAAGCACAAACAAAATTGACACTCATGCTCTCTCTCTCTCTCACATGCAAGTGAGGGAAATGGGATGAATGTGGGTGTATATGGAAAAATTAAAGAAAATTTAAGATGATGATAATGCATGGATATGAGAGATAGAAGTATAGGACATGAAATGAGGCAAGGAAAAAACAAATACAATATCTTGCAAAAAACTCTAACTATTTACCTTCTAACGTGTATCTCCTAACAAACTTACCATCACACATTTGTCCTTGAGCACTTCCTTGACAACAGTGCCAAATTTGGTGTTGACCTATACAAGGGTAAGTATCACGTCATGGAGATCCACCTCCTTAATTGTCAATCCATGGAGATGTAAAGATGATATGAAGATTATCAATGGGTGATGTGTGAGAAGGTGAAGGTGAGAATCACACTAGTGCACACACACACACACATAAGGAGGAGAAAATAGGAGAGGCAAGAGAAGGAGCAAAACTTCTGTTCAATACTCAAAGTACAAAAGATCTCTTACAAAGCTCACATCTCAAACTAGCCAACCCCAAAAATGAGCTCTCTAGCTCTATTTATAGCTTTTGAGTTCAAATCAGCGATTTCACATCTTATGACTGGTCTAATTGAAATTTATATCCTAAGCTACCTTTGGGGTATCAAATGAGGTCTAAAAAATATGAAAATTTTTAGGAACATTCTATATAATCTTCTCAAGTTTGAGGACTCCTTTGTTTGAACAAAATGGAGCATCGCATGGAAAAATTGATAATGATTAAAATAACTATTGTTGCTTTTGATGAGGTCTGATAACTGTAAATTTAATGGTGGGGCTCCTTTGGTCTCATTCCTCTACTTCTTACATGCTTCCTCATCTTTTCTGTCGTGAGCTACTCCCAACACCAACAACAAACACCCTCCCCATGCCTACAATTCGGAACATGTTTTATAATCAAACATTGTATTGTAGAGAAACCCTCTAGAGGTTCTCAAACGATGCTTGTAATCTGTATAATTACATACAATTATAAATTGATGCACATAATCTTGAATTTACACCTAGAACTTGTAGATATCCGCTTTGTGTGAAGAAGGCCAATAACAATAACCAAATTAGTAGAGAAGATAACTCATAAGATTCTACGGAAAAAATAAATTGGTTAATTATTGTGAATAGAGAGTAGAGAGCAATCTTCTTGTATTTATATTCTGGAAATTCCTTCTTTCCAAATCAAAACAAAACATGTGAGTAGTAGTGCAAAACATGTGAGTAGTAGTGCAAAACATGTGAGTACTAGTGCAAGTAGCATGTCTTATACGACATGTGTTGATCTCTTCGGAAGAAAGAAAAACATGGAAAAGAGTTTAATAAAGAAAGAAAAGTGCAAAAGCAACCAAAACCATGTAAGTTGCACCTCAAACAAAACGTACATGAGAGAGATGTTGTGCCTCGAAATTGACATCAAGATTTTACAGCTCAATGGACTTATCGTAATATTATAAAAAAAAAGTAATGATTATGTGGATCGAAAAAAAAAATATATGAATTATGTGGATTACAAAAAAAATGAAGTAATGATATTGCTTCAACTATTAGTGCATGTGGATCAAAAAAAATTATTCTAAGTAATATACAAATCATATTTTAATATAGAAATCATATTTTAATATAGAAATCTCTTTTTAAAAGAAAACATATTTTAATATAGAAATCATATTTTAATATAGAAATCCTATGTAAATTATATGTATAAAAGAGATGTACCATGTCCTCCTCATCCCGATGACACCTCTTACACCACTGGAGGGAGGTGTGATATAAATCAGTTTGAATTTTATAAAGCAATATAGCTTCTTTATCTCAATCAAAGGATGCCAAAGGCATTAGAATTTGAGTTCTCCTTGGGCCAAGTCTAATGCAGTCCCCATTTTTCTGTTCTAAGTAACATACAAATCATATTTTAATATACAAATCCCATTTTAATATAGAAATCCGATGTGAACTACATGCATAAAAGACATATACCATGTCCTCCTCATCCCGATAACACCTCTTACACCACTGGAGGGAGGTGTGACATCATTAGTTTCAATTTTATAAAGCAATAAAGCTTCTTTATCTCAATCAAAGGATGAAAAAGGGATAAGAATTTGAGTTCTCCTTGAGCCAAATCTAATGCAATCCCCAATTTTTTGTTCTAAGTAATATAGAAATCATATTTTAATATAGAAATGATATTTTAATATAGAAATCCTATTTTAATATACAAATCCTATGTAAACTATATGTATAAAAGAGATGTACCATGTCCTCCTCATCCCGATGACACCTCTTACACCGTTGGAGGGAGGTGTGATATCAATTAGTTTGAATTTTATACAGCAATATAGCTTCTTTATCTCAATCAAAGGATGCCAAAGGGAAAAGAATTTGAGTTCTCCTTGAGCCAAGTCTAATGCAATCCCTATTTTTTGTTCTAAATAATATAGAAATCATATTTTAATATAGAAATCCTATGTAAAATATATGTATATGTACCATGTCCTCCTCCCAATGACACCTCTTACACCACTAGAGGGAGGTGTGATACCAATTAATTTGAATTTTCTAAAGAAATATTACTTCTTTATCTCAATCCAAGGATGCCAAAGGGATAAGAATTTGAGTTCTCCTTGACTCAAGTCAAATGCAATCCCCATTTTTTGTTCTAAGTAATATAGAAATCATTTTGTTTGTGACTCTATGTATATCTTCAATGTTGTTGTAGTTCCCCCATAAAATACCTCAAGTATGAGGATTAATTTTGTAGTCAAGCAACCTTAGGTGTACCCATTTCTTGGATTCTTCTATTGATCAAACACATGTGTTATTGGCCTAGTCTTTTTGTGTCTAAGTCCTCTTGTCTGATCTACTAGCTAGTCTCATAAATTTAGAGCTATTTCTAGTAGTAGAGGCCTCTTGTAAATGTCCACTTGTCTTTGGGAGCATACTCTTTTCTAGCGGGTCCTAAGCTTGATATGGGAAACCAAATAGAGTCATTTTTTCTAATATTGACCTCCCAGTTCTAGCGTGAATCTAGACATCATTTCACTTTCAAGTTGTTCCCCAAGATCTCAAAAGCCACCACTAACTCGTTGGAGAAGCATGTTAACACTTCGGAATCACAAATACATCCTTAACTCCCTCCCTAAAGGCAAAAGCCCTAAGCTAGATGGTCTCATTAGATGAGTTCTACATAGTGTTCCAAGAAAAAATTGTGGATCCCATTATCAAGGTGTGGTAGGAATCCCTATGTTTTGGGGCCCTTCTTTATTATATCAATGCAAAAATCATCAAGCTTAATGATAAAAATGATCATAGGCACATGATTGATGATTCGAGGCCAATCACTATGCTCCAATCTTACTACAAGAGCATTTCCAAAGCTCTTTAATATGATAATGGACCATCTAAGGCAATGGACTAGAAAAACTAACAAAAGGATTTATCAAGGGTAGATCCATTCTACAAACAATTTTCATAATTTTGGAGGGTCTAGAACATTCAAAAAATTCATACTAAGAATTTTTTTCTTAAAGATATATTAGGATAAATCCTATGATATATTTTAATGGGGATCCATTTTGCAATCGATGAAGGATCAGCTCATTATTAGATTTTTTTTTTATGATATCAATGTTTTCATGAAACACTCTTTGTAACCTCCTTTGTTACACTCTCTAGATCCACAAGTTCTACCCCTGCTTTGTGGGATTCGAGCGATCCCAAGGGCACTAGTCCCATTCACTTGTAACTTGTTCTTCTTTTTTTAATTAAAGTCTTGGAGAGTAGGCAAAGACCGAACGTCCCTTTTGGGAAAAAACTCCTTTCTTGAAAATAAACCAGACTATGTTTACATCCTCTAAGATTTTTGGAAACTTTTTATATGGATCTTGGATCCAAGGTCAACCATGAAAAAACCATGTTTAGACTACAATGGTTTGTCTCTTCGGTTAATCCTTAACCATGGATGCAAAGATATTTTTTTGGACAAGTCTTCAAGATCTTGGGTATCCGAATGGGGTTTCAAATCCTGATGTTAAGATGTTGGGATCGGATTTTGAAAAAACTTCCTTCCAAGATTCAACATTAGAAAGGAAAGCAGCTTAATGAGGTAGGTAAGGCCATGGTTGTTAACATGTTTCTTTTTATATGTTTCCTCTCTTATTGGAAGCCTATTGATAGGAAACTTTGTAAGCTACAAATCATATGTTTGAACTTTATTTGCATTGGGGATCCAAACTGCAAAGGAATTCCCAAGATAAAATGTGATTTATGCTACATCGCAAAGGAAGAGGATTAAATGATATCTAAGTGGATGGCTAAGTCTTGGAATGACCAACAAGAGTCATGGGCCTAGTTTCTCTTTAGAAACTTGCAAGTTCTATCTCTTATAAGCTCCTTTGGCAAGAATAACCATGGTCTCACCAACCCCTTTTTTCCCACAACAAAGTCATCTTCATGGGGTCTAGTTTGATTTCCTCCTCTTGGAAAGCATGCAACAATCTCAAGGCGCATTTCCATCTCAACCTAGACTAGAAGTCAGCGTTTAGGATTAGAAAAAATGATTACATATGGTTTCCCATCCAAGGCATTCCGCCCATGAGAAAAGAACATCACTCGGGTAAAAATTGAATAAATATTAAAGGAATTTGGTATTGGAAACAATTGTAGAATTATGAGAGTAATCAATGGGTTATATATGAAAATATGGAGAGTAGCTTTGGACTTGATTAGTGTATAATAGAAAATAATAATTGAATTTTGGGTAAGGGAGGACCTAAGATGTTGTAGTATAAAAGTCATCCCCCATATCAATGGCCTTTTTGTGGGACAATTGCAACAAGTTGGAAGATATTCTCAAGCTCAATGGAAATCGATGATGGGGGTTAAATTGGTCTTGGTTCTAATGGGAGCTAACTTTGTGGCATTCGAGAATTCAGTAATCAAGAACAAGAAGGCAATTCTTCTCTAGAGAATTCTTCACAGGGGCATTATAACCAATTTGAGGGCCCATAAGGTGCTTGGCTTCCTTGCATGGTGCAAGAGATGCGTTTCTAAATAGGAAGACTTGGGACACCTTTCCTTCACTTGTTCCAAGAGTAACATCATTTTATGCTCATTTCAAAGATTTCTTAAGTTCTAGTCTAAGATCTCTTGGCAACAACCTATCATTGGAATGAAGCTATTTGGAAAATCTTTAAAGAAAAATGATCTACAACTTTGGCAGTCACTTTAAGCACTCATTCTTGGAGTGTGTTCTTAGGCTCTTAGGAAAGGGAATTGAATATAGTAAGAGTAACCCCTCTAGAAACTATGATATGTAGGTAAGCTATATCATCTAAAATATCATCCCTATGGAACGCTATAAGAGTTGAGACCCTTTGGAAGATTTGGAAAGAGAGGTGTGCCCTCAACTTTGGTAATCCTCTTGAAGAATGGTCAATTGAAAAATCTATTTTGCATTTAGACAAAAGAATTTCCAATTGTAAGAAAGCCCCACCTTTTAAACATGATAGAGTGTTTTTCCTTGAGATCAACAAGATTAAAAACAAGTGGGCCCCCCATGACAGAGACAAAAGAGTTATCAACCTTCTTTGTAATGTCTTTTAGCAAGATGTAACCAACCCCTGCATTGTGGGATTAGGGGGGGTCCCATGGGTGGTAAGCCCATTCACTTGTACAATTGTTCTTTTTATTAATTCAAGTTTGGGAGAGTAGGCAGTTCCTTTTGGAAAAAGAAAATATCATATGTATCATGCTACATTCATCACACCTTGGACATCTTCTAATAATTTTGCTTTTGATATATTTCAAAACTTTGTAATGCCATCTAAACTTTGTAAAAGCTACCCCTGCTTTGTGGGATTCCGGGGATCCCATGGGCAAGTCCCCTTCTCTTGTACTTTTTGTTTAATTAATTCAAGTCCGGGAGAGTAGGCTAAGGCCGAACTTCCTTTATTAAAAAAAAAAATTTGCTTTTGATATACTTCAAAAGTTTCCATTGCTTTTCAGAGCATGACAGCATGACATGACTACCTATACTTTAACATTGATATCATAATTCTGTGGGATTCCAAGAAGGCATATATAATAGCATGAAGGCTGTAATGAGGTGATGAATGAGAATTGCCCTCCAATTTTGTGTGCAGTGGATGCACAGTTGTTTGATTATTACTAGTTTCATAGCATGAGCCTATAGGGATCTCAAAAAGTTGGAGGCTTTTTTTTTTTTGCATTCAACTTCTTTAGAAACAGTCTGTTCTAGTGAATCCATGCATAGGTTTCTCCATCACATCAGATTTACAAGGATTCAATGTAGAACCAGATTGTTTGTATCACCTCTTGAATAAACTGGGTAAGCAGTACAAACACAAAAAACAAATACTCGCAAGAATACTGGTGGTATATGCATAATCATGTCTTCAAGAACACTGATGTGTACAGCTTAACAGCCTTCCAAGGGCCCCAAGGTATCCATGGAGAGTACATAGGTAGTGAAGAAATCGCATCAAAGAAGATACAAATAGGCAAGCATACATAAGCAAGTACAAATACACAAACAGACAAAAGATATGCTTTGGCCCTAGGCCTACCATGTCACCATAGCTTGAGAGCTGAACAAAGGCTGGAGCCTATCTGGTCTATGGGATGAAGGGGCAGATGAAAGAGAAATATATGAATGTGTAGATGGAGAACTTGTTTTGACCAAAAGGTCCACCACTTTTTGTCTGAGAATCCCACAGAAACCTTATTTTTTACGCATGCATGGATTTCCACAGCTCTCAACCATAAAGCTATTTTCTCAAGCTGAAATACTGTATCATCATGATATACCATGTTTGTGGAGAAACTCAACAGATGGCTTGGCAATGAATTTTGCTGGTGATGAAGCTGACTCTCAGACATTCCAGAGCATTCATCTTCTGTATCAGGCAAAAGAATATGGATTCATCTTCTGCATCAGAGCATTCATCTTCTGCATCTACATATCCGATAGCTCACTACCCACTTGTGAAAGGATATTAAAATGTAGCTTTGGGTCACCTAACATTCCATCAAACCTCTTGGTGCTTGCAAAAGGATGCCCACTGGCTGCCTAAAGAATGAAGACATCTCATGTGAAGCCAAAATTATGGGCCCTTCAAGGTGTAGCCTGCACATGGGTTGACATGACTTTGAAGGTTCCGATAAGGAGACAAACAAAATGAAACACATGCACACATGTTCATGACATACTATGATGCTACTTGTGGCTGAACACATGTGCCTTCCCTCCGATAGTATTTACAATTGAAGTATCAGAATTTCGGTAGTTCCCTCATACTCCTCCTCGAGAGGAGAATACATGCATATGGAACTCCCCATCATCTAGGCACTCCAGCAAGCCTCCTATCAAACATGAGCTGATCCTTTTTTTTAGAGGAAGTTCAGCCAAAGTCTAATCTCGCTTGCTTGTATTGATTGAAAGAATAATTGTACAAGTGAACGGGCATAGTACTCATGGGACCCCCATATCCCACAAAGCATGGGTTAATACATCCCAAAGGTGATACAACAATGATGGCCCAAAGGTGGTAAGAAAGATAGATTTGAAGAATGGCCTAAGGTCCAATACATGCCAACCGTGGCTATCAAGGGTTGAACCCCCCAAACCCCCCCCCCCCCCCCCTCCGCCTCAAGAACCAAGAGTCAAAACCAATTGAACTAACACACATCGACTACATGAGCTGATCTTTGTTCTAGTCGAGAACCAACTCATAAAACAATGGATTCCTCAGGAAGAAGAAAACATGTTCATCAGCCTGCATCGTAAATCTCTCAAACTTGGTTGTATTTTTCCCTCCATTTATTTTTCCCCTCTATTTCAACATAATTCTAGCTTTTTTTTGTGAAAAATATATAATTTAATGCTCTTTTTCTTCATAAACGTTTAACATACATTTTATAGTAGAGGATCAATGCATGATTTCTTTATATTTACTATTCGTATAAAATAATAATCACAAAATCAACAAAAAGTGACTCCAATCTACCATTTCCAAGATAAGAAGTATGTTACGTGCTTCACGCATGTATTTTCTTTTGTGAAAACCAAAAAATTAGATTTCTAAAATTGTTAAAATTTTATTTTACAATATCTTGATCACCCTCATTTGCTTCCAATATTTTCTTTTGTCACAAATGCATAGATACTCACATGACCTGTGACTTTTATTCACCAATGGTACCACGCAATGCACACAAGAGAATACCCCCATTGGTGAAGGAGCATGAATAAAATAGTTCTTGATAGGTATCCTATTTTAAGTGTGCTTCCATCATAGCATGCTTCATCCTCATGTTTGTTACAACTAATCTATGATTTCTTGGTGATTGAAAAGAGGCGGAAAAATGATGAATTCATTGTCTAGAGCTTGAGAGATCATATTAACCCATTTTCTCATTAGAAAATGTGTTACACATATTTTTTTCATTAGGTTTTTGGGGATACAACTTTAGTAAACAAAATGCAAACAAAACTTTAATCCTGATTTTCATAGCACATTTTGTTGTGCCATATTGATTCCTTTGAGGATAGTACTCTATTTGAAAATTAATAGAAATACATTTTCTATATCATTATGTCCAATTTATACTACACTTTTTGCATACCTATCTAGCTACTGGTGAGGTTCATCATTGCATGAAAACACCTGTCTAGCTACTAGTGTCTGTTCTTCCACATCGTGTTGGGAGAATAGACACCAATGGAGAAAGTGAACAACAAAGTTACAAAGGGAAAAGAATTGAAAATAGATCCCAGTTATGCATTAGCTAGATGAAAAGGAGGAACGAGTTCAAATCTCTCAAAATCTAAGCAAGAAATGAAGTCAAATATGGCCATCAGTCTGCAAGAAGGAGTGGCAATCATGGAGCTTCAGCTTCAACTTTAGCTTCAATTACTGCCTCTCTCTTTCTCCACCAATGGAGAGAGTGAACAACCAAGCTGCAAAGGGAAAAGAAAAGAAAGTAGATCCCAATTATGCACTAGCTAGATGAAAAGGAGGAACGAGTTCAAATCTCTCAAAATCTAAGCTAGAAATGAAGTTAAATATGGCCATCAGTCTGCAAGAAGGACTGCCAATCATGGAGCTTCAGCTTCAACTTTAGCTTCAGTTACTATCTCTCTCTCTCTCTGTCTCTCTCTCTCTTTGCAAATCACTTCTAAAGTTTAGCTTGATGCAATATAGTTTTCCTTGAATCTACAAAGGCCATGAGTGATTATTTGTCTACCCATATTATGTTAGATATCACTACATGCATGAAATGTTTACATTATGATTTATAGGATGATTATGGGGAGGAAAATTTCCATGTGCCATAACTTGCATAGATGAAAGCCATTGGAGAGCACCCGAGATATCTTACCCACTACCAATGATGTTTTTTGTTACATCTATTGACTTCAATGAAGTTTATGAACTTGTTTTGGAAGGTTTTGATCTAAAGCTATTGAAATGGGAAAATGTTTGTGAAAAGGAGTGGTCTTTAGTTTTATGGATCCCATAGAGAGCAGCCACTTTAGGATCAAATGTAGCTCCATTCATCTAAAATTGTATGAGAAATTTATGCTCTTCCACCACATGGTGTACCAGAGGACACCCAAAAAATATGAAGATTACAAAAACATTTGCAAAAGCTTATCATTCATGGAATCTATCCCAAATGTATTGGAAAATGGCACAATATGTAATCTAATTGGGATTTTTTAAAATTAGTTCCTACATGACCTCAGAGAGACTTTGATAGTCATGTTCATAAGTGGAAAATTCACATTTAGTCCTTTCAAGGGGCCTCCAAAGAGGAGGATGATTGCATAGAGTAACACCTAGGTTATGAACAAGACGTGGGTGAAACATCAGTTACATGGAAGTCCACTCCTTTATCCCATGTGAAAGTTCGAGACATACACCTACTGATAGATCCTTGCATAGGGCGGTTTTCTCAAGTAGACTTATCAATTTATGTTTCCTCAAGTAGACAATGATCATCTAAGAATCAGTATGATGATTGGCACTTGGTGAGGAGCTTGATTTGAGTGTGGGATCTGTCATAGGGTGTTCCTTTGTCATATTTGAGGTGCTCATTATCACAGTGGTTGTAACAATTAGCATTATGTTTGTGTTTGCTAATATATTGATGGTGCTAGTTAGAATTCTACCTTTGTTAGCTAGCATACTAATTGTGATAGCTACCATACTCATTTTGCTAATTATTAGAGTGCCTATGCTAGCTAGCATATATATTATGGTTGTTAAGATATTGATTATGCTAACTAGCATTATCATTGTGCTAGCTAACGTACTAATTTTTCTAGTTACCACATTGTTTTTTTATTTAGTATAAAGATTGTGCTAATTAGTATACTATGTTACCTTGGCTAATTAACATAGTGGCTAGAATATTTAGCATATGAATTTTGTTTTTTTCTTGAAATAAAGCAAGTTCGGCCTTAACCTACTCTCCCGGACTTGAATTAAATAAAAGAAAAGTACAAGAGAAGGGGACTAGTGCCCATGGGATCCCCCAAATCCCATAGAGTAGGGGCAGCTTTTACATAGTTTAGATGGCATTACAAAGAAGGAAAATTACCCTCTCGTCACCCTCATGCGGGCCCACATTCCATGGGCCCACATTCCACCCATCTATTCATGTCTTGTTTCCAGAGGTGCTTCCATTGTTTGAATCTCTTATTCCAGAGTCTCTTGGCACTTAAAACATTCCAAGGCTCCACATTTCTCATGCCTTGGATCGGGAACCAAATAGAGTCATTTTTTCTTATACCTGCAGCCCACTTCCAATCTTCACTGATTTTGATGTGAGGTTTGAATCTGTTCCAACTCAACCACAAGGATCTCACCAGGATCGATCCTTTGGGTGAGGCTGGAATCAGAGAGAATAAGAGGGTGAGGATGTTGAGGTTTTTCCATCCAAGGTAGCCCACCAGAGTAATTATGTTTGTGTTTTTGAAAATTAATGTGGCCCAAGAGGAATCTCTATTACACTAGACCTTAATCATCCACTTTGCCGCAATTTTATTGGCCATGCTTCCAAAGTACATAATAATCAGACCTCCACTCTCCTTTCGGCTAGTGCATATGGACCACTTGATTTTAGGCACTCCCCTCCTGTTATGGTCCCCAGTCCAGAGAAAGTTCCTACAAGTACTTTCCAATTTGGCTAAGTCTTGATCCTTCCATCTCCAGCAACAAAGAAAGTATATGGTTGAGGATATGAGGAACGTGTTGATCACCATGGTCGGGCCAGCAAGATTAATTTGCAAACCCCTCCAATAGTTAAGTTTATTATTAAGTGTGGCGAGAACCCAAGCCCACCTTTGTTCCATATTAACCTCGAATCCCATGGGGATACCAAGAATGTGAACGTCTGACCCAATTGAATGCTTTGGCATCCCTACACATTGAGGATATTAGGTTGATTCCCTTTGATAGCCCTGAATGTCGTCTTGGAGTTGTTAATTCTGGACCCAGAGGTCTCACAAAAAGCGTCGAGGCACCACCAAAAGGTTTCTGGGTTGGTATTGTCATTGTGAACAAAAGCATTTGTGTCGTCTGCAAATAGCCTCATGGTCATTTGCCTAGAGTTATGTGGCAAAGTGATGCCTCTTATGCAACCAAGCTCCATCTGTCACGCCACAAGTCGGCTAAGTCCTTCTATGGCTATGAGGAAGAGCAACGGGGCCAACGGGCAACCTTGCCTGATGGATCATTTCAATTTGATTGCCTTTGAAAGTTGCCCGTTGACATTGGTGGAGATAATCCTGAGGAATCTCTGACAGTCTGATTAATGATGGCTTCCCTTCCCTTAATGAAGCCTGTGGAAAATTTGGCGGGAGCGGTGTGCTCTCAACTTCGGCGACCCTCCCAGGGAGTGGTCGATTGAAAAATCTCTTTTCCTCCTTGGCAAAAGGATTGTCAACAGTAAGAAATCCCCCCCCTTCAGGCACCATCAAGTCCTCCTTTTGATCAACAACAAGCTCAAACCCAAGTGGGTCCCGCATGAGGGCGACGAGAGGGTGATCAACCTTCTTTGTAATGCAACCTAGGATTCAACCAAGCTTCCCCTGCTTTGTGGGATTTGGGGGGTCCCGTGGGCACTAGTCCCCTTCTTTTGTACCTTTGTTTCTTAATTTAATTCAAGTCCGGGAGAGTAGGCTATTGCCGAACTTCCTTTATGTAAAAAAAAAAAAGCCTTTTTGGTCTTTGTTAAGCCATTGGTCTAAATGGCAGGATAACCTGCTGACAATGACTTTAGCAAGAAATTTTGTTAGTTAGCATACTTGTGGTGATAATCAATTGTATGGATGCATTAATTTGAATCTTGATATTGCTAGTTATCATATTTTTTGTGCTAAATAGAATTGTGCATGTGCTAGCTAGCATATAGAATATGCTAGTTGACCTATTGCTTAATGCATTATTAACAATAGTGCATATGTTATCCATCATACATCTTATGCTAGCGAGCATATTTTCCTGTGTTATCATGATGACTATATACATTGTGCTATTACAATTTTCATAATTTTAATGTTATAATGGATGATTAATGTATTTAATAGCATCCATTTTATTCTAGTTGGCATATTGTGTGTGCTTGTAAGTGTCCAAATTTATGGTGATAATGTATGCCCATACACGATCTCAATGTCATTTTACTTTGGAAAATCTCTTTAATGCATTGAAAGAACATCTAGATTTAAATTTGTATACTAAATCTTTGTTTTGTTTTAGAACATTAGATTAGAGTCTCTACATCTTTAAGCATTGGTTAAACCAAAACTTGCCAAGTTTTTATCCTTTTATTTTAAAATGTTTTCTTAAAGTTTTTGTATTCCTAGTTTCTTTTAAGGAGTTTTGTACTTCCTATATTTTTGAGCCATTTGGCTTTTATTCTTTTAGTTGAATGCTTCCAAGAATTTCTACTTTTGTAAGAGTCCTATGGACTCTTATTGTAGATCCACTAGCACAAGGCTTAACTTACATCTACTGGTTTTAGATCAACTTTAGTTTGTCGGTCCAAGTATGTTTACCTCGTTCAAGTTTATGATGGCATGTCTTGCATTAGGCTAAAAAATGAACCCTCAATGGGCCTTTTGGGTTAAGGATTGATTAGTGATGGACCAATTAGAAGAGGGTGGTGGACATAGTCTATTACCTATAAATTACTAGACTAAAGGGGAAAGAGGGGACATGATTCTCCTCTGTTTAGGTTTTGCCTTTAGAGAGAGAAAGGAATCTCACAACCAGCTTGGGTCCCAAAATTCAAAAATTTCAAAAGTTTTAAAACTCATCATAACACCATTCAATGGCCCTCAAACCACTTTTTAGGATCAAAACTGTTAGTTTTGACTCCTAATCTAAATTCATGCATGATCTAATCTGAAAAAAGTGAATTTTATAAAACTAACTCAAAATACAACTTTGTCCCTCCTAAGCCTCACACTTTCATACCCAGGTCCCAAAAGTCATCTCTTTCCACTAGTTTCTCTCCATAGCACACTGTACTTTTGAGATACTTAAGTACTCTGTTAGTTGCATCCATGTGTGATATTCTTGGTGAGTGCATGAATTATCTTAGCACTCCTACACTCTATGAGATATCTACCCTTGTATGAGTAGAATATATCAAGCTACTTACCAAGCTCTGATACTCTTGTGTTGAATTTTCTCACCTTCATAAACACTAAGTTTATGGTTCATCTGCAAAGGTGTACTTGCATGTTTAATGTTATCCATTTTGAACTTAACAAGTAGATCATGAATGTAATCTCCCTTGAGTCAAATACATTCCTTCATCAGTGTATATGACCTACATACCTAGGAAGAATGTGATCACCTAAATCACTGATTTTGAATTCCTCTTGCATATGGCTTTTGACCCTTTGTATGTCACAATAATTTCATCTGCACATACATAGACAGATAACCTCATTGTGATCCCTTTTGATGAATAAAGGAGGACCAGAGCTGCTAGGTCAGAACCCTTGATCATGTAGGTATGTAGCCAACATGTTATTGTTCAAGTTTTGTCCACCTCTGCCTCTATTGCTGCCATAGCCACTTCTTCCACTTCCTTTCCGGGTCTTTCCATTGAACTAGCAATTATGAGTAGTGTGGTTGCTCTTATCACATATTGTACAAGTTTGAACATTCTAGCCCTTGTTTTTGTCATGCTTTCATCCTTTCTTCTTCCCTTTCCACTTGCTCTTGCTTACAAAGGTTGCTTGGGAAGCCTCTTCTTCATTCTCTTCCTTCTTCTTGCCTTTTAGCTTCTTTTCCTTCTTATTTGCATATAGTGCACTAGTTGAATTACTATGATAGTAGTTACCTTCCTTTATGCTATGGTTGGCCTCTTGATTGAAGAGTTGACTAGGAAAAATGTTGAAGTATAGAGTTTGCACATCCATGATGAGTTCATAAACCATGGTGAAGGATTGCTATCGCTTATCACTTCTAATTCCATTTAAAATCTAACTCATGATGGCCTCTTCTTCAATCAGCTCTGCAATGGATGCTAACTAGTCTGCAACCTCCTTGACCTTGGTAACAAACTCTATGATAGTTTGTTTAGGTGTCTTCTTCAATTGGTTGAACTCATTGCAAAGATGATTCTTTCTTGCTTTGGTACTAACAAAAAAGAAAGTCTTTAGGTCATCCCAAGTCTCTTGAGATGTTTTGCATCCTCTAATATGTGGTAATAGAAATTCAGCGATAGATTTTAGTATGTATGACCTTGCTTGAGCATCCCTTGCACACCAAAGTGTGAGCTTATCTATCTCCCCTTGTGTAGATCCTTTGGATCTTCGAGTAGGCATAGCTTCATCACCGACTACAATTCCATAAAGATTTCTACCTTGCAAATAGGCCTTCATTCAAATTTTCCAAGCCACATAGTTGTGTCTATCAAGCTTATCAATCATTGAGGGAAAGCCATCACCCATCTTGATCTAGCTCTCATACCACTGAGAGAACTTGGATAAGCTTGTAGGAGGTAGAAAAGTGAGTTGCAAAATGAAGAAATTTGGTCCAACCAACCAGCACATGACCGGCCCTTGCACTTATGGAGCGTAAAATAGACCTTATAGGAATGTGATAATTGCAATAAAATACACTATGTACTTTGGAGCATCAAGGAGAAAGAGTTGATACAAAACACATAGGTTTGCACATTGATTATCTCAAAAAACTTGTTATCTTTAGATAAAACGATCACATTGGCAGTTGCGAGGAACCTCGTGTTCCATGCTCGCAATAAGCACATTGAGGTGCACTTTCATTATGATAGGGAGAGGTTCTCTGTTGGAGAGATCAGTTTGGCATATGTGCCCACATAGGAGAACATTGCAGAACTTTTCAGAAAGGCTTTGCCTAGGGAGAACTTTGAAGCTTTCCACAAAGCTTTGGGCTTACTTCCTTTTGTGGATTGATTCCACATAACTTGGCACTTCCTCACACATGATTGCCAGCTCCTCTTTCACCACATCAGTCCCAGAGGGGATTTGTTGATATATTTAGGTAGTGATGTGTGTGAACACACTAGGACCATCGGGGCAATTTTTTCCCTCTTTAGGAGTTTTTCTCCCTTGGCTTGTATATACGCCTATAACCCTAATTGGTAACTTACCTTTGTACATTCTCTTGGTAATATATTCAGTATTGCATGTTGTGCTCAAAGCTTCGTCTTCTTCCTAGTGTTATTCGTGTGCTTTCGCAAACCTCAAACTCCAACATATTACACAACCGAAGCAATACTATAATCGGGCACAACAGTGGTGATTGCAACTATAGATCTTTCATTGGGGGAAATGGGGAAAGCATGTCTTAAGGCCCACACAAATGAAATTGCAAAGCCTATTTCAAGCCCCATGGAAGTTAGTATAAAACTAAGCTCTATTGGTGGAGAACTAATAGAGAATGTAACTAAGGCACATAGTAATTTTTGTTATAAGAGGAAGAACAAATCCATTCAACCTTCCAACCTAATGAAAAATTTAATGTCATTGAACACATTTTTCATGTAAAAAACATTTTAAATTTGTGGCTCTAGTGCATTTGTGGCCTCACAATATAAATGGATTTTTTATACTAGAGCAATGTCCACATGCACAAGGATCATGACATGTTCAAGAATATGGAAGACTACCTAGGGCAATGTGCCTTGGTGATAACAAGAGTGTGGGTATCAAAGGGAAATGCTAAGTACAAATTGAAATTCATATAGTAAGCTAAGGCTTTGATTTATATCTTTTATGCTCCATATATCTATAAGAACATTTCTTGTGAAAATTAACACTCAAACTAACAAGCAAGATTTGTTTGATGAAGATATAGAACAAGTTCTTGATATGAACATTAACAAGGTCATAGCAACAAGATACAAGTAAAAATCATTTTAAAAACATTTCTTGACTACCCATGAGCAAGGTAATGTTTGGTCTCCAACATGATAACCTAGACCTTACTTCATATTTATAAAAGATCTCTTGTTCAAACTTTTGCATGAAAATTAAGGGTATAATGTGATCCTCTCCAAATAAAAAGGTCCTTCTATGTAAAAATGAAGGGTATTGAATGCATCATAGATAATCATGAAGGAAACGATTATGGAATAGTCAAATAATATTACATATTGAAAATTGTACATGCAATGAGTGGGGTTGGGCCCCTCTCTATCACTTTATTTTTCTATTAAGAGGAACTCAATATGTAGGAATTGGTGGATATGATTGATGGGTGTCCCAATCAGAAGATGGTTGGTACTGAACAAGTTGGTATGGTGTCGAAGAGAAACTACCCCAATTATCTCTCTATCTACCTCTCTCTCTTGTGCATTAGAAATGGAGGAGGTATGTTCCCTAATTGGCGTAGAGATAAGAGCTCAATCACTGCAATAGTAGTCACCACTCATCTATCTCTAATGGAGATGCCACATGAGCTTACCATGTTAAAAATAGAACACCATACATAGCTCTAACTGCCACATGAATAAATAAAAAAAAGCAACAATAGAAAGCATGTGTGTTTGTAGAAATCTCTCTCTCTCTCTCTCTATCTCTATCTCTATCTATCTCTCTCTCTCTCACTCTCTCTATCTCTCTCTCTTGGTTGTTTTGGAATGTGGTAGATGAAAGAACTTGGAGAATCTTGTAGGAGCTAGAAAAGTGAGTTGCAAAGTGCCGAAGTTTGGTCCAGCCAACCGACACAAGACCCACCCTTGAGCTTATGGAGACTCAAATAGACCTTATAGGCATGCTATAAGTACAATAAAATGAACTATACACTTTGAAGCATCAAGGAGAAAGAGTCGATACAAAACAGATAGGTTTGCACATCGACTAGCTCAAAAAACTCAGTATCTTTGGAAGAAACAATGAACTTCAAATGCTCCTTTTATAGGAGTAATACACATAGGGTTGAGTGTATATAATGCACAAGAGTATAAGGAATAAGCAAAATATGCTATTGCTAGACACTCAAGGGTGGTACCTCTTATTTTTCACGAATATGTAGAGATTGACCCCAAGAAAGAAAAACATGGATTTCTCCCAATCTACTGAACCAAATGCCATGAAAATTTATAGACATAAATTAGACACTAATATCTTTGCAATCGGCCATGTTGTATCCAATTAAAAGCTCTATAGAGAGATCAGCGACCTCTACAAACTTATTGTTGGTGAAGAAGATGATGTAGAAAAATGGAGCAAGACAATGATGGTCACAAGTGTATATATATTGCTTCCATGTATTTTACAAGTGATTTGAAGTCTTTATATAGAATCTAGAAGTGATCCACAACTTTTGCAAGTGGATTTTGAATTCAAATGAAGGCAGTAGGAGTTGTTGGAGGGAAACAATTCACTTTCCTACAATCTAGGAAACAAGAAGATCTAGTTTGATCTACTTTTAGGTGATGTTTTCTTAAGTCTGCAAACATAAGATGCATGATTAGGGTTTTTAAAACCTGGAGGTTGTGACATGTATACCTCTTCACTTATCCAACCATTTAATAATGCATTTTTCACATCAAGTTAGAGGAATCTCCAATTCCTTGCAGTAGCTACACTTATCAATGTTCTGATTGTAGTCATCTTTGCAACGGGTGAGAATCTTTCCTCATAGTCTATATCATGCGTTTGTGAGTATCATTTGGTAACTAATCTTGCCTTGTACCTACAAACTGATTTGTCTAAATTTCTTTTAACTTTGTGTACCCATTTGTAACCAGTTACCTTTTGATTTGGCAACATTGGAACCAAATCCCAAGTGTCCATCTCCTTCAATGCATCTATTTCTTCTTTCATGGACTTTTCCCAATTAGGGCTTCCATTTGCCTCTTCATAGGCTAAGGGTTCCTCTAAAATTGTTTCTTTTACCAAGTAGATTTCATGCTTTGTAACAAATGTGGAATCATATCCATACTTTTCTGGTTGTTTCTTCTCTCCTGTTGATCTTCTAGGTGCTTGCTTGGAGCATTCTCCACACTCCTGCATCTTTGCTTTGCCTCTTGACTTCCATAGTATGTAATCCTTTTCCCTTTCATCTTAGTCATCATTTGTATCACTTCTTAGATTCTTGATTTGTGTATGATGCTTGCTTCCTAATTGATGAGAATCAAAATCAAGATCATATGGTAGAGTTACCTTTTGTTTGTCTTCATCATACCAAGACATGTGCTCTTTAAGCACAACATCTCTACTTGTAGTGAATTGCATGGTTGAAGGATTATAGAATCAGTAACGCCTACACTTATTAGTTTTTTAGTGATAGTGGGTTGATAGAGAACCTTAATTAGAATGTTTGTCCTACCATTGGAAGCTTTGACATTACCAATCTTCTCCACATTGTGCTTTGTGTCATCCCATGTTTGAACTTCATGTCTATGCTTTGGACTTTCCAAATCAGATAGAAGAGCAATGTTGCCTGCAACATGATTTGAACATCCAGAATCTATGTAGAACAAATGATCATCTTCTTTACCTTCTTTATGTCTTAGATTCATAAGAAGCAATGAGTCTTCATGTGGTTGATCTTTTGAATAATTATTGAAGTCCCTTCTATTATAGCCTCTATTATTATTGTCAAAGTTATGTCCACCTCTGCCTCTATTGCTTCCATATCCATGTCTTCCACTTCCTTTCTTGGTCTTCCCATTGAACCAGCAATTCTGATTGTTTTGGTTGGTCTTATCATAGATGGAACAAGGCTGAACATTCTGACCTTTGGCTTTGTCATGCTTTGGTCATTTCTTCTTCCCTTTCCACTTGCTCAAGATCAAGAAGCTTGCTATTTTTGTTCCTACATCTGTTCAATGTTTTGAACAGTTCTCTGAGCACAGCATCACTTATCTTAATTCCTTTTGGGAAACTCTAATTGGCTTATTAAGCTACCAATCATGAGTGATTTCATAAAAAATCATGGACTACACTCAAAGAAATATGTTTAGCAAATCACAAAATCATCTCGATATTTTTGAGGTGCAATAGTCATCAGACCAGAGGGCAAAGATGTGTTAGTATCTCGCGATCCAAAGAAGCTAAGCTAATGAAACTTTGTAGTCATTTAGTAGATTGTATGCTAAATCTATCATGCTTTAAATCATGACAAATGATCAATCATGCACTGAGAACAAGCTCTGAGAATATCACTATTTTGATGGAGTTATAGTAGAGAAATGAAATGAGAATGTAATGATAATATATGTATTAAATCATATACAAATACAATGTCATTGGAAATCATACATTTCTCAATATGTGAGAGGTGAATGAGCTATGAGATAAGCTCTCACTTCACAATTAATATCCCTCAAAATGATCTCATGGGCTTGAGATTACATGTGGGTCATTTGATCCTCTTCTTATAGTTGTGTGTGGAGCTAAAGTTTGAATTCAAATTCAAAGATGTCTACCTAAAAGTGAATCCTAAAGTATATGATATATTCTCTCATTGCGCAACAACCAAATGAGTCATGATTTAGAGCTTCCTAACTCCACATGGATGTAAAACACCTTTACAAAGGTAATTATGAATGATCCTTACAAGGGATTGATGACATGGGATTCCATAGGAGATGTGCTAATTTACCAAGTATGTGGGCTTGGTTTTAATTGCAACAACATCTCCCCCTCAAGCCTAACATCCTTGGTCTTCATTCCTTCTTGATTTCTTGCAAACCAATCATCAATTTGAATCTGTTCATCTTGGTTCCATCCACAGGCTTTGTGAGTATATCTGCATACTATAAATGAGTTGGTACATAGGATAGCTGGATATCCTTTCTAAGAAATTTTTCCCTTACATAATGATAGTGCACTTCAATTGCTTATTCCTTGCATGATATATAGGATTAGCAGCGAAATGAAAGTGAGGTAGTGTTGTCTCCAAAAATTCTTGGAGTGCAAGAATGTAACTCCAAATCTGCATATAGTTGCCTAAGCTACATAGCTTCTTTAGTTGCATTTATCAAACCTCTATATCCTACTTTTGTGGATGATAATGCCATATTTGGTTGTCTCTTAGATGACCATGATATAAGCTTTGAACCTGCAAAACATAGATAACCTGAAGTGCTCCTCCTATCATACTTGGATCAACCCAATCTCCATCTTTATATCTGTGTCATAAGTGAAGGGGTAAAACAAACCTTCATTCATGGTACCCTTTAGATACTTTAGCACCTTTTTTGCACCTTCCATATGAGGCTTCCTTGATGCATGCATAAATTGAATCAATGTACTTACTCCATAGGCAATGCCTATTCTTGTTAGAGTAGCATAATTAAAACTTCCCACAAGTTGATAACATATAACATCATCAAGGAGTTCTTCTTCATAAGAACTAAGCTTATGGTTGAGTTCCATAGGAGTACCTGCAATTTTGGTGTTTTCCATCTTGAACTCAACCAACATATCATGTATACTTCCTTTGAGTGATAAACATACCAAAATCTGTGTACACAAGCTCTAAGCCAAGAAATTATGTTAACAACCCAAGATCACTGATTTTTAATTCTTCCATTAGTTGAGCCTTAACCTATTTGATGCCATTAACATCAATCCCTACAATGATGATGTCATCCACATAGACGCATAAGTAGATAACTTCTGATTTGTTCTTCTTAACAAATAAAGAATAATTTGCCTTGCTAGCCACAAAGCCTTGGTCCTACAAATAAGTAACAAGCCTATGGTTCCAAGCTCTAGGAACGTGCTTGAGACCATAGAGTGACTTCCTTAGCTTGCATACATATCCTGTTTTATCTTCATCTTCAAAACTTGGTGGCTGTGCCATATATACTTCTACTGATATCCATCCATTTAAGAATCCATTCTTGACATCTAACTGATATAGATTCCAATTTTAGAAGCAGCAACACTTACCAAAGCCCTAATTATTGGCATCTTTGCCACAGGTGAAAAGGTTTCTTCATAGTCCACTCCATGAGTTTGGGCAAATCCTTTTGCCACTAACCTTGCCTTGTACTTGTTTATAGAACCATCTAAGTTCTTTTTTATTTTATATATCCACCTGGATCCAATTACCTTCATGCTTGGCTTCTTGGGAACTAGGTCCCAAGTATGGTTTTCTTGAAGTGCTTCTACTTCTTCTTGCATGGTTTCTCTTCATTCTTTATTTTTCATAGCCTCTTCAAATGAAGAAGCCTCTTCTATCATAGAGTCTTTATATCACACAAAATTTTTGGTGACTAATGATGTATTATAACCATACCTTATGGGTTTTTGCTTTCTCTTTGAGATCTCCTAAGTGCTTGGTTAGAGGATTTTGGTATGTCCTCCAATTGCTTGACTTTGGCTTGCCTCTTGACTTCCATGCCTTGAAGTCCATTTGCTCTTCATCCTCTCAATTGATGTTTTTTGGTAGATGTTGATCTTCTTGAGTAAGGGTTGGAAAGTCATTTTCCAAATCATAAGCTAACTTGATCTTCCTGCAATCATCTTCAAACCATGAATTATTTTCATCAAACACTACATCCCTACTAACTATAAATGCTTTGTTAGCGGGATTGTATAATCTACCTGTGTAGTTATCTTGAGAGGTACTAGCCTCTTCTTCATTCTTCCTGCTTTTACCTTTATCCTTACTTCTATTCTTATCTGTGTAAAGGGCAGAAGATTGATTACCTCTAGAGTTTTCACCATTCTTTTTGAGCTTTGTCTCATGGGTGAAGAGTTGCCCCATCAAGGTATTGAGGTCAGGTATTTACATATCCATCTAGAGGCCCATTGCTATGGTGAAGGACTCCCACTTGTCATCAGCTTTGATGCCATTAATGATCTGCCTTACTATGTCTTCTTCTTCTATCTCCTCTCAAATGCTTGCAAGCTGGTCAGCCACATCTTTCATGTTGGTTACATAATCAGATACTCCTCGCTTTGGTTGCTTCTTTAGAGTTGTAAACTCCATCCATAATTGATTCTTCCTAGCTCTTGTATTTGATGAGAAGTATGATGAGAGTACTTCCCAAGTCTCTTGGGAGGTCTAGCAATTCCTAATGTGAGGCAACAAGAAATCAGAGATTGAGTTTAGTAGATAAGACGTGGCAAGAGCATCCTTTGCACACCATGTGGTCAACCTTTCTAGCTCTTCTCTTCTAGGTTGATGCTTGCTCTTGAAGGTTGGCATCTCTTCATCTCCTGAGATGTATCCATATAGACTTCTCCCTTGAAGGTAGGCTTGCATCCTTAGTGACCATGCTGAGTAGTTGTTTCTATCCAATTTATTAATGAAGGATGGAAATCCATCTCCCATCTTGCTTGTTGTTGCTTTGATACCACTATTGGAGGAGATGGTGGATAGTCTTGAGAGATGAAGTGGTGTTGCTCAATTCTGCTTCACACGTGCCAAGAATGATTGTTGGAGAGTGAAGTGGGTCTCTTTAGCTAGATAATGGTTAAAATAATCATATATGTTGCTTGGAACATGATCCACTAATCAATGGATCAAAACAGATAGGTAGAAGTTGATCCAAGATCAAGAAGCTTGTTATTTTTGTTCCTACACCTGTTTGATGTTTTGAACAGTTCTCTAAGTACAGCAACAATTAGCTTAATTCCTTTTGGGAAACTCTAATTAGCTTAGTAAGATACCAATCATGAGTGATTTCATAAAAAATGATGGACTACATGCAGAGAAAGATGTTTAGCAAATCATAGAATCATCCCAACATTTTCGGGGTGCAGCAGTCATCAGACCACAGGGCAAAGATGTGTTAGTATCTCACGATCCAGAGAAGCTAAGCTAATGAAACTTTGTAAGTACTAGACAGTATGCTGAATCTATCATGCTCTAAATCATGACAAATGATCAATTATGCACTGAGAAGAAGATCTCAGAAGATCACTGTTCTGATGGAGTTATAGCAGAGAAATGAAATGAGAATGTAACGATAATATATGTATTAAATCATATACAGATACAATATCATTGGCAATAATAAATTGCTCAATGTGTGAGAGGTGAATGATCTATGAGACACACTCTCACTTCACAATGAATCTCCCTCAGAATGATCTTATGGGCTCCAAATTACGCGTGGGTCATTTGATCCTCTTCTTATAGTTGTGCTTGGAGCCAAAGTTTGAATTCAAATTCAAAGATGTCTACCTAAAAGTGAATCCTAAAGTATAAGATATATTCTCTCATTGCTCAAAAACCAAATGAGTTGTGATTTAGAGATTCCTTACTCCACGTGGATGTGAAACACTTTTACAAAGTTAATTATGAATCATCTTTACAAGGGATTGATCACATGGGATTCCATAGGAGATGTGCTAATTTACCAAGTATGTGGGCTTGGTTTTAATTGCACCAATACAGCCAACCGACACAAGACCAGCCCTTGAGCTTATGGAGACTCAAAAGGACCTTATAAGCATGCAAGAAGTACAATAAAATGCACTATGTACTTTGGAGCATCAAGGAGAAGAGTGGATACAAAACACATAGGTTTGCGCATCGATGAGCTCAAAAAACTTACTATCTTTGGAAGACACAATGAACTTCAAATGCTCATAGCAACCAGCATGATTACAATTAGAAAAATGCATTTTATGAGAGTGATACACATAGAGTTGAATGTATATAATGCAAAAGAGTATAAGGAATAAGCAAAATATGCTATTGGAATGAACGAGACACTCAACGGTGGTACCTCCTATTTTTGAGGAATACGTAGATATTGATCCCGAGATAGCAAAACCAAGTTTCCTCCCAATCTACTGAACCAAATCGTATGAAAGTTTACAAGCATAAACTAGACACTAATATCTATCCAATGCACCATGTTTCATCCAATTTAGATCTCTGTAGAGAGAGCAGTAGGTTCTGCAAGCTTACTATTGGCGAAGAAGATGATGCAGAAAAATGGAGCAAGACAATGATGGTCACAAGTGTATGTATATTGCTTTCATGTATTTTACAAGTGATTTGATGTCTTTATATAGAATCTAAAAGTGATTCAAGACTTCTACAAGTGGATTTTGAATTCAAATGAAGGCGGTAAGAGTTGTTGGAGGGAATCAATTCACTTTCCTACAATCTAGGAAAAGTGAAGATCTAGTTTGATTTACTTTTAGGTGATTGATTACTTCATTGATTGCAAATCAACCGCCAAAAATTCGTGGAATTTGGGCTCTATCTTTCTATTTTCACATGTGTTTACCTCTAGGCTTTTTCAATGGTAAAAGATCCATGAAAATTCTTTTTAAAAAATACAATAAATGAGCATAAGTAAGAGAACTCTCCAATTGATATTCTTTTGACATAAGCCAAGTGATACCTTTTTGATGTAGATCAAATCCACCTCAACCATAGTGTAAACTTGATGTTCCAACAGTTGAGAACGAAGGTGCTCTATTTTTTTCACTTTCTAAGCAAATTTCTATGAAACTATTCGCATACATAGACTATGATGCAATTTGTGAATTTTGATGCTGAATAAAGTGTTCTTTTGTTTGTGATAGTAGAAATTGATGTGTATCAATGTTGTATGATAGAGAGAAGAAACATAAATGATGGTGCACATGTCCAAAGCTTAAGAATGAAAAAATTAAGTCAATGATTAAATTTCCACATCTATAATTAAGATTTATAAGTAGAGGGAAGAAAATAAATGTTGTTTTTTATGATCTATGTGGTTTTATTTTTCATGTATAGGCCATTTGTAATGTGCTATGCCATCACAACTTTGTTGCCTAGCTTTGTGTACTATAAAAACACAAATAGAAATAGATCCCCAAGGTGTTGTGATATCACCAAAGTTTTCTCTAGTATCTTGAATTCATTTCTACAAAGAGAAGGTATTTGATATAATAGATCTATGAGATTTGAGAGTGGAGAGAAGTTGTAATTAAACCATCAAAAGAGCAACCAGGTGGATGAAGTTAAACACTACCAAGAAATGCCACCAAAGTGTTTATAAACACTTCCAAAAAGATATTTTTCCACCAAGCAAAGGTAGGGAAGGTGGTAAAAATAGATAAAGGATGGGAGGGAGGTAAAAATAACCATTTGCATTCAAAAATGCTCTGAAAACATGAAGAAGATGATACAAAGCTCCATCATGTTGATGAAGAGCTTCCACTACCAAAAGAATAATAGCAAGACCTACAAGAGCTCCACCACAAGCACCACCAAGACCTCCACCCAAATTTCTTATACCATGTAGAGAGTACACATGCAAAAGCAAAAGGATAAACATATACTCACAATGAAAAGAGTATGAGACTCAAAAAAGTAAGTCCACCATGAAACGGGAAAACTCGCATATGGATTAGAGTGACCTTTGTAAAATATTAGATTGATCTCTCAACTTCCAAACAAGTAAAAAGTGAAGAGAGGATCTCCTTGTATAGACGAAAGGGAGGCTCCTCAAAATACATCCAATGTAGTACAAGAATGAAGCTAAATGGTAAGTCTCCCAAATACACCTAAAGTGACACAAAAATGGAGATGAACTCATACAAATGAACTAAAAATGAAATGGTAAAATGGAACCAAGAATAGAAGCTTGAATGTTGAGGATCGTTTCTCGAATAGGTAAAAAATCTAAAGAAAAAGGAAGTCCTACATGTAGAGTAGGAAAATCAAGATAGAAGATGATATCCATGAAATTTTGAGAGGATCACAAGGACTCAAAAAGACATCTACCATATGTGTTCTCTATGTACTCCAAGAGATTCCACTAGAAAATCCATCACATGCTCCAAAGATAGTCCACTAGAGAGGCACATGATTGGAGTAGGATCTCATTGAATAAGATCGTGTCCATAGTGCATTACCTAGAATTCATGTGATGTGGCTTGATGATAGCCAAGATATAATATATATCACCATGAAGTAAGTCTTGCATGAATGAAACATAGAGCATGAAGCACTAAATGATAACAATATGAAAATATGAAGCTACGAATTAAAACTCAATAGAAAACGAGATTAAGGATGCAATTGGATCATCATGTGGGTAAATAAAGCTATGATATTCCCTTTTATACCATAGGGTAGAAGGTTTAGAGAAAAAAACAACTTGCTTTTAGATGGAAGAGTGATGCATACATGTAGCTTAAATGTGTTTCTAAATATATTGGGAGAATCTTCACTAAGTATGAATGTATGTTGTGTTGATATATTTAGGTAGTGATGTGTTGGACTGCTGGGGCACTTTTTTCCCTCTTTAGGAGGTTTTTTCCCCCGGCTTGTATATATGCCTATTGCCCTAACGGGCTACTTATCTTTGTACATTCTCTAGTAATACATTCAGTATTGTGTGTTGTGCTCCAAGATTCTTCTTCTTCCTGGTGTTGTTTGTGTGCTCCCGCAGACGTCTAACTCCAACAATTGGTATCAGAGCAAGTCGCCGCTTCATCTAGGGCATCGTCTACACCTCTCCCAATTCCAGTCTCAGAATCGCACGAATTTTGGTGAGCATTCCTAGCGTGTCTCAAAATTTGAGCTTGTTTCGGCCTCCAAACCCACTATCGAAGCACTTGTGCAGGCTATTTCATCTTTTTGTGCCAAAGGTATATACCAGTTTCAGTTCGCCAGTATAAGCATCTCGAAGTCAGCTACAAGTCTAGCAGAACTTGTCTTGGCAATTCTGTTCAACTTTTTGAGATACAATCAATTTTTTGCATCAAGGTATTTTAGTCACCGGCCATGGCTGAAAGCAATGATGTATTTTGTATGTTGGTTGTTTGAGGATAAGTTGGATGGTACGAACTACCCGTTATGGGCTTATATGATGCAACATGTATTGGTTGCAAAAGGATTGTGGAACATTATGTAGGGTGTTGAAAAACATCATATCACACCGGCAACTATTACAACTACAGGTACTGAAGCTGATATAGAAAGTGTCGAAGATTATGATATTCTGCATATTCCTGTTCGTGCTACGGCTTTTACTACACCTACTGTAGAGCAAATTTTTTGGGATGGCAAAGATGCCTAGGCACATGCATTGATAGCTTTGTCTATCAAACATGCCATTATTCCTCACATGCACTCTTGTAGAACAGGTAAGGATGCTTGCAATACACTTACCACATTGTACTAAGCTAGGAATGAGGCTCGTGTTGCTTACCTCCGAAAATAGTTGGAGGGTGAGCACATGAATGAAGGTGATTCTATGGACAATTTTCTAACAAAGATCAAAGACTTGAAGGAACAACTGATTTTTGATGATGAGGTTATTCTAGATAGCTCCCTTGTGTAGACTGTTCTGAATGGTCTTCCTGATTCATATCAAATTTTTGCTTCTATTCTTCAGTTGATGATGAAAGGCAATCCAAATGCCTTGTCATTTGAGGAGTTAGTCTATGTTTTGTTGTAGGAAGATCAGTCCAGGTAGAACTGGTCCATTATGCGTGTTTCATATCAAGCTTTCCTAGCTAGTCAGAAGGGCAAAGAAAAATGGAGCTCTTCAAGTAGTAAGCAAAAATCTGCTAATTCTGCACAATCGAAGAGGGAAGACAAAGATGAGAAGAAACCAAAAAAGTAGAAATTGTTTTGCAAGTACTATAAAGGAAATGATCATATCATAAAGAACTGTGTAAAACTGGCTGCTAAAGATGCAAAGAAGAAAGAGGCTGGAGTGGTTCTTGTAGAGACCTCTACACCAAAAATAGAGTCTGCTAAACTTGTGCAAGAAGAAGAATGGGCGTTTACTACTATTTGCAGTTTTGACCCATCTTCTCATGAGTAGTGCATGTTTGCTGTAGACTTGGATGTTTGGTACTTTGATAGTGGGGCGACCAAACATATTACCTGGCAACATAGTTTCTTCTCTTCACTCGAGCCTGCCCCTACAGGGAATACTATTATATGCGCCAACAACTCCTCTTATCTTGTTATGGGAGTTGGTAAGATCATTTTGACTACTGCTGATGGTAGTACTTTCACTTTGTTAGATGCTTTGTTTGTGTCAGGGATCAAGAAAAATCTGTTATCAGTTTCTGCATTAGCCAAGATTAGCTTGGTTGTGAAATTTGTTGATGATAGATGTACAGCTCATGATCTATCAAATGGTGACGTGATTATTACTTCTAGCATTTTTTTTGGGATGTATAAGCTCATAGACTATGAAAGATCTATAAATGATTCGACATGTGTAATACATGATTCTCAAGCTATGTCAGATGCAAAGCTTTGGCATGCACATTTTGTTCATCTGAATTTTGCTAGTTTGCTACACCTGCAGAAATCTAAAATGGTGTCCTCTTTGCTCAAACTTGAGGCACCTAGAAAACATGTTTGTGAAGGCTGTATTTTGGGCAAAATGCAGCATTCCTCCTTTCCAAAAGATGGTTCAGCTCGGGCTACTTAGAAATTGCAGCTTGTACATAGTGATGTTTGTGGTCCTATGCAGAAACCTTCTTTTGGAAATTATCTTTACTTTGTACCTTTTATCGATGATTTTTCTAGGCATGCATGGGTATATCCATTGAAGGCAAAGTCCGAAGTGTTCATGTGCTTCAAACAGTTTTTGGTTTTGGCTAAAAATCTATCAACATGTAAAATGGGTACCCTCCATTTTGATCGAGGGGGGGAATATATGTCTTCTGATTTTAATGCATTTCTAGCTGAACATGGGATAAAACACCAGTGTACAGTGTTGTATACACCTCAACAGAATGGAGTTGCTAAACGAAAGAACATATCACTCATGGAGATGGCGAGGTGTATGGTCAAGAGTTAGGCTTTACCACATAGTTTCTGGCTTGCGGCTGTCATGTGTGTGTGAAGAGATGGATAAGTATGTGTTTGAAGATGAAGAGGTGTTGCAAAATCCTTGATCTACACCAGCCAAATGAACTCCAGGAGTATATGTTGGGCCCTTTTAGCTTGCCAATGGATGTATTAGACACCCTATGTACCTTGGAAAATCACTCTCAAAAATATAGATCAAAACAGATAAGTTGGAGTTAGCTCAGAGGTGAAAACTTGCTATTCTTGGTTCATACACCTGTCCAGTGTTTTACATAATTCTCTGATCACAGCAGCAATTAGCTCAATTCCTCTTGGGGAAGTCTAGGCAACTTAAAGAGCTAACTTTCAAGAGTAATCTCATAAAAAATAATGAGCCACACACTGAGAATGAGTTTTAACAAGTGATGACATCATCCCGATTTTCACGGGCTGCTATAGAAATAGACCAGTGAGCAGAAAAATCAACATAACTCAAAATGTAGGAATCCAATGATTATGAAAATTTGTATGGTTATACTAGACAGTAAGCTAAATCCAAAAAGCTTTAAATCACTGAATTTGGATAAGTAACCACTGAGCAATGGCTCTGACAAGATGAGTGAAAAAGTCGGGTACCTGACAGAGAGGTGAAGATGAACAGAACCTGTTGCCTTCAAATGAACATAACTGAAGATTGCAACATCCAAATGACATGAAAATTTATGAGCATATATTAGACTTATAGAGCTAACGTTACCAAGTTAAATCACTGAAAATGATGCACCAAGCTCAGAGAAAACATCTCTACAAGCTGACTGAGAAAAACTGAGAGTAATGGCAGTGAGTAGTACACTTCACAAGAACATGGAAAGATGAACTCAAATAATCATGAAAATGAAACTATATTGCTTGTACAATACAATGACTTACTGATACATATGTGTGCCTTGTAATCACACCTTGATATGGCATAAAGCTCAGCTCTTGGAGGTCTTCACATAGGTCTCACTAACCACGACTAAAACTGCCATCTATTTATAGTTGAGTTTGGGAGGCTAACTTCCCTCAATCACTCTCCAATCAATCAATGATTGATTTGATTCTCTACCTACCACAAATCACGAATTTGTGGCTCCTCTTTCCATTCTTGATCATGTGGACTCAACCACTTAAGATTCTCTTACTTTTACATTAAGTAAACTCTTCAAAAGTTACAAGAGGTAGTTCACAAGTGAACTTTACATAGTCTTCATTTTAAGGCTTTTTCTATGACTTTGTGGGACTCAAGCCAATACTTAGGCTTGTCATAGACTTGCTCCAACAGCTCCCCCTCAAGCCAAGTATGCTTGAGGTCTTCAATCTTCCAAGATTACCTGCAAACCAATCATAGCCTTGAATTTGCAAAGCTTTGTACCATCCAATGCTTTGGTTAGAATATCTGCACATTGTTGATGAGTGGACACATATGATATTTGAATCTCTTTGCTTAGAACCTTCTCTCGTACATAGTGATAATGAACTTCAATATGTTTAGTCCTTGCATGAAAAATAGGATTAGCAGCCAAGTGAATAGAACTCATATTGTCACCAAAAATAGTTGGAGTTCCAAACTGCAATCCAAGATCTTTGAATAATGTCTTTATCCACATAGCTTCTTGTGTAGCTATAGCAAGACCTCTATATTCAGCTTCAGTAGAAGAGAGAGAAACTGTGGGTTGCTTCTTGGATGACCATGAAATAAGCTTTGAACCTGCAAAGGTAACATAACCTGAAGTGCTCCTTCTATCTTCCTTGGAGCCAGCCCAATCTGCATCAGAAAATAGCTTCAAACCTAAATCAGATACATAAGGATAATAAAGTCCTTCATTTATGGTTCCTTTGAGATACTTGAGAATCCTTTTGGCAGCATCCATATGTGGTTTCCTTGGTGTGTGCATAAATTGGCTTAGCACACTCACACTGTAACATATATCTACTCTTGTCAATATGGCATAGTTGAGACTACCCACTAGACTTTGATATGATGTGATGTCCTCTATGAGTTCACCTTCATGTGAGCTCAATTTGTGATTGACCTCCATTGGAGTACCTGCAATCTTACAATCTTGCATCTTGAATTTTGCCAACATGTCCTTAATGTACTTTCTTTGAGTGAGAAACAAACCATGATCTTTGTAGACAACTTCCAAACCTAGGAAGTAGGTAAGTGAACCCAAATCACTTATCTTGAACTCTTCTCTCATCTGATCTTTGATCTTCTTCATACCATCTGCATCATTTCCTGTCAATATAATATCATCTACATATACACATAGGTAGATGACCTCGGAATTACTCTCCAATTCTTGGAAGAGGCAATACTAAGCAAAACCCTAATAGTAGGCATCTTTGCCACAGGAGAGAAGGTCTCCTCATAATCAATTCCCTGAGTTTGTGCAAAGCCTTTTGCTACAAGCCTTGCCTTATACCTGTTAATGGAACCATCAGAATTCTTCTTGAGTTTATAGACCCATCTTGAGCCTATTACCTTCATGGATGAAGTCTTGGGCACCAAATCCCAAGTGTTGTTTTCCTCAAGTGCTTCAATCTCTTCCTTCATTGCATGCTTCCATTCTGTTTTTGCTTTGGCCTCTTCAAATGATGATGGCTCCTCTTGGTTTATGTCCTGTGCTATGTAGATAGAATGTTTAGTTACTAATGAGGTGTCAAACCCATACCTTTCTGGTTTTTTCTTTTCCCTCATAGATCTTCTTAGGCCATGATGTGATGATTCTGCCTCATGTCCAAGTTCCTGCAATTTTGCTTTACCTTTAGACTTCCATGCTTTGATATTTTCCATGTGAGATTCTTCATCATCCTCTGAGGTGTCTTGTTCTTCAATCTTTGATTGTTCTCTACCAAGCTTTGGAAAATCTTCTTCAAGATCATATGGTAAATTGATCTTCCTGCATGAATCTTCATACCATGAATTATTCTCATCAAAAACTACATCTCTGCTTACCAAGAATCCTTTGTTGGTAGGGTTGTATAACCTGTAGCCCTTTTGATTGTTGTCATATCCAATAAATACACACCTTTCTGCCTTTGGATCCATCTTGCCTCTAACCTGTGAAGGAACATGAGCAAAAGCAATACATCCAAAAATTTTACAATGATCTAAGCTTGGTCTTCTTCCATTCCAAGCCTCATATGGAGTCATCCCATCAAGGGATTTTGAAGGCAACCTGTTAATCAAGTAAGTGGCTGTAGATACAGCCTCAGCCCATAAGTAATTAGGTAAATGCTTTTCATTTAACATAGACCTTGCAGCTTCAACAATTGTCCTATTCCTCCTTTCTGCCACTCCATTTTGCTCAGGAGTGTACCTTGTAGTTACCTCTCTTTTGATTCCTCTTTCTTGAAGAAAAGAATCAAAATCATGGGAGAAGTATTCTCCCCCTCCATCTGACCTTAGCCTTTTTAGTGATTTACCTGTTTGATTCTCCACAAGAGCCAAATATCTTTTGAAACATGAAAAAACTTCATCTTTGTGTTTCATAAAGAATAGGATAGTCCATCTGCTGCAATCATCAATAAAGGAAACATAATACCTTGATCCAGATATTGAAGCTTCCTTGCTAGGTCCCCATACATCTGTATGAACCAACTCCAAGAGATCTCCATGCATATAACCTTTCTTCATGAATGGTAACCTGTGAGACTTTCCAAATTGACATGCACTACACTTATAAATCATATGTTGTTTTGACAAATTAGGAAGTCCAAGTACACTTTGGTCCCTGCAGATTTGCTTTAATGACCTTTCACCAATATGTGCTAACCTTTTGTGCCATACTTCCAATTCTGTGAGTGTCTGACTACCATAATTAAAGAGAGCAATGTTTCTAGTGTCCTGTAATTCAAATGTGAACAATCTACCTGTCTTTTCACCTTTTGCAATTCTTCTGAATCCTTGACTTGGATCTTCAACAAATGCTCCTGCTTTTGTGAACCTGACTTGCAACCCTTTCTCTACTATCTGCCCAACACTTATCAAATTCTTTGTAATGGTAGGGACATAGAGTACCTTACTGAGTAGGTTGATGTTTCCATCAGGTGCTTTGACATTGCCTATTTTCTCCACAGGATGTTTTGTATCATCTCCTGTTTTTACCTCATGCTTATTCCTTGGATCTTCTAAATCTGATAGGAGTGCCACATTTCCTGCCACATGATTTGAACAACCTGAATCTATGTAGAAAACATGCTCATCAGATTTACCTTGTGGCATAGCCATGTTCATGATCAATAATGAATCCTCTTTGTTTGAGTCTTCTGTGTAGTTATTGTAGTCTCTCCTTCCTTTGTAGCCTCCTTGATAGTTTGAATGATTGTAGTTGTTGTAGTTGCCATGGTAGTTGTTGAACCTTCCTCTTGAGTAGCCATAACTTCCTCTATTGTATCCTTTGCCTCTTTGATTCCTGGAATTCCTAAAGCAATTTTCAGTTGTATGATTAGTTAATCCACAAATAGAACATGAATTGGAGTCTTGGGATCTCCCCCTGCCTTGTCTACCTCCTCTTCCTCTACCTCTGCCATGTCTTCATCTACCTGCATAGTTAGCTTGATATGTACCTGCTTCATCATCCACTTTCTTTGCCTTTCCTTTGTTATCTTTAGACTTGCTTTTATCCGTGTATAAAGCTGAAGATTGATTACCTTTAGAGCTTTCTCCATTTTTGATAAGCTTTGCCTCTTGAGTAAGTAGTTGTCCAATGAGTGTGTTGAAATCAGGTACATGCATGTCCATGTACAAATCCATAGCTGTGGTGAATGCTTCCCACTTATCATCTGCCTTCAAGCCATTGATGACCTGCCTTACAATTTGCTCTTCATCTATTACCTCTCCAATGCTTCCCAACTGATCCGCTATGTCCTTGAGCTTTGTGACAAAATCAGTCACATTTTGTTTGGGAGCCTTCTTGAGAGTTGTGAACTCCAGCCATAGTTGATGCTTCCTAGCTTTGGTACTTGAAGAAAAGAAAGCTTCAAGTGCATCCCACACTTCCTGAGATGTCTTACAACTTCTAATGTGAGGCAACAAAAAATCTGAGATAGAGTTGAGGAGATAAGACCTTGCAAGTGCATCCTTGGAGCACCATGTGCTCAATCTTTCTTGCTCTTCTTGTGTTGGTTGACTTTTGTTCCTGAAACTTGGCATAACTTCATCTCCAGCCACATAACCATATAAACTTCTACCTTGGAGATAGGCTTCCATTCTTAATGACCAAGCTGAGTAGTTACCTCTGTCTAATTTGTCAATTGATGAAGGAAATCCATCTGCCATGTTGTCCAACCTTGCTCTGATACCACTGTGAAGAGATGGATAAGTATGTGTTTGAAGATGAAGAGGTGTTGCAAAATCCTTGATCTACACCAGCCAAATGAACTCCATGAGTATATGGTGGGCCCTTTTAGCTTGCCAATGGATGTATTAGACACCCTATGTACCTTGGAAGATCACTCTCAAAAAGATAGATCAAAACAGATAAGTTGGAGTTAGCTCAGAGGTGAAAACTTGCTATTCTTGGTTCATACACCTGTCCAGTGTTTTACATAATTCTCTCATCACAGCAGCAATTAGCTCAATTCCTCTTGGGGAAGTCTAGGCAACTTAAAGAGCTAACTTTCAAGAGTAATCTCATCAAAAATAATGAACCACACACTGAGAATGAGTTTTAACAAGTGATGACATCATCCCGATTTTCACGGGCTGCTACAGAAATAGACCAGTGAGCAGAAACATCAATATAACTCAAAATGTAGGAATCCAATGATTATGAAAATTTGTATGATTATACTAAACAGTAAGCTGAATCCAACAAGCTTTAAATCACTGAATTTGGATAAGTAACCACTGAGCAATGGCTCTGACACGATGAGTGAAAAAGTCGGGTACCTGACAGAGAGGTGAAGATGAACAGACCCTGTTGACTTCAAATGAACATAACTGAAGATTGCAACATCCAAATGACATGACAATTTATGAGCATATAGTAGACTTATAGAGCTAACTTTACCAAGTTAAATCACTGAAAATGATGCACCAAGCTCAGAGAAAACATCTCTACAAGCTGACTGAGAAAAACTGAGAGTAATGGCAGTGAGTAGTACACTTCACAAGAACATGGAAAGATGAACTCAAATAATCATGAAAATGAAACTATATTGCTTGTACAATACAATGACTTACTGATACATATGTGTGCCTTGTAATCACACCTTGATATGGCATAAAGCTCAGCTCTTGGAGGTCTTCACATAGGTCTCACTAACCACGACTAAAACTGCCATCTATTTATAGTTGAGTTTGGGAGGCTAACTTCCCTCAATCACTCTCCAATCAATCAATGATTGATTTGATTCTCTACCTACCACAAATCACGAATTCGTGGCTCCTCTTTCCATTCTTGATCATGTGGACTCAACCACTTAAGATTCTCTTACTTTTACATTAAGTAAACTCTTCAAAAGTTACAAGAGGTAGTTCACAAGTGAACTTTACATAGTCTTCATTTTAAGGCTTTTTCTATGACTTTGTGGGACTCAAGCCAATACTTAGGCTTGTCATAGACTTGCTCCAACAGTGTGTAGCATATGTACTTAACATGCGTCCCACTAAAGCACTGTAGTCTATCACTCCATATGAGTCTTGGCATGATCGCAAGCCATCTGTTGCTCATCTGCATGTTTTTGGTTGTTTGGCATATGCATTAGTGCGTGAACAACATCGTAGAAAATTGGATAATAAAGCGGTAACATGTATTTTTGTTGGGTACATCTCTAACAGTAAACGATATCGTCTGTATCATCCACAGACTAAATGCATTCTGGTTAGCCATGATGTTGTGTTTGTGGAAGATGCTATTCAACCATTGCTTTCATGTACTAAGGAGACATCTGTTAGCTCCAAAGACATATATGATACTTTGCTACCTCTTTTTACAGGTGGACAGTGTAGTGTTGGTCCTAATGATGCAACTTCTCAGCCTTTGTAGGTTTCATGTGATGATGCATATTATCCCATTTCTGATGTAGCTTTATATGCTGCACTTGTTGATGAGAGACCTGATATTGAGCAAGAAAAAACTATGCCAAAATGGTTGGTGCAAACCTTGCGTGAAAATAAATTAGATGCACCTCTATCATATCATACTCGATCAGGCTCTCATAGTGCCTCTTTTGCATCAGATTGCTATGCTATGGCTACGTCTAGTCTTTGTGATGCGAATGAGGGTGTTTCATTTGAAGAAGCACAATATTCACAAAATTGGATGGCTGCTATGAAATTTGAATATGATGCTATAATGAAGAATGGTACCTGGTCTTTATGTGACTTGCCTCCTGGCAAGAAGGCCATTGGCACAAAGTGGGTGTACAAGCTAAATCATAAACCTGATGGAAGAGTTGACAGGTATAAGGCTAGGCTTGTTGCAAAGGGGTTATGCGCAGGAAAGAGGCATTGATTTTGATGAAACCTTTGCTCCTACTTGTATAATGACTACTATTCGTAGCATCTCTGCACTTGCAGCTCATCATGGTTGGAATGTACATCAGTTGGACATTAAAAGAGCATTTCTAAATGGTGACTTGCATGAAGAAGTGTATGTTTTTCAGCCCCGTGGCTTTGTGCAGAAAGGGCATGAAAACCAAGTGTGTAGGTTAAAGAAGGCATTATATGGTTTAAAGCAAGCACCATGTGCTTGCTATGAAAAGATACATGCCTATCTAATTGCACATGGTTTTGAGAACAGCCCAACTGAAAGCACCTTATATGTCAAGCGTGCTAATGATTTACTTCTGATCATTGTGGTGTATGTTGATGACATGTTGCTCACTAGTCCTCATGAGAAGCATATTGCTGATTTCAAGGCTCATTTACATGCCTCATTTGAGATGTCTGATTTGGGGCATTTGCATCATTATTTGGGCATTCAGTTTATGTACGTCGATGGTGGAATGGCTTTGTGTCAAACAAAATATATTGACACATTATTGCAGTGTTTTGGCTGAAGACTGTAAACCTATTGCTACTCCTTTGGAGACAGGTTTATGATTGAGTCTTCATGATGCTAGAGATGCATTTGATGTTGTTCTCTATCAACACGTTGTTGGATGCCTGATTTACTTATGCATTACTCGACCAGATATTAAGCTTGTTGTCTCACAGATGAGCACATTTATGCATTGCCCAGGAGTCAGCATTGGCACGCAGTTAAGCGCATCTTTCACTACTTGAGTGGTACTCTGCTACTTGAGTTGTTTTATCCCAAGGGGGGATCACTACCAATAGATTTGCATGCTTTTTCTGACTGTGATTGGGCTAGTTGTTATGACACTCATGTGTCCACTAGTGGCTTTTGCTTCATGCTTGGTAGCTCATGTATATCTTGGTTGAGCAAGAAGAAACCTATTGTGGCCACTTCCAGTTGTGAGGCTGAGTATAGGGCAGCTTTCATAGCGACTATTGAGTATGTGTGGCTCAGATGCCTTATGGCTGATTTGGGTGTTGGTCAGTCTTCTCCCACCACCATCTTCAGTGACAGTGAGAGTGCATTGGCAGTTGCGAGGAACCCTGTGTTCCATGCTCGCACTAAGCACATTGAGGTGGATTATCATTATGTTAGGGAGAGGTTCTCTGTCGGGGAGATTAGCTTGGCACATGTGCCCACAGAGGAGAACATTGCAGACCTTTTCACGAAGGCTCTACCTAGGGAGAAGTTTGGAGCTTTCCCCAATGCTTTGGCCTTACTTCCTTTTGTGGAGTGATTTCCACGTAGCTTGGCACTTCCTTATACATGATTGCGAGCTCCTTGTTCCCCGCATCACTCTCTGGGGGGGGGGGGGGGATTCATTGATATATTTAGGTAGTGATGTGTGTGAACACTATAGGACCATCAGGTCACTTTTTTCCCTCTTTAGGAGGTTGTTTTCCCCGACTTGTATATATGCCTATTGCCCTAACGGGCTACTTATCTTTGTACATTCTCTAGTAATACATTCGGTATTGTGTGTTGTGCTCCAAGCTTCTTCTTCTTCCTTGTGTTGTTTGCATGCTCCCGCAGGCGTCTAACTACAACATGTTGAGTTCATAATGTTGTTGCATTCTAGAGAAAGGAATGATCAATTTCTATATGTAGCCCTATGGATGGGACATTGAAGATATTCCTTTAACTCAATTGATAAGTTTTGGAAAATTCCAATATGAGGTCATCAAGTAGCCGCAATGTTGGAGGCGTGTTCATATTGAGTAAGCTATCCTCTGATGGACAACATCTCAACCATCTATGTCTAGAAGTAATATTTGAAATTTGCTATAACTTATTTGTTTGATGCTTGACCATTGAGTCGAAAATTTGGATCTAAGGTGAACATTGCTCCATGTAAACAAGTATGCATTTTCATCCCTTATTTCTCTACTAACAATACAATCTCTGTTTTTTTCTCTTGGTGAGAAATTATTAAAGCTTTCACATTTTGAATAGTTTCTAATATAATCCAATAAAAGTTTCCTATCACAAACCTATCAGTATCAAAAGCTCATAAAAGTTCCAAAAAAGCTTAATTAGTGATACTGATAATTTTATCAAGATTATGTCAAAAAATTTGTGATTGTATTAGAGAGATACACTTCAAAGGCACAACTCAATAAGAAGGATCCGTCTCTAGCCATGCCTCCCATCTTTGATCTGCAATCATTTCTATAAGTGCTGGCTTGACTTCCAATGATCCATTGAGCACAATATAGGTTGTTGCAAATCGTATAATACAAAATCTATGAAGCTCTTTATTGGGAGATTTCGAACAAAAGAGAAAAATTGAAAATTGATGCTCTCTGATAAATTTGACCACATGATTTGCATCTAATAAACTCTATTTGATGAAAGATAATCCACCTATATCTTTCAAAAGTAGGTTTAGTGTGTTAACTACACATGGAACCCAAGTAATACCTTCATACTTATTTTGTATCACAATTCCAACACTTCAAAAATTAGATGCATTATCCACTATCGTAGTGACATTCTTCAAACCATCCATGTGAGCTATAGCATGTTCATATGTCTTTACATGGAAATATGAACTTTTCTCCTTGAGAGAAGTATCAATTGCCGTCAAAAACATGGTTCCATTTGCACATATCACGATGACATTAATCAATGGTTCTTTTGAAAACTAACTTGTCCATCCATCTAGCACTATTGTGCATCCACACATGGTTACATAATTGAGCACCATTCATTATAAGATAGCTTCAATACTATTTTTCAATTTATCTACATATTCTACCCGCATTTTATTGTAATTTTTCATGGTGAATCCCTTTCGTGCAATTGTCATGAAAGCATTGAAAAACATTAGGGATTTATCACGAGAAATATTAGGTGACATATCATTAGATTAACTTCTACTAGATTCACCTAGTCTACTCTATCTTGACATATTTGGAAAAACCAAAGTACACAAATCCTAATTATTCTCAAAAAGAGTTTGTGATACTTAAGTAGATGTATCACAAGCTTCTTCTATTGTCATTGATACATCTACTCATTCTTTCTCTATAGTTTTACTACTTTGAAAGTATTGTGAACTATTCATGCTTTTAAATCTTTTTGATATGATACCTTGAGTTTTACACTTGCTTGCACAACTTGCAAAATGTACCCATTTATCAATATATTGTTTCTTATATTAAAAAGGTTCTCTTTTATCCAAGTTGCATTTCCTACATAGTGATGTTTGCAACATTTGCATTGTATTGTGGAGATTGTTTTAACTTCTTGATGAATAGTCACATATGGCCATTCTTTTCCCTTTCCCATCAAGCTTGCTTTAATGAAAAACTTTATATCTACAAAGAAAACATAAATCAAATGGGGGTATAGATGACATGCGATTGATGGTCATGAGAAGGGGGTTTGGGACCAAGTCAAGCTACACCTTGATCTAGTGGAGATCAAAGACAAGACAGGTTTCTCTTAGTCAAACCTACAGTCTGGAGTCAAATTGAGGAAAGCTAGACTTGAATGTGTGCCCCCCTCCCTCTTCGAATGTGTGCACCTTGTTGTCTCCAATCACTACCCAATGGTGCTTACCTTCAACCCGGTTATCAATCTCAAGAAAGCCCCTTGGTTTCATGAAAATCCGAAAACCTTCTCATTCCCCTCAGTCCATTAGGAGATTACTATTGCTTGGAATCGGGCCTTTTCCACCTGCTCCTCATTGGCCAAGTGCTAGAGGATGGTGTTCATGAAGGCACGACACATCTTGGTCAAGACTCAAAAGAATCTACAAAACATTCGTCGAGCTAGGAGGGAAAATCTTTATCCAAGGCTGAGGCATCTAGAGGAAGAAGTAGACATAGGCCACTCTAAATACTAGATAGCGCTCCGAAAAATTAGAGGCATGTTGAGTTACGAATAAGAAATTAAATAAAAGAATCTCCATGTATATTTTAAAGATTGGTGGGTGGGTAGGACACACAAACCTACTAAAGAGATTTGTGGGCTCCTCAAGAAGAAACAATCCAAGGAAGCGATCTCCTTAATGATATAAATCAATGGGTTTGAGTGCAAGACATATGAAGAAAATAGTTTGTTGATTGTCAATCACTTTACCCAACTTTTGGGGTTCCCATGCCTCTTTCTCCTCAAAGGCCTGATTGCATGGTGACCATCTCTAGATTTAGAACCAAAAGAATTCCACAAAATATGAAGCCTCTTCTTGAAGCTCCCATTTCATATTATGACATCCTTGAAGTTATTGATTCGCTTCCTAATGGCACAAGCCCGTGGCAAGGTGGCCTCACTAATGAGTTTTTAAAGACCTTCAAGCACATTGTGACAACTCCATTACATCGAGTGTGGCAAGAGGTTGTCTCTTTTGGTGCATTGTCTGAATGTCTCAGTGAAGGCATTATCAAGCTTATTTACAAAAAAGGTAGCAAAAAAAAGATTGGAAATTAGTGTACAATCACGATGCTAGAAATAGGTTACAAAATCCTTGCTAAAGTTATTGCTAATCAAATTGCTTATCACTTATAAAACTGTATCAATGATTATAAAAAAGGGTTCATCAAGGGGAGGTGCATCCTCAAGGCTATCATTGATGTTTGAGAAGGTCTAGTTTTCACTGTAGAGTCTGCTCAAGATATTCTCTTCCTTAAGATTGACTTCCAGAAAGCATACAATAAAGTCAAGTAGGACTTCATTCTCCGATCTCTAAAAGACATGGGAATACAATCAAAAATTCATTAAGATGATCTCAATGTTGCTACGAAACGGTGTGAATTCAAATAAACATCAATGGCTAGCTTCCTCAAGCTATTCAATTAAAACATTCTATCAGCCAAGCATGCCCCTTGGCCCGTCTTCTCTTTGCAATAGTTGTCAATGGTCTCATCTATCTCATTAAACATTATGCACTTTTAGGTCTTATTCAAGGTCTCTTTCTTCCCCTCAATCAAGACGAGATGATCTAGGTTGCATTATTCGTTATTCGATAATTTGATTATTCGTGAATACTTACAGAATTTTTTGATGACCCCTTATTATTCAACCAAATTAATCGATGCCACGTCAGCTTATTCCGACAAGTCCAAATAGTTTGTGCACAACAATTCGGAGATTTTTTTATCGAAGGCATTTTCGATCGAAATTTTTTTTATTGAAAATATTTTTGATCGAAAATATTTTAGATTGAAAAGCTTTTAGATTGAAAAGGTTTTAGATTGAAAAGGTTTTAGATCGAAAAGGTTTTAGATTGAAAACATTTTAGATCGAAAATATTTAAGATTAAAAACCTTTTAGAATGAAAATACTTTGTAATGAAAATATTTTAAATAGAAAAGGTTTTACATTGTAATTTATTCATCTAAAATTGTTTGAGATTTAACATGATCAGGTTGATTATCCATATTTGGAATTTTTAATTTTTTACTTCTAAAATTGCAATATATCAAAGAATATAATAACACTTGATAATTCATCATACGATATCATCATGACACTATCATAAGATTTGAATCAAAATCCACATAATATAAGTACACATCGTAACTTATAAATTAAAAATCATTCGACACCATCCACATCATAATATTTGAATTAAAATCCATATAATATCATTGCACATATTAACTTTTCAAATCCACATCATCACTACTATATCAATCCATATCATAATATTTAAATTAATATTCAATCAATATCATCCACATGATAACATTTGAATTAAAATCCATATTATAGCACTAAACATCTTAACTTTTGAAATTCATATTATCACCACTATATCAACCCATATCATAATCTTTCAATTAACATTAAATCAACATCATCCACATCATAACATTCAAATTCAAATCAATATCATATCATTGTATATGTTAATTATTGAAATCCACATCATTACTATACATTACAATCCATACTATCACTGCACACAACATCATAATACTTCAATTGAAAGAAACAACTATATAATATTAACATAATATTTACGTTTAAAACCATAATAAAAAAAGATGTTTGATTCATATATATATTCAATTATATCAATCCACTTCAAAATGGTCCTAAGACATCACTCTCAAATGAGTTAATACCATTTTCAGAGATATTTCTAAGAATTTTAAGTAACTTATCTACATCTCATCTTTTGATTATATTCTTATATATAGTAAGTTCTAATACATACTTGAATTTAAGAACCTCAGTTTTATTGATGGGAGGATCATCTAAATGTAGAAAGTCGAGAATCATCTAAAAGTTTAAGGGTTTAGCGTAAATGGTTTCGAGTTTAGGGTTTAGGGTTTCAGGTTTAGAGTTCACCATTTAGGGGTTAGGGGTTAGGATTCGAGATTTTAGGGTCTAGAGTTTAGGGATCAGGGATTTAGGGTTTTAGGATATATGGTTTAGGGTTTAGCATTGATGGTTTAGGATTTAGGGTTTAGGTTTTAGATTTTAGGGTTTAGGTTTTAGATTTTAGCGTTTAGGTTTTAGATTTTAGGGTTTAGGTTTTTGGGATTTGGGTGTAGGCTTTAGGTTTAATGCTTTGGGTTTAGGGTTTAGGGTATAGGGATTAGGATATGAGGTTTATAGTTTAGGGTTTAGGCTTTAGGGTTTGAGGTTTAGGAGTTTAGGTTTTAGGGCTTAGGGTTTAAGAGTTTAGAGTTAAGGGTTTAGGATTTCAATTTATGGTATAGGGATTAGGGTTTTGGGTTTAGGGTTTAGGGTTTATGGCTTAGGGTTTAGGGTTAAGGATATGAGGTTTAGGATTAAGGTTTTAGCGTTTAGGATTTATGATTTTGATCGTAGGGTTTAGGGTGTAGGATGTAGGGTTTAGGGTTTATAGTTTAGGATTTAGGGATTAGGCTTTAGGGTTGATGATTTAGGATTTAGTGTCTAGTTTTTAGAGTTTAGGGTTTAGAGTTTAGTGTTTATGGTTTAGGGTTAAGGGTTTAGGGTTTAGGGTTTAGGGTTTAGGGTGTAGAGTTTAGTGTTAAGGGTTTAGGTTTTAGGGCATGTGGTTTTAGAGTATAGGGTTTAGAGTTTGACGTTTAGAGTTTAGGTTTAGGGCTTAGTGTTTAGGGTTTTGGGTTTGGGGTTTAGGGTTTAGGGTTAAGGGATTAGGATTTAGGGCTTAGAGTCTAGGGTTTGAGGTTTAGGATTTAGGGTTTATGATTTAGGTTCTAGGGTTTAGGGTTTATAGATGAGGGTTTAGGATCTAGGATTTAGGGTTTATAGTTTAGGTTTTAGGGTTTAAGGTTTAGGATTTAGGATTTAGGATTTAGGATTTAGGATTTAGGATTTAGGATTTAGGGTTTAGGATTTAGGTTTTAGGATTCGGGGTTTAAGGTTTGGGGTTTAGGGTTTAGGGTTTAGGGTTAAGGTTTTAGGGTTTAGATTTATGGCTTAGTATTTAGGGTTTATAATTTAGGGTTTAGGGTTTGGGATTTGGGGTTTAGGGTTTGGGCTTTAGGGTTTAGGGTTTAGGATTTAGGGTTTATGGGTCAGGATTTAGAGTTTTGGTTTCAGGGTTTAGGGTTTAGGATTTAGGATTTAGGGTTTAGGTTTTAGGGTTTACGGCTTAGAGTTTAGGGTTTAGGGTTTAGAGTGTAGGGTTCGGGGGTTAAGTGTTTAAGGTTTGGGGTTTAGGTTTGAGGGTTTATAGTTTAGAGTTTATGGTTTAGGTTTTAGGGTTTAGGATTTAGGGTTTTGGATTTAGGGTTTAGGGTTTAGGGTTTAGGATTTAGGATTTAGGGTTAAGGGTTTAGAGTTAAGCATTTGGGGGTAATGGTTTTGGATTTTGGGTTTAGGGTTAAGGGTTTAGGGTTAAGCATTAATGGTTTGGGGTTTAGGGTTTAGGGTTTAGGATTTAGGGTTTAGGGTTTAGGGTTTATGGTTTAGGGTTTAGGATCGAGGGTTTAGGATTTAGGTTTTTTGGGTTTAGGGTTTAGGTTTTAGGGTTTAGGCAATAGGATTTAGGGTTTAGGGTTTAGGGTTTAGCATTTAGATGGATAGATAGATAGATCGATAGATAGATAGATAGATAGATAGATAGATAGATAGATAGATAGATAGATAGATAGATAGATAGATAGATAGATAGATAGATAGATAGATAGATAGATAGATAGATAGATAGATAGATAGATAGATGGATGGATGGATGGATAGATAGACAAATAGATAGATAGATAGATAGATAGGTAGGTAGGTGAGTACATGGATTCTTAAGTTGAAAGGTGGATATACAAATGCTACAAAAGATTTTACTAGGGGAAACAACATGTGGACATAATGGAAATAAGAAAGAATGGCTTGGGGTATAGTTTTCCTTTATTATGACTTCAATCATGGATGCTCAAATGACCATGTATCATTTCAAAGTAATTTGGCTAATGCAAATTGTATCTAGAATATGGAGCGAATAAATAGAAGATATCCATAGGGAGATATGCACATGTGTGGATCTAGGGAACTTGCAAAATTTTGATGTGGTTTGAAGAGAATGGATAAACTAATGGAAGACTACATGTGTGAGCTACGTATTTTGTATATAAGAATATAGATTAAAAAGTATATAAGAGTATAGATTAAAAATGGAAATGATGCCAAAGAGATCCATGACATTTACATTTCAAACTTTTAGATAATGTGAGTCCTTTCAGATTGTGATCAACAAATTGGTCATATTCTTTATTAAAGGAAGTGGATTATAATAAGATATCATGTTTGAGTATAAAAAAAAGCATCTGCTATTATCCCTTGTGAGTCTATGCAAGTACATAGTAAAAAAAATGAGTGTTTATCTAGCTCTTATTGATCAAATGTACTTAAAAGCTTTTTGATCTAAAATCTTTTAGATCTAAAACTTTTTAGATCTAAAAGTTTTTAAATATAAAACTTTTTAGATCTAAAATCTTTTCAATCTAAAACCTTTCCAATCTAAAATGTATTCAATCTTAAACCTTTCCAATCTTAAACCTTTCTTTTCAATCAAAAGATTATCGATCGAAAAAAGAGAGCATATGAATTTTTATTCGAGGATATTTGGAAAATCTCAAATTTTTTGAACTTATCCAGTATTTTTTCGTTATTCGATCGAATAAATGCAACCTAGCAGATGATGAGACTCTTTGTTGATTACATGAATGCTTTGGTGCATATTGATCCAGCCAGCATTGATACCTTTTGGTTTTGCATAAATGCATTTTTTGAGGCATCTAGTTCCAAAATAAACCACGCTAAAACCTTATTCAAGGTTGTTATTAGGCATCCATCTCAAATTTTGGTTGACTAGGGATCTCAATTGATCCCTAGGGGACAAATATTTTGCCTATTAAGTATTTCGATGGGATTTGATGTTCAATGGAGCTGGGCTCTTTCTAGGCTTGATAATTGTTGGTGCAAATGCCAAGCCTTCACACTTGGCTAGGCATTGAAGGAGTTTTGTGCAAACATTGGAAGAACCACATGAACCATTGCTTATTCCTTTTACCATTAACTACTGTAAAAGTCGCTTAACTTGAAAGAATCTTGTAAATCCACTAAACTCGTGGGGTTAGATAGAATGGAAAGTCACCACTTTACTTAGAGATAATATCTCCTAGATTAAGGGATCACCTTTTTAGTCAGAGCCAAATTTGAAGAAAGCATCTATAAAAGTACTTAGAAATCTCATAGCCAACAAAAACACTCCCTTTGAGAGCCATTCATTGATCATTAGTAGAGTTTGAGTAGCACACTTCATTGCTCACTCATCTCACTATCATTTGGAATCTTTTCTTTGCCAATAATTTTGTCAAATCATGTTCCATAATACATATACATCATTAAGTATCTCTGTTGGTCTCTCTATCATTGTCACTCAGAACAGTGCACTTGTAATGTTCATATCTCAGTGGTCTCTCCACCATTTTCAATGGTCTATAGCTTATTGGAACAATTTCAAATTCTACTTCAGCGAACAAATTTTGAAGGCATTTGATTCAGCCATTTGGGAGAAAATTGCCTCGAAGTGATCACTGGTCATTCTCTGCACATCTCCTAATTAAAAGTCGGGAGTAAAGCTTTAGTTGTTAAATTGATTGCTCTATGTATACTCAATCATTCTAAGTGATTTCACTTGGAATCATTAGCTCTCTAAGCTAATTAGATACCTTCAGAAGGAATTTTTCTATTTGCTACTATATTGTGAGCATTGAGCATTGTAACTCAGTGATGAGTAGCACCTCCTTTAATGTCAATCCGGGAAGACGTGAGGATGGTATGAAGACCACGAGCAAGTGGAAGCACAAGTGCGTGAGTGAGAAGCACACAAGCATGCACACACATACACGCACACGCGCACACACGGCAAGAACAAAGAGAGTAAGACAATGGAATCACTTCTATTGCAACCAAGTTCTCATACAAGCTCAAACTACAAGAAGCTAGCCCAAAAATGAGCTCTCTAGCTCTATTTATAGTTTTTGACTAGCTTTGGCCCTGTCCAGACCTAGTGTCCGGCCTAGTTAAAAATTAGGTTCCAGGGCTTATTTGAGGGCTCAAACGAGATCTAAAAATTATGGAAATTGGCAGGCAACTACTTCTAAGGCTCCCCAAGCTCGAGGACTCCTCGGCTTGTACAAAATGGAGCTACAAAAAGGTGAAATGATATTTACAAGGGTTTTTTAGTGATGAGAATCACTTAAAAATGATGTAAGGGTTTTGAAAAAAAATGAAGGGTTGCCTTAGTGCTAGATCTACATGTGTGTTCGTACTTGCTTCTTCCTGTATACTGTCAACACTCTCCCCCCCCTAGCGTCTGTCGCCTCTGACAGACCTCTGCTCCACCGTTTGATCAATGTACTCTTGCAAGAGGTCGGTTGCCACTTCTTGTTCCTTGATGCGTAGTCCCCGAACCAAGTCTCTCTGGAGGGTCTCCCAATTGACTGGGCCCGGTATGTCCGGCTGTGGCGTTGTGTAGAGTTCTGAGTGCATCGTGTGTTCGCATGCAAAGAGGTGTAACAAATGGGTGGGCCGTGGCGCGAACACCTCTGAGTGTGCTTCCCAGAACCCCGTGGTGAACATTTCATCGAAAGTTTGCTTGTAGCAGGCAGGGAGATATCTGATGCGTGTGTGCCATGCATAAGCAACTCGTATGCTCGGGGTGGTGCTCATATCATATAGCATGTCATAATTACCATTCACAAACCTGGGAATCAGAGGTTGAATATGACAGACATTTCGGAAAGTTTTGAGCACAACCTGCATCATATCGAAGATCTTGAGCATCATCTGGGCAGCCACATCTGGCATAGGGTGGAGGCGTGGAAGCCAATGTCTGATGGTAGCCATCATGTAGGCTACAGTAGGCGTGCCGTTTGGGGGTGCAATGGCAGGGTAATTGAGCCATTCTTTGCAATTGGCGTTGTTCTTGACTTTGATGGCGAATGACTTCCATGTTCTTCTCCGTTGCACTGGTCCATAGCAATTGTTATACTTCAAATGCATGGGTGCGTGGTCCCATGTCCGTAGCATCTCGGGATAGGTTTCCAATAGCTTTTGCCTCCAGATGGGTTGGTGTATTTTCCCTTTGCGCACCTCCTCTGGAATGTCCTCATGTTCAAATTGTGTTGCGAAAGTTGGGTACTTGTTGGTCTTACGTTTGATCTCGGCGTTGTAATCTGCCAACAGTACAAAGTATGGCTTATATTGTAATTCTGAGCTGGTTATTAGTCTTCTATGGGCCAGATGTCTGAAGTAGTCTGATTGAAGTATGGTTTCTTCAATGGTCTTCATGGCCAACATCTGGTAGGATAGACGTTCTTCATGAGTCTGCCCCATTTCTTCTACTTGTTTCATCCATGCCGATGGGGGTTCCTCATAAGTGTCCTGTCCCTCCTCAGTGATTGTGCCTCCTGGAAAAGGTTGAGGCTCATAGTTCTCTTCAAATGATTCCTCCACTGGAATAATAACTGCTTCTTCTTCTATGGGTTGCTCAGGTGGGGAAGGAGGTCGTTCACATTGTAACAACTTGATTTTCAATTCTGCAACCTGCTGCCTTAGCTCAAGTACTTCATTGGTTACTGATAATTCCGGCTCTGGTGAGGTTGCAGCGTTGGCCATCTCTTTAAGTCCTCGTTGGTGTGGTGCAGGCACTTGGGCTTTCTGTAGGTCTTTGACTTGGTCAGCAAGCTGATCATGAGCTTCTAGGAGAGTGGCATAGGTGTCTAATATTTGTTGTATATTCTCTGAGGGGATGGCTTGGAATTTAGCCGGGTCAATGGATGCCCCTGGAGTATTTTCCATAGCTGCTTCGAGGTTGTCTTGATTTTGTTGTTGTAGTCTTTTGTTTTCTTCTTGAGCAGCTGCTAAATGGCGTCGGAGTAGAGCCATGTTTCGTTGTAGTCTAGCGTTACGGGCTAGCTGATCCCTAAGTTGTTCTTCAGTTACCCTACTCTTCTCTGTATGTGTGGACTCGAGCTCCACCTGATATTGTTGGAGGGTAGTCACCTCCTGCTGTAATTCCGTATTAGATAACTCCAGGGCAGTGACACGTGCCTGGAGATGGGCTGACAAAGTACAGAGTTCTTTATTGTTTTCTTCTAGTAACCTGTATTCCTGTTTAAGTTGGGTGGCAGCTTCGAGCATGGTGTTGAGTGCATGACTAAATGAAGTGGGTGCAGGGGTAAAGGTGGAAGATGCAAGGGGTCGGGGGATGGGAAAGGGAAAAGTGGATGTTGTGCCTACAGTGCTTGGAAATGGCGACGTGAGTGAAATGATACGTGGTGATGTTGGAATAGCAGTGGTGGTGGGTGATCCTGTGGATGGTGAGATGTCCATGGGATCGGACGTGAGAGTGTGTGATTCGTGCACTGTGAATACAGGAATGGTGGGTGGTGTGATAGTGGTGGCAGTGAATGTGGGGGAGTGGGGTTGGGAAAGGGACTTTTTATTATAATTATCCACCTGTTGGAGTATATTTACAAGGTTTGTCCAGAATGAGGGTTGTGTGACTTGGGTTGAGTGTGAGGCAGTTGCTAGGGGAGTGGTGGATAGGGTTTGGGTGTGGGTGAATGGAAAAGGATGGGATGAGGTCTGGCTATCGGCAAGTGGTTGTCCAAGGGCGGGGAGATAGGAAGGGTGACCTATTATGGTTTGATCGGTGGCCGGATGACCGGTGTGAGGTTCAAAAATTTGGGTGGAAGTGCTGGATGTGGGTAAAGGGAAGGATGTAAAAACGGAGGTGTGTACAATGGTTTCATGATGGGTGGATATCGGTTGTTCCGAAGGGATTGTGGAGAAGGGTTCTGAAGGGTGGATGGAAGGTGGCGGTGGAGATGGTACGTGTGTAATTACCTCTTGTTCGTCAGTGGGACTTGGGCTCGTCATGTGAACATCCTTTGAAATTATAGTAGGCAAGGCGGTAGAGGCTTCCATTTGAATCATTTTCCCGCATCGTGGCCGTGTATCAATCCTTCGTTGATCATAGATAGGGTTTTCCTGATAGACCATTGTCCTCAATGCTTCCCCGATCCCACATGTTTCTGCCAATAGATTCAATGATTCCACAAAATGTGAGTCGACATTCTCGGTTTGAAGCATCTGGTTCACTAGAGCTCTGTTCGCCTCCTCTGTCATCTTATGCCTTCTCTGTACCTGCTTGATTGTCTTGTACAGCCGTCTGAGTTGTGATGTGTAGGCAGGGGCCTCCTCTTCACTGTCTTCTGGGTCATTTCTTTGTGCCCCTTCCTGAACTTGTGTATTTGGGTCCTGAGGATGTTGTGCCACTTCTTCCCCATGTACTCTGCTGGTCTCGCCCCGTGGCTGTTCTCTTTGGACTGATGCACCCGGATCAACATTGTCAGGGGAATCTTCACTGTCGGATAGGGGGACCGTCTGCAGGAATCTTTCAAAATCGAAGTTTGGATCTTCTGTGAAGGTGGCCATAGATGCAAACTCTGCATCGGTAGGTAGTGGAGGGGCGGATGGAACAGGTTGTACCACTTCCCTAGCTTGAACTCCTTGAAGATGGATCGTGAAAGGTGTGACCTGAGTTTCTGGTCGGGGAGAAGCTTCGGTCGTGGCTTCTTGAGGGATCGTTACCTGGGAGAGCGATCCACTTCGTTTTGCAGGCTGGCTCCCTAACTTCCGCCCTTTGAACAGCTCCAGTTGTGCATACTTTAGGGCTCGGGCAACTGGCACATCATAGGCAAGACATCTGTAGATGATTCTTGTCAGCGCACAACAACCATGTAAAGTGGGCTTCCTCACACCCCGCTTACCTGCCTCATACACTTGATCTAAGATCCATACCGGCATCTTAATGGGCAAGCTTCCCGTCTCTGCTAGATATAACCCATACCATATCTTCTTGTGAGGTTGGGTGAAACGGTCCTGAGCTGGGAATGCGAAGTGTTGGAGACACATCCGCAAAGGTATGGCGATGTTGGGGGTGAGGGCGCACATTTCTTTTAGCTTCTTGATTCTATTGCTTTTCATCGACTCAGGTATCAAGGGGTCGCGGTCAGAAGGTACATGCGTGCCATACATCTGAAGTGCTTCCCTGATTAAAGTAACATTCAATTCAAACTTCCTCATTTCCTCCAGATTTGACAAGGAGGGCACCCAGAATGTGCCTGAATGATCCTTATCCCCTGTCGGCTTCAGCGTGGCAATTAGGTAGTAGCACCTGAGGAAATCTGGTTTAGGCAGAGCTGCACTGAAATAAGTTTGTAATCCTGCTTTTTGCCAGATATCTTGAAGTGGAGCTGCATTTTGCAATGCTTTGAATTCTCGTGAGAAGAATTGGAAGGTCCACCACACTCCTCCACATTCCATCTTGGATTCCCAGATATGATCCGCGTCTCCCAAATCTCCTGGCATCTCATTGAACCAGTGAGAATGTCCCTTTACTCTTTCGGTTAGGCCGTTTGGTGGATCTGGAATAGGAATCCTCCGCACATTCACGAACTCCTCAGGTCGAGCTGTTGGTGGGGCCTCCACTGGCATGGCATCCCAATTGATTGGAGCACCCGAGCCTGCCTGAGAGCTTGTGCCTGCCGCTGTTGCCATGAGAGTAGGTTGCTTATCTGCTGGAAGAAGAAGGGCACATTAGTGTTGCATAGGAAACAAGATGTAATGGTGTTCCCTTCACAATACTAACATGACAATCCCGAAGGTCAGTGGTTAGTGGTGAAGTGTTTGTGATAGGTGTGAGTGGTGATTAAAGGTCAGTGTCATCCTAGATGCATACTTTGGTTATGCAATGGGCTCAGAATGCTCCTGTGTTAGTGTGGACGGATTTACAGAATAGGATCAGGGGGTTTAGTACACAGTTTAATTCTCCACACTTTGATAGAGGAGTCGTAGCTCTTAGAGCTAAAGACAGGTGAAGATTTCTGTATGAGAGTGTGCTGTATTTGGGACCTTTTGGGTACCCATTTCCAGGCGTTCCTAGGGTTGATGGGAGTGGAGGCAGTGAGAGGTGTAGGTATCTTTACGTTTTCTGAGTTGTTGACCACGAGTGCTTGTGAAAGTTGCTTCATCCTAGTGTCTGAAGGTGAAGTAATTTGGGCTTGTAAGCAGGCCTTGGGCACCCATACCTGTCTAGCATTAGGGATGGCCTTCATTGACCGCTTAGGAACCCAAATAGAAATGGTATGCCTAGGGGTTATCCTAGGGGGCTTCTTCACTTTGTTCCTTGATGGTGAGGCTCGTTTCTTGTCTCCTTGAGAATCTGTTATTGGAGTTGTGAGTTTCCCATCCTTGCGTATCCAGATCTGCTTCGCGCCACAAGATGCTCCATGTTGCATGGGTTGGCGCTCCTGCCTCTTGGTCGGCAGCCTCCTTCGTGTTGAGTGATGTTCATTCTGCTCCTCTAGAATCTTCTTTGGATCAGTTAGGAACTCCTTCTTGGCTCCTGAACCTTTAGTAAGATTGACATTCCTCTGCACCATAGAAGTTTGGACAAGCACAACATTGTTATCTTCATGTGGATTCCTGGAGGGACCAGGAGTTGATGCCTGTTTTATTGGTTTGAGTGCTTGATTTTCTAATTCAATCGTGAGACGGCTTTGGCCTACCCAAGCCTGAAGAATTCCACTTCTTAGGTTGAGGTTGACTGCGTGATCATAGATCCAGTCTTGGCCTAAGACAAGAGGTTCGGTCAGATCCTCGTCTTCACACACTAGCACTTTTGCTGGCATGAGGACCTCTTGTATGTAGAGGGGAAGATCCACCTCTCCCATGCAAGGGGTTTCAACACCTCCTAATCCTATCAGATATGCTTCTAGGGGTTTTACCTCCAATTGCAGCTGCTGGCAATAAGAAAGCCGAACTGCACTTGTGGCTGCTCCTGAATCAATTAAAGCTCTCACGCTTGTTGTGCTGTCTCTTTGTCCTATTTCTAGGGTCACAAAAGGTCGTCGGTCCACTATCTTATGGGTACGTTCACCTGAAGCCTCACACATGGCCATGTGATAGCCTGGAGACTCTTGAGTGTCAGTCATAGGCTGATCCCTCCCTTGTCTCCTCAACTTCATTCGTCTGATACGCTCTAAGGCCTCTGCCTGTGCTTCTTCTCGAATTCGTTTTTCTTCCTCTTTACGTTGCTTAGCAGTATTGAGTCGATTTAGCATTTCCTCCGTGAGGGGTTCCTGATACAGCTTGACTCTGCATCCGCTAATATAGTTTGGGAGAACATCCCCCTCTAAAGTGGCTAGTTGTACTGCTCCACTTGTGGAGATCCTATTGATGATCATAGGTCCGTAGCCTCTCTTTTCTAGCTTTCTTGCGTGTTGTTTCAATGTGTAGACTAAAACTAGATCTCCTGCTTTCAAGCCCTTATCCTTCACATGGGCATCAAAGTATGCCTTTTGTCGTTTCTTTGCAGCATAGATGCCTGCTGCTGCTCGTAGCCTCGTCTCACCTAAACGTTCTAGATCAAAGATCCTAGAGGACAACTCATGTCCATTCCACTCATGCTCTTGTGCTACTCGTAAAGCTGGAATTAGGAAATCTAATGGTAGCACCGCATTCTGTCCGAAGACCATCTGAAATGGGGTGGCATTGAGTACCGTTTTGTAGGCAACTCGGTATGCCCAAACAGCATGATGAAGTTGTTTGTCACAATCAGAGCGTTTATTATTTACAAGTTTTGTCAATACGTTACACAGGATCTTATTCGTGCTCTCGGCTTGTCTGTTAGCTTGTGGGTGATAGGGTGCAGACTTCTTATGTGTCACCATGAATTCTTGAAGGAGATTTTCAATGACCTCATTCAGGAAGTGCGTACCTCTATCACTAACCAACTCTATTGGTAACCCATATCTAGTGAACACATTTTCGAATAAGAACTTAGCCGTCGTTTGAGCATCATTCTTTGTCGTGGCTTTTACTTCCACCCACTTTGTAAGGTAATCTGTGGCTACAATAATGTATTCTGCATGGGAGTTTCTAGCTGGGGGGTTGATGGGACCTACAAAGTCTATACCCCACTTTGAAAATGCACGTCCTCCCATCATTGGCCTTAAGGGCATTTCATCTTTTCTTATCGGATATTGGGCACGTTGGCATGTGTCGCAACTCTTCACATAAGTATGTGCATCCATATGAAGAGTGGGCCACCAAATCCCCGAGAATAGAATGGTCTTAATTACTCTGTCAGGCCCAAAGTGTCCACCTGCAGCACCGCTGTGTGCAATTTCTAAGACTTTCAAATAGTCTGATTCATGAATGCACAGTCTTAGGTAACCATCCTTGCCTCTTCGATACAGGTTGTCTCCTACTAAGGCATAGTCTTGAGCCTCTTGCTCCATGCTCCGTTTTCTTGTAAGACTAGCCTGATTGGGTAATGTTCCCGATCTCATGAACTCAACCAATGGAGTACTCCAATTTGGGATTAATGACACCTGATAAAGAGTGGCATGCTCCACTGGGGGTCTCTTCTGGCACACTGGACAATTGTGGATCCACTCTTGTATTTCTTTGTCCATGTTAGGCCAATACACTCCTAAGCGTCTTAGATTCTGCAATGTTCGTTGTTTAGAGTAGTGATTTCCTAGCAATCCTTCATGGGCTTGTTGCAACCAACTAGTATGCTCATCATCCTCGACACAACAAGCTAATACGCCCTCGGTATCTTGCTTGTACATACTTCCGGCCAATATTTGATACTTTAGTGATTTTACGATTTCCTCTTTGCTTGTTTTAACATTTTTATTTGCAGGCCCGAAGGTTAGGACTGGTACCAACTTATTTGCCCATTTAGGAACAACTTCTAAGTTGAACAAATAAGCATCGGGCAATTCATCAGACACTCCTTGCGGTGGCTCTCCTGAAGTGATGCGAGAAAGATGGTCTGCCCTAAGATGGGTTCTACCTTTCCTGACAACAACTTCAAAGTCGTATTCCATTAGTAAGAGGAACCATCTTACTAAGTGGCCTGTATTGCAAGGTTTATTGACCAAATATAGTAAAGCTTGATGATCAGTGAAAAACTTGAACTTATTGGCCAATAAATAGTGTCTAAACTTCTTCACAGCATATACCATGCCTAAGCCTTCTCTTTCCGTTGTGGTATAATTTCGTTCAGCTGCATTTAATTGCCTACTAGCATATGCTATCGGCAAATCTAGGTTTCCTTCACCTGTAGGTTGTGCTAGCACACATCCTATTGCATGATTGGAGGCATCTACATGGACATGGAAGGGTTTGCTCCAATCCGGAGTAATCAATATTGGTGCTGTGCACAAACGTCTTTTCAGCTCGTTGAAGGAATTCTCGCATTCCTCGTTCCACTCAAAATTTGTTAACAACCCATAAAGAGGTTTAGCTATGATGGCATACATGTGGATAAACCTACGGTAATATCCACAATGACCCATAAAGGCTTGTACCTCTTTAACATTCCTTGGTCTGGGCAACTCTGCTATTGCTCTTACTTTGTCTTCATCTGTTGAAATTCCATTCTTAGAAACAATGTGACCTAAGATCTTACCTTGTCGTACCATGAACACACACTTCTCTGGATTCAGACACACTCGATAATCTCTACACTTGTTGAAGATTTGCCTGAGCTCAGGGATGTGGTAACTTCTTTCTTGGGAATGAGCGCATAAATCATCCACATATACTTCTAAGCTCTTTCGCAAGAACTCTTTGAAGACATGACACATGAGTCTTTGGAATGTTGCAGGTGCATTGGTGAGCCCAAATGGCATCACACAAAATGCAAAGATTCCCCATTCTATGGCAAAGGCCGTTTTGTGTTGATCTTCGGGGGCAATGGCTACTTGGTTGTATCCTGAAAATCCATCAAGGAAGCTGTAAACTTCCTTGCCTGCAACACGCTCCAATAGATGTTCGGTGATTGGAAGTGGATAACTATCTCGGATCGTAGCGGCATTAACTTTTTTAAGGTTAATGCACACTCGCAATTTCCCATTCTTCTTGGGCACCACTACAATGGGGGACACCCATTCAGTGTGCTCAATCTCATAGATGAATCCAGCTTCAATCAGCCTGTCAATTTCCTCTTTTATTTTGGCTGCATAATTGTCATTATATGTGTAGGGCTTTTGTTTGGTGGGCTTGGCATCAGCGGTCATCGGAATCGTATGAGAGCAAATCTCTGGATCTACTCCTTTCAAGTCTCTATAGTGCCATGCAAACACATCCCTATATTCCCTTAATAGAGCTACAAGCTCTGCTTCTTCTTCTGCACTTAGGTCGTCTCCTATGTACGTACATCGCTCTTCGTCCCCTTCAATGGTCACTACAATTTTTTTGGTCTTTTCTTTATTGTCATATGCTTCTCCTATAATGGCCTCTCTCTTAGGCATTCGTATCAAAATTTTTCGATCTTCCACTTCATATTTCTTGAAATTTTCTGGTACTTCAAACAATGATTCTTCCTCTTCTTGTTTCACTGCTTTTCTTTTCTTTTTCTTTTGACCTCCTTCACTTCCTTTCTTTGAATTTATCGTTTTAATACTCGCAAGGGGTTCTTCTTCTTTTTGGGTTGACACTCCTATGTCTTCTAAGTAGTGTTCCTCTGAGTCAAAGTAAGTATCCATCACAATGGATTCTAGATCATCGTCATTCTCTTCTTCTTCTATGAACTCACTAGGATCACATTCTTCCAACAAGGGCTGACACATGAACACTGAAATATCATAACCCTCCTCATCACAATGGGGTGTCCATTGTTCCTCATTGACTGCAATGTCCATGGTAGCTAAGATTTCTGCCCAACCATGAGGCTCAAATTCCTCATCTGGAAATATCATCGGTGTATAGGCTGGGTCTTTTATTGGTCTATCTCCCGGGAAAGTTCCTTCTTCTCTCGCTTTTAGGCGCTTTTCCTCTTCCTCCGCGACCTTGCACATCCACAAGTGAGTATCTTCATGCAGCCATGATGGATCAGGTGAACTTCCCGAATGCACGGAGATAGAATCTTCTTTCGCTTTGTGGATAGGATTCCACTGTAGGGGTGGTACATCTCTGAAGGTGTAATCCTTCAAATTGACCTTGGTGGTGACCCCTAAGTGCTATAAGTACAAGGAGTTGGTTCCCCAATCCTGTACTATTTGCAATTGTCGTAGGAAGGGTCTTCCTAGGATCATCTCGTAAACATTATTTTTCTCAAAGTCACATATAGCAAATGTATGTTCAAACTCTACGCCACAAGTGGTTAGAGTTATCCCTTCAAGCAATCCGAGAGGTCTTTCAAAATGACCATCTGCCATTTGAAGTTTCATTCTCGTTGGTCTTAAGGTGGGTTTGCCCCATCGCTTCCACAAGGAGGTGGTCGCAATAGCAACACCAACACCCGAATCCACAATTGCTTTGGTTGTGTAACCTTGATATGTGATCGGAAGATAAGTGTTACCTTCTTCACCTTCGCTCATGTCTCCTATCTTGTCGAGAGGTATCTCTGGTACTTTTTGCTTAGAGCCTACTTTTGGTGTATTGGATTCAAGTTCTGGAACCTGATCCTTCACATGATTCCAGAGCTCCGGTTTTGCCTTGAGCAGCTCCTCTACAGTGAGATGACATTGAACCTTAGTGTTCTTCACAACATCAGTGTTCCTGGGAATCACTGAGTCTTCATTTCTCACCAATATTGTGGGAGCTCTTATCTGGAGAGATTCAGATTCCCATGGGCCTGTGAAATGAGGTAACTCTTGTAAAGAATTAGATTCAAAATCTAATCTCTCATCCTCTTGTTGCTCTGTTTGATCTCCATAGATAGACGGAATGTCTTGGGGAAATTGATCATGAAGATCATCAATCTCAGGAATAGGAGGGGAATCACCCTTCTCCTTGGCCCATTTCTCTTCTTGTATTTCCCGCAAGAACTCTTGGGAGTACTGTTGAATTGAAGGAGGTATTCCAGCATCCGTGGAATTAGGAACATAAGCTCCCTTTGGTGGCGAGCTTCCTCTTTCAACAACTGGTTGAGCCTGTGGAGGTAAAGAAACTTGTGATTTGTTTACCAACTGCTCTAATCTTTCTAGTAAGCCTTGGAAATGCAAATCCGGCTTGACAGAGTTTGTCTGATTGAACTTTTGACTAGTCTCAAGTATAGCTTGAGCTTGTTCTACCATTTTCATGCACATTTTCATCCGTTCAATCTCTAAATCTGCTCTAGGGTAACTCTTGTCTAGGTTTGCAGCTGTTGGCCCTTCTTGAAGTCGAGCCTGATAGGCCTTGAACATCATGTCCAAGCCTTCAGGAGTGGGGTCAGCTAATACTGATCCTACTCGGGGTGGTGGGTGGGTTACGTGGGGTGTATTAGATGGTGGAGGAATGGAGGGTGATGGGGATGGTAGTGGTGGAAGTGTGTGGGAGTGAGGTTGAGATGTGATCTCTATGATTTTTGCCTTGGTTTCTCTCAAGCTTTCTTCAAGTTCGTTTATCTTTTTTGCCCATTGCCTCTTCATTCTTTCACGACTATCCTTCCAGGCTCTAGTCCTCTTTTTGGTTATGCTCTCTGTTTCACTCACCTTGGGGCTCTTTTCGTGACCAACACCTTGGTGTTGTTGAAGTGCCTGGGCTCTTGTGATCACCTGCACAGGTGCAGTGGAAGTCACGCTCCCTGTGGAGTCTACAACTAACCCAACAACATTGATAGGAGTGATTTTAGGCATGTTATTAGGGTTCTTTGGGCAATCTCGTAGGAGATGTTCTTTCCCGCAGTCTTGACAGAAACCCTGAATGGTTACTGGTTGAGGTTGTGTAGGGACAGGCAGTGGACAATCACGTATAAGGTGATCTCCCTGACATCTGAAGCATGGTCCTCTAGGAAATGGGGGTCGTACCTGTCTAGGTTGAGGTCTAGAGTTGGGGTTTGTGTACATGACATTAGCATACTCAGGTTCCCCACTATTTTCACTTGAGTCCTCATAATAGTATGACTCGTTATGCTCGGGTGACTGCATGTAGTAAGACTGTGGGCTATCAATATGTGTGGAGTCAAAACTATGGTCACTTGGATCACTGTCTGATAGCAATGGGGTGACTGGGACTATGGCTCTATTCGGATTTTCTTCAGTAGATGCATATTTCACTGGGATCACATTGGTTGGCGCAGGGGGTTGCTGCACTAGGACTGGTTGAGGTCTCTGCTGCCCTTGATAAGGTGGCTGATAAGTTTGTTGTGGTCTGTTGTATTGTGGGGATGGGTACTGATTCTGGTATCTACCATGTTGTGGATATGGCTGAGGATAATTTTGCCTAACAGTTGGTTTGTTATATGGGCAGTCTTGTGCAGTGTGGTTGGTGTACCTGAGCTCTATGGTGCAGTACTGGCTACTAGGATTCGCCTGGGGTTGGGCCATAATGGGACATACACTTGCCATATGTTCACCGCCACAATTGTAACACCGCTTAACTGGGGCAAATCTCGGAATTTGCTTGTTAGAGACACCTAGTTTTTGGGCTACCTTCTCTACAAGTTCCTCAATGGATGTGGATTGACCAGATGTCAGGTTACTAGAGCTATCAGAATCCTTATAGATTTTTGATAGTTCTAATTCCTCACCTAGATTGTCCTCAATGTCTATGCACATGCGCACGCACTCTTCTATCGTTCTAGGGTCCTTTAGGTACACATATGACCTGAGCTTAGTGCTCAACAATCCATCTAGGAACAAGGCCACTTGTTTGGCTGGTGTGGGTAACTCCGGCATCGGGCATCTCTCCAGGTACTGTCTAAATCTTCTTCCAGCTAGTCTGACCGTCTCTTGAGGTGTTTGTTTGAAGCTGTGAATTAGTGAGGAGGTGTTATGCCTGATTCCACTCTTAGAAAACTCAACAATAAATGCCTCTAAGAGCTGGTCTATGTTTCTGAAATGCCTCTCATTTAGTGGTTGAAACCACGTAAGGGCAGTGTTCCTAAGGGTTAGACCGAAAGCATTATATTGTGTGAATAGGTCCTCTACCTGTTCAGCTTTCAATACTTGCCGAAATTCTGCCACATGGTCATAAGGGTCTCCCGTGCCATCGAAGTAATTCTTCATGGACTTCACTAGTTGAGTTGGTCGCAGGGTCCTAGTGTGTTCTCTCGGCCTTGGCAAAGGAAAATCATCAATATTCCTTTGATTCCATGGGGTTCTATGTCTCTCAGGTTCCACTCTATTCCTTTCTGTTCCCGTTCTTTCTCTTCCCAGGGAGTTGGCAAAACTTACCTCAGGTTTGTCTCTACTTCTATCTCTTTGAGCTCCATGAGCTTGGGAGGTCCCAGCTCCTTGGTGACCAAAGGACACATTAGACCTTGGTTGGGGAAAAACAAATTCTCCCTTCCATGTGTAGGCATGTCTGCCATGCTCAGTGACCACGAAGATTCTCTCTGATGCATTGTCTAGGTAGGTTACTTGGCCTGGGCTATCAGGGTCTTTAAACTCATAGATTGTGAGGGCACTCACTTCCTGAGGTTGAGAAGATTTATATCTCCAAAAATCCTCATCGGTTTCTCGGTTTAAAAGCAGATCTATGCTTTTATTATCCTGTGGAATCCACTCTGGAGTCATGATTCTGGTCAAGACAGATTTACCACGGGGAGTTCTTGGCTCTCTCTCTAAGTTCCCTTGCTCTATATCACCCATGTCGGTCTCCACAATCACATTTCCAAACTCATCAGTTCTATCAGGAAGAGTGGTGACTACATATATAGTCCCCTCTTTATCTAGGTATGCTCCATTCTCAAACTTGACTACCGGGTGGTCTAATCCATGGGGTTGATTGGGGTTCTTAATCTGGACCACCGATCTTCTCAGTCCGTCTTCGTAGATGCGAGCACCTAGACGATTCGTCCTGATGTATTCCAGCTGAGTCTTGTATGGTCCTTCTGGCTTTTCTAGATAAGCCAACCCTGAACTACCTACTGGTCTCTCCATGTGATAGGACATCTCAGAATCACTTGTTTCTGATCTGGGAGTGTATGGGTAATCACTCAACTGTTGGGCCCAAGACCTGGCAGTGTGATTGACACTAGCTTCAGAAGATCTGAGGCTTTGTCTGTCTCGGCCTAAGTGTCTGCCTGATCTAAGGTTCATATGCCTGATTTATTTACCCCCTTGGACCCAAGCACACTCTCGTTGCAAGTTAATTTACACCAATCACTTTGTTCTTTTGAGTTGAATATTATGTTTATGGTCTTGTCTGAAATCGCGTCGTCAGGAGTACTTAAGTGAATTTCCGCACTTGATAAGTGATCGATTCCCGTTTACCTTTTGTCCCTTAGGGTTTTCGCACTTACGACCTATTTACTTCTTGCACTTGGTTGCTTAATACTCTTGGACTTGATTCGTGCCTAACATTGCCCTATTAATTACCACACCTAAGTCGTACTTAGCCTAGGCTAGGAATTGACAAAGGAGGGTTGAGAGATCTTCCAACCTCAATTAGCTGGTTGACCAGACTGCGAAGCCTTCTCCCAAGCTTGGTACTCACCCTTGCTAGCTTGCTTTGGATTGCCTTGAGTGCACACCAAGTTCCTGCAAAAGCTCACCAGTTAGTATAGCTCTATTACCACAAGTAATTGAAAGACACACATCAATAATTTTAGTCCCCCTAGAGTAACTCACTGTACCCCCTGAATCTGAGGACCACTTAGTTCCACCTAAAGGTCAACTTAAAAATGCATGTTCTAAAACTCCACGTAGGATTCTCAACGAGCTTTCCAACGAGACCAAAATCTCATCAATCGGAGTCCGTATGGTCAAGTTATGACCATTCAGGCACTAAAGGGTCAAAACAGGCTCTCAGGGTTCAGGAGATCCCTCTCTGGTTTCTAGGTCTTTTGCCCACATCCAAGGTTCTAAAGTTATACCAAGGTGCCTAAAATTAAGCTCAACTACCCTTCAATTCACTCAAAATTAACCCTAACTTTTCATGCGTTAAAGGCCGTGTATCGCGATAGGTCGGGTCGAGGTGTCGCGATAGGTCGAAGTGTCGCGATAGCTCGTGAGGTGTCGCGATAGGTCGAGGTGTCGCGATAGGTGGGAAGTGTCACGATAGCTCGTGAGGTGTCGCGATAGGTCGAGGTGCCGCGATAGGTGGGAAGTGTCGCGATAGGTCGAAAGTGTCGTGATAGCTCGTGAGGTGTCGCGATAGGTCGTGAGGTGTCGCGATAGGTCGAGGTGTCGCGATAGGTCGTGGTGTCGCGATAGGTCGTGAGGTGTCGCGATAGGTCGTGAGGTGTCGCGATAGGTCGTGAGGTGTCGCGATAGGTCGTGAGGTGTCGCGATAGGTCGAGGTGTCGCGATAGGTCGTCAGGTGTCGCGATAGGTCGTGAGGTGTCGCGATAGGTCGTGAGGTGTCGCGATAGGTCGGGATATGGTGAATTTTTCTGTTCTGTCTAGTGATCCTGGGAGCTCTAGGCCTGCGCAGTGTCGTGGTGCACTCAGAATCGTGATTGGGTGAAATTTTCGGAGTGTCGCGATAGCTCGAGCTCAACGCCTCGGGGACTGTGCAGACAAATTCTGTACCTGCTGAGCTTGCTGGAGATGATGATGGAGCTGCCACCTGCAAGAAACATGTAAAAAACACACAAATACAAGCACACACACTCGCTCTCTCTCAAACTCGCACACAACAAATGAGGGAATGATAAGGAAGAGGGAATATGTAGTGGAGAAGGAGGTGGAGGTGGAGGTGGAGAAGGAGGTGAAGATGAAGATGGAGATGGAGAAAAATCAGGAATTTACCTACTACTTACCATTCCAACGCGTCCTCTCTACGTCTTACCATCACACGCTCGTCCTCAAAGCTCGATCCCCGGCAACGGCGCCAAAATTTGGTGTAACTCAGTGATGAGTAGCACCTCCTTTAATGTCAATCCGGGAAGACGTGAGGATGGTATGAAGACCACGAGCAAGTGGAAGCACAAGTGCGTGAGTGAGAAGCACACAAGCATGCACACACATACACGCACACGTGCACACACGGCAAGAACAAAGAGAGTAAGACAATGGAATCACTTCTATTGCAACCAAGTTCTCATACAAGCTCAAACTACAAGAAGCTAGCCCAAAAATGAGCTCTCTAGCTCTATTTATAGTTTTTGACTAGCTTTGGCCCTGTCGAGACCTAGTGTCCGGCCTAGTTAAAAATTAGGTTCCAGGGCTTATTTGAGGGCTCAAACGAGATCTAAAAATTATGGAAATTGGCAGGCAACTACTTCTAAGGCTCCCCAAGCTTGAGGACTCCTCGGCTTGTACAAAATGGAGCTACAAAAAGGTGAAATGATATTTACAAGGGTTTTTTAGTGATGAGAATCACTTAAAAATGATGTAAGGGTTTTGAAAAAAAATGAAGGGTTGCCTTAGTGCTAGATCTGCATGTGTGTTCATACTTGCTTCTTCCCGTATACTGTCAACAAGCATAATATCCAGCAGGTATCAAGACCAAATAGCAAGTTTTTGGTCACAAGCTAGTTGCAAAGTTATCTGTTTTGATCTAATTGTTTGGAGCATCATCTCCAAAGTACATAGGTACTTTATTTGTGTCATTTGCAATCTAAGAGGGCCTAAAACATAACTCTGAAGAAAAATAAGGTAGGTATTAAGCAGGGTTCGGCAGTACCAACTCATTTCTTGAGGTGTCCATCCATCTTTCCCAACTGTGGTATCTGAGCAATTGAGGTAAAACGGGAAATGGTTTCCATTCCTTTATTGATAAATTGGATAGGAACAATTAACAAGCATGGTCTTTGAGGATGAAGACCTACTTAGAAGGAAGGATTCTCTATGGATACATATCAGGAGATGAGGAGATGCCCATGTTTAGAAGTAAAGGACAACCTATAAGAGAGGAGCTTGAAAGACTCAACTCATGGTGTGCCAAAGATACGTTAGCAAGGTCATATTTACTTAACTCTATCTCTGACTTCCTTCTTCCACATTTTAGGAATTGTAAAACATTCCAAGAGACTTGGGATACATTGTCTTCATACTTTTCTTCTAATACAAGAGCAAGAAAGAATCAATTGTGGATTGAGTTTACCACTCAAAGGAAGTAACCCAAGCAAAGTGTTTCAGAATATGTGACCAAAGTCAAAGATGTAGCTGACCAATTGGTTAGCATAGGAGAGGAGATTGAAGAGGAGCAAATAGTGAGACAAGTGATCAATGGCATCAAGGCAGATGACAAATGGGAAGCCTTCACAACTACCATGGACTTATACATGGACATGTAGATTCCATACCTTACCACACTCATGGGGCAACTCTTTACTCATGAAGCCAAGCTCAACAAAAATGGAGAATCTGTAAGGAAATAATAGCACAGCAGAATAGACCTATAGACAGAGTTGAGAGAAAAACACAGACAAAGATAGATGCAGACTGAGAGATAGAGAACTCAAATTCTCATATTGTCGAGTGTAATGCAATTACAATGATGGTGTTGTCCACCCATGCGCTCCCAATGTGGAGCTTAGATGGCGATCTAGACAGACTCTAGATGAAGGGCTTACTAGTGCGCAATACTATGTAAAGCTCAACCTGGGTCGTGCTTATGTAGCTTTTACAAGGCGGTTTGGTATAGATAAATGTAGTCGGGAGATACAAAATAGTCGATAAAATATACGATCCGACAATATCTCCACGACCAGAAGTCATATCGTCTCAGCCCTACGGCTCGGGGGAATAGGCCTCGGACCCTGCAGAAGGGGGCAAGCCCCCCTTTGCACTCCCCCCATTAAGGTTCTATGGGGAAACCGTGCGATGCCACATGGCCTTTATTTTCACCTTAAATGGCAAACCAATGGCGTGGAAGTTTATGCCCTACCTAACCTAATGGCTAGGCTCACAAAGATCATCTACAACCATCAACGGTCACACATAGACCTCATCTAACTTGGAAGTTAGGGTTCCACAAATGTACGGGCTCTCATAATGGCTTCTCCTCATAATGGGGGCCTTACAACTTAGAGCACCATGGATCATTTGTGGTCACATGAGGGTGGAGTATTGAGCGTATCTAACACCCCCCCTCAATGTCCACCCTACGATGAACTACCTCCTTGGTCCAATCCCAAGCTTTGGAAAGTGTCAAAGAAGTTGCTCTCTCCCAAGAGCCTTGATGAAGATGTCTGCTCCATTTTCCTCAGTAGGGCAATAGGTTATCTCCACGACCCTGTCCTCAATTAACTCACACACATAGTGATACTGAATTTCTATGTGCTTGGTACGTGCATGGAAAACAAGATTTTTGGCGATGGCCATGCAACTTTGGTAGTCACACTTCAACTCTGTAGCCTCCTCTCCTTGTATTCCTAGGTGCCATAGGATCCTCCTCAACCATACTACTTCACATGTTGCAACGCATGCAGCTTTGTACTCAGCTTCAGTAGAAGATAATGCTACAGTCAGCACATGCTGCAACGCATGCAGCTTTGTACTCAGCTTCAGTAGAAGATAATGCTACAGTCAGTTGCTTCTTACAGATCCAAGAGAAAATCCCTGATCCTAAAGAAAAGCAAAATCCAGAAACTGATCTTTTGGTATCAATATCTCCTGCCCAATCTGAGTCATAGTATCCGACTAAAGATGATCCTTCATAAAGAATACCATAATTAGTGGTTCCTTTCACATACCTGAGTATCTGGATGCTTGCCTTCCAATGAGTTTGGCAAGGCTTATTAGAGAACCTGCTTACTACTCCAACAACATAAGAGATGTCTCGTCTGCTATTGCACAAGTAGATTAGACTTCCAACTAATTTCCTATATCTTCCAATATCCACTGGAGGTGAAGTATCTTCAATAGATAATTTTATGTTGACCTCCATAGGTGTAGAAATTTCCTTGCAATCCTCCATGTTGAATGCCTTCAATATTTGTCTTGCATACTTTTGTTGAGAGATAAAAATCTTCCCTAGTTCCTGCGAAACTTCAAGACCCAAGCAATAATGCATTAAGCCCAAGTTTGTCATTTCAAATTCTGAACTCAGGGCATCTTTTGTTTGGTGAAGAAGAGCAACATCATTTCCTGTAATCACAAGGTCATCTACATAGAGTACAAGCACAATTGTCTTCCCTCCTCTCTTTAGAACATACAAGTTAGCATTAGAAGCACATCTTTTGAAACCTAGGTCCAAGATAGGTCTCCATTTAGGAACGCTGACTTGACCCTCTAATGTTGAGGAACCCAAGGGAAAGCACCAAGTACAAACAGGTGAGGACACCAAGCATTCAGTGGTCAAGGTAGGAAATGTTAAGACCTCTGATGGGAATAGAAACCTCTTGAGCAGGGTTCTTTATGTACCTACAATCACCAAGAGTTCGGTGATTGTTGGACAAATTGTGGAAAAGGATTTGCAGGTTAGGTTCAACAAGTATGGAGCATTTGTGGAGGATCCCCAACATGGATTCAAGAGAATTGCCAAGGGAGAAAAGACAAGTAGATTATTTACACTTTATAGAAGGAATGTTGCACTTTATAATCCTTGTTAGAGCTTGAGATTTGGCATAAAAGATTAGGTCACATTGGTGAGAGAACCTTAAAGCAAATATGTAGAGATCAATGGGTGCTTGGGATACCTAATGTATCCAAGCAACACATGATCTATAAATGTGGTGCATGTATGTTTGGTAAATCTCACAGGTTACCCTTCTCAAAAAAATGTTATATGCATGAGGATTACTTGGAGCTTGTCCAGACAGATGTGTGGGGACCAAGTAAGGACCCTTCAATTTATGGCTCAAGGTAGTATGTGTCTTTCATTGATGATTTCAGTAGGTGGACTCTCTTGTACTTTATGAAGCACAAAGATGAAATGTCCAAACTTCTCCCTAGGTAGAGCCTTTGTGAAAAGGTCTACAATGTTCTCTTGTGTGGGCACATATGCCAAATTGATCTCTCTAGTAGAGAAACTCTCCCTGACATAATGATAGTGCACCTCAATGTCCTTAGTGCAAGCATGGAACACAAGGTTCCTCGCAACTGCCAATGCACTCTGACCATCAGTGAAGATGGTGGTGGCAGAAGATTGACCAAAACCCAAATCAACCAAAAGGCACCTGAGCCACACATTGAACAATCATTGTGAAAGCTGCCCTATACTCAACCTCATGACTAGAAGTGGCCATAGTAGGCTACTTCTTGCTCAACCAAGATATGCATGAGCTACCAAGCATCTCAAAAGAGGCATGAAAATCAGCCTTAAAAATCAACAATATGTTTCTCATTAGGACTAGTGAGCAACATCTCATCAACATAGACAACAATGATAAGAAGCACATCATTTGCATGCTTAGCATATAAGGTGCTCTTAGTTGGACTATTCTCAAAACCATGTGCAATCAAGTAGGTATGCATCTTTTCATACCAAGCACATGGTGCTTCAAACCATATAACACCTTTTTCAACTTGCACACTTTGTTTTCATGCCCTTTTGCACAATACCATGGGACTGAAATACGTATACTTCTTCATGTAAATCTGTTGGCAGTAGTCAAGGCACCGAAGGAATCACAAGACAAGGAAGCCAAAGAAGGGAGCCAGAGCGGAGAGAAGGCACAAGCAGACTAAGTAGTGACCGAAGATCTGGCAAGTAGGCCATTCAATTTTTTCCAAAACAACATCTTCATAACAGTGATTCTCATCACTACAAATCATTGTACATACCATTTTACCTTTTTGAAACTCCATTTTGTGCAAGCCGAGGAGTCCTCGAGCTTGAGGAGTATTCGAAGTATCATCGTAGCAATTTTCATGACTTTTAGACTCCGTTTGAGCCTCCAATTAGGCCCTAGAACCTAATTTTTAACTAGGCCGGACACTAGGTCTGGACAGGGCCAAAAGCTAGTGAAAAACTATAAATAGAGCTAGAGAGCTCATTTTTGAGGTTAGCTTGTAATAGATTTGAACTTGTATGAGCATTTTGGAAGTAATCTAAAAGAACTCCATTGTCTTCCTCTTTGTCTTGTCGTGTGTGCGCGTGTGTGTGTATGTGTGTGCATGTTAGTGTGCTTCTCACTCACGCACTTGTGCCATCACTTGTTCGAGGTCTTCATACCATCCTCACGTCTTCCCGGATTGACATTAAAGGAGGTGCTACTCATCACTGAGCTACACCAAATTTTGGCGCCGTTGTCGGGGATCGAGCTTTGAGGACGAGCGTGTGATGGTAAGACGTAGAGTTGAGGCGTTGGAGTCATAGGTATTTCCTTCACTTTTATCTATTTTTCTTTTGTTTTCTTCACCATCTTCATTACCACCATTATCATCACCATCTTCCACCTCCATCTCCATCATCGCAAAAATTTCAGCTTTTTGGTCATATCACCATACCCGCACCATTTCCCTCATTTCACTTGTGAGAGAGAGCGAGAGAGCATTTGTGTGCTTGTGATTTTCTGTGTTTTTTGAGATTTCCTGCAGGAATCAGCATCCCTAGCAGCTGCACAAGCCTTAGCAGGTAAAAAATCTGACTGTGCAGGTCTCGAGGCATTGACCTCTGTCAATCGCGACCGACAGAAAAAATGATCCTTTTGCTAAACAAAGTAGATAATCATGATCTACATGCCTAGAGCTTCCTAAATATGTGTTTAAAATTTTAAAACTCCTCTGTTTTCTGTCAATCGCGATCGACCTGTCAATCGCGACCGACAAACCACGACGGACACTTGCCGATGGCTCTGTCAATCACGACCGACTGCGTCAATGACCGACTGACCACCACCGACAGAATCTACACGTGACACGTGTCAATCGTGATCAAGCGATCAATCGCGATCGACCAGTCAATCGTGACTAACAGCCTCGACGGACCTATCAATCGCAACCGACCCAGTCAATGACTGTTTGACCACGACCGACTGAACACTCGCGATGGACCTATCAAATGCGATTGATAGAGTCAATGATCCTTTGACCACGACTGACTGAATTTTCGGGCCACGTGTCAATCACGATTGACCCATCAATCACGACTGACAGCCACTACGGACCTGTCAATCGCGACCAACACGTCGATCGCGATTGACCTATCAGTCGCGATTGACAGAGCTTTCGATCACGATTGACGGGCAAATTCGGCCATTTTTTAGGGCATAAATACATGGTTTATTTTGGGTCAAATTTTGGGGAAAAAAGACACTAGGGTTTATCATTGCATTGTGAGGCCGCGACACAAGTAATTCGAGAATTCTTGTTTGCTTGTTAACCTGTTTTAATCCTATTTTAGCCTCGAAACCCTGAACTCGCATAACTTCCTCATACGAAATCTGTTTGCTGCGATTTTTGTTTTGTTGGAAAGATCGTGGGGAGTACAACCAAAACTTCCACTGGATACAATAAAATTAATATCAGGATTAATAGATAGGGTATTTTGAAGTTGACCATATCTCGGGGTAGGAAAATTGAGGGACCCTTGGGATTGTTTTCCATAAAGGCAAAAGGCAATTTGGTTTGTGAATTACATGCATGAAAGTGATCTGTCTGTCAATTGAATTTAAGTCTTGAGTTAACTTTGGTACTTTTGCAGGTCCTTTGAGAGCATTAAAGGGTACTTGAAGCAAGAGTAAGCGCAAGCTTGGGAACACGCTTCCTAGGCACACCAGGGCAACAACACAAGGAAAGAAACTCAAGGTTGGAAATTCTCAACACCCTCTGTCAATCCCTAGCTTAGGCTAAGTACGGATAGAGGTTGTGATCAATTAGGGATACGTTAAGCACGATCAAGTCCAAGAACTCTAATCATTCAAGAGCAAGTACCAAGAGATTACCTTTGCGAAACAACCTAAAGGGAAAGACTTTAAATCAAACGACCAAACTCAAGTACGATCAAACTTAAGTGTTCCTTGTGATGAAGATTGATTGGACAAGAAGTGGCATCCTAAGAAAAGTAAAAAAGAACAAGTGATTAATACAAAAAAACTAAGCAACGAGGTTGTACTTGGGAAAGTTGGGAGTATTCAATAGGGCATATGAACCTTAGATTAGGATGACACCTAGAAAGAGATAGACAAAGTCTTAGATCTTCAGAGGCTAGTGTCAATCACACTGCTAGGTCTTGGGCCCAACAGTTTAGCCATCATTCCTACTACCCTAGCTCTGAAACTAGCGAGTCTGAGATGTCTCAAGGTATGGAGAGACCCACGGGAAGTTCAGGAGTGCCATACCTACACAGGGTAGAAGGCCCTTACAAGGCGCAACTCGAATACCTTAGGACTAACCGATTAGGTGCTAGCATCTATGAGGACGGCCTAGGAAGATCTATGGTCCAGATTAAAAACCCTGACCAACCCATTGGAATTGAGCATCCTGCTGTCAAGTTTGAAAATGGAGCATACCTAGACAAAGAAGGAACCATATACGTGGTCACCAGTCACCCAGACAGGACAGATGAATTCGGGAATGTGATCCCAGAAACAGATATAGGTGACCTAGAGCAAGGGAACATGGGTGAAGAACCTAAAACCCCCCGAGGCAAATCCGTGCTTACCAGAATTATCATGACAGAGTGGATTCCCCAGGACAATAAGAGCATAGATCTGCTTCTCAATCGAGATACCGATGAAGTCTTCTGGAGGTATAAGCCTAATCAACCTGATGAGGTAGGAATGATCACAATCTATGAGTTCAAAGATCCTGATAGCCCAGGCAAGGTGAACTATCTGGACAACACTTCAGAGAGGATCTTTGTGGTCACAGAACATGGTAGACATGCCTACACTTGGAAGGGGGAATTTATTTTTCCCCAACCAAGATCTAATGTCTCTTTTGGCCACCAAGGGGTTGGAACATCCTAAGCTCATGGCGCTCAAAGGGATAGAAGTAGAGATAGGCCAGAAGTTATCTTTGCCAACCCAATAGGAAGAGAACGAGTGCGAACAGAGACGAATAGAGAAGAAACAGAGAGAACTAGAATTCCAAGGAACTTACGAAATGTTGAGGATTTTCCCTTACCGAGACCCAGAGAGCACACGAGGACTTTGAGACCTACACAACTAGTTAAGTCCATGAAGAACTACTTCGATGGCACTGGAGACCCTTATGATCATGTGGCCGAATTTAGACAAGTCTTGAGAGCTAAACAAGTGGAGGATCTATTCACACAGTACAATGCCTTTGGTCCAACCCTTAGGAACACCGCTCTTACGTGGTTTCAACCACTAAATGAGAGGCACTTCAAAAACATAGACCAACTTCTAGAGGCATTCATTATTGAATTCTCTAAGAGTGGCATAAGGCATAATACTTCCTCACTGATTCATAGCTTCAAGCAAACCCCTCAAGAGACGGTTAGACTTGCACGAAGAAGGTTTAGGCAATATTTAGAGAGATGCCCTGTTTCTGAGTTACCCACACCAGCTAAACAAGTGGCTTTATTCCTAGATGGATTGATCAGTACCAAACTACGATCATATGTGTACTTGAAGGACCCTAGAACTATAGAAGAGTGCGTACGCATGTGCATAATAATCTAGGGGAGGAATTAGAACTATCAAAAATCTACAAGGATTCACATAGTTCTACTAGCCTTAGTTCCAGGAAATCCACCTCTATTGAGGAACTAGCTGAGAAGGTAGCTCAAAAGCTAGGTGTATCAAGCAAACAAATACCAAGGTTTGCCCCAAGGAGGCGATGCTATACATGTGGAGGTGAGCATTTTGCGAGTGTATGTCCCATTATGGCTCAACCCCAAGTGAATCCCAGTAGCCAGTACTACACAATAGAGCGAAGATACACCAACCACACCGCCCAAGATTGCCCCTATAACAAACAAGCTGTCAGACAAAATCACCCTCAGCCACCTCCACAATAAGGAAGATATCAGAACCCATATCCACCACAGCAGTTTGCTAGACCTCAACAAGCCTACCCACCACAATATCAGGCCCAGCAGAGACCTCAACTAGTGCTAACACAACCCCCTGCTCCAGCTAATGTGATTTCCGTAAAATATGCAGCTGTAGAAGAGAACCTGAATAGAGCCATAGTGCTAGTGACACCATTGCTTTCAGAAAGTGATCCCAGTGACCATAGCTTTGATTCTACACATATTGATAGCCCCTAGGCTTACTACATGCAATCTCTTGAACATGGTGAATCCTACTATAGTGAAGAACCGAGTGAACCTAGTTGGGATCTAGAGTATGCAAACATCATGTACATAACTCCCAACACTAGACCTCAACCTAGGCAGGTAAGACCCCCATTCCCTAGAGGACCATGCTATAGATGTCAAGGAGATCACCTCATCCGTGATTGCCCAATGCTTGCACCTACACAACCCCAGTCAGTAACAATACAGGGCTTTTGTCAAGATTGTGGAAAGGAGCATCTCGTACGAGATTGCCCAAAGAATCCCAATAATATGCCAAAAATCTCTCCAATTAATGTGATTGGGTTAGTAGTAGACGCTACAGGAAGTGTAACTTCCACTGCACCAGTACAGGTGGTCACTAAAGCTCAGGCTTTGCAGCAGAACTAAGGTTTAGGTCAAGAAAAGAGTGCAGAGGTTAGTGAAACTGAGAGCATAGCCAAGAAACGGTCGAGAGCCTGGAGGGATAGCCGAGAGAGAATGAAAAGGCAAAGGTCCAAAAAGATGAGCGACTTAGAAGAAAGCATAAGAGAAACAAAAGCCAAAATTGTTGAACTCACCTCTCAAACAAACTCTCACATACCACCACCACCACCTTCATCTCCATCACCATCTAATCCACCATCTTTCAACCCACCTCAGACCATCCCACCACCCCCTAGAGTAGGATCAGTGCTAGCTGACCCCACTTCTGAAGACATAGACATGATGCTTAAGGCATATCAGGCTAGAATCCAAGAAGGGCCAAATGTGACGGATCATCACAAGTGCTACCCTAGAGCTGACCTAGAGATAGAAAGAACCAAGCTTTGCACGAAAATGGTTGCATTGGCTTAGACCATGTTTGAAGCCAGTCGCCTCTTCAACTACTCTAGCTGAGCTAAGACACAATTGCACTTGGGTGCACTATTAGAGAAGTTAGAGAGCATAATTGCAAGATCTGCCAAGGAAGAAAAAAACCAAGGAAGAGATGAGGCAAGTAAAAGAATAAGCATTCCCCCACAGGAAGCTTATGTGCCCAATTCCACTGAACCAGACACCTCCTTTTCTATGAATAGATATTCCCCAGAATTCTTGCGAGAGATTCAAAAAGAAAAATGGGCAAAAGAGAGCAAAGTCCATCCTCCCATTGAACTGGTGGATGATGCACATGACCAATTCCCGCAAGATATTCCCTCCATTTATGGAGAGCAAGAGAGTGCACAAAGTCAAGAGAGGCTAGACTTCTAGTCTAACTCCCTAAAGGAATTACCCCACTTCACAGGCCCATGGGAAGCCATGTCTACTTATATGAGAGCACCCACGGTCATGATAAGAAACGAAGACTCATTCATACCTAGGAACACGGAGGTAGGGAAAAACACTAAAGTGCAGTGCAACCTCACTCTAGAGGAGCTACTCAAAGTTAGGCCAGAGTTATGGAAACATGTAGCTAACCAAGTGCCAAGAGTAGCGAAACCCCGTTCCCAGGCAGGTTCTCATAGAACAATGCCGAAAATTCCTCTAGACAAGATAGGAGATATGAGTGAAGGTGAAGAAGGAAACACCTATCTTCCCATTACCCATCAGGGGTACACAACCAAGGCAATTCTAGACTCAGGTGCAAGAGTCGCTATTGCTACCAGTTCTCTATGGAAACTTTGGGGTGTTGCTCTAGCACAATGGTAAGTACCACATTAAGAAGCTTCACCTCCTTAATTGTCAATCCGCGGAAGAGATAGGAGTGATATGAAGATCGTGAACGTGAGATGAAGTGAGAGTGAAGGTGAGAAGCACAAAGATGCACACACACATACACACACACTACGAAGAGACAAGCAAGACACAATGGAAGGTGAGAAATCAATTCTATTACTCAAGAACACTCTTACAAGCTCAAAATAGTTCTAAGCTCACACTAACCAACAAGCTCTCCTCAAAAATGAGCTCTCTAGCTCTTTTTATAGTTTCTAGACTAGTTTTGACCGGTTTCACATCTAGTGACCGGCATAGTTAAAAATTAGGTCCTAGATGCTATTTGGAAGGGTAAACGGTATCTAAAAATAACGAAAATTGGTACGCGCATTCTACCTAAGCTCCTCAAGCTCGAGGACTCCTCGGCTTGCACAAAATGGAGCTATGGATTACAAAATTGGGTTTTCTATGTTACATATGTTACAATAGTGATAAAAATCACTGTTGGAGGTTTTTGGAAAGTATTTGAAAACATAATTATTTGAAAAACGATTCGACTGGCTCCCTGCTCTCGTTACATGCTTCCGTGTCGTCTGTGCCTCTGGCTGCTTCCAACACCCCCCTTCCTCTCGCTTCTGTCGTCCCTGACAGAACCTTGCTGTGAGGTCTGCCGGATATAGTTCTGTAGGAGGTCTTGAGCGAGGGTGTGCTCGGAGATACGAATGCCTCGGGCCAGATCTGCCTCGAGTTTCTCCCAGTCGATTGGTTGCGGTTCTTCCGGTGGCGCGAGCTGATAGTTTGTGGAATAGACCATTCGTTCACAGCCAAATAATTGTAATAAATGTGTAGGCCTGCTTATGAATACCTCTGAATGGTATTCCCAGAAGCCGGTTGTGAACATCTCTTCGAACGTCTGCTTGTAGCACGCCGGTAGGTACTTTATTCTGCAGTGCCAGGCATAACACACCCGTAGCGATGGCGTTGTACTCATATCATATACCAGGTCAAAATTGCCATGCTCAAAGCCCGGGGTGTTGACATGGGGTGCCTTGACGCGTCGGAAGACTTTAAAAACCATTTGCATCATGTCAAAAATTTTGACAGTCATATGCGCCGCTATATCATCCATATGCTTTAATCTAGGGAGCCAGTGGCGAATTGTAGCCATCATGTAGCCAACAGTTGGTAACTCAATGGGTGGCTTAAAATAGGGGTAATTCAACCAGTCTTGGCACTACTTATTGTTTTGTACCTTAATAGCAAAGGCAGTCCAGGAGCGGCGTCGTGGCACTGGTCCCCAACACGGATTGTACTTCAAATGCAAAGGTGCCTTTACCCATGTACTCATCATCTCCGGATACTGCTGTAGTAAATCTTTTTGCCACTCTGGTTGATAGATCCTTCCTTTCTGTGCATCTAGTGGCAAATCAGCCGCCTCGAATTGAGTTGCATGCGATGGTTTCTTACCTCTCTCTTTCTCAATGGCTAACTGGTATTCGGCCATTAACATGAAATACGGTTTATACTGTAGCTCGTGCCCAGATATGTATCGTCGCGGGGCCAAATGAGCAAAGAATGGAGACTGTAATATCTTTTCTTCTATCATCGCCATGGCATGTAATTGTGCCTCTACTCTCGCTGAGTGCATTGTTCCAAGTTCCTCAATAGTCTTCATCCACACGGGGGTTGGAAGTTCGTACGTCATCTGACCTTCGACCCTGACGCGTCCGCCTGGGATGGGTTGTGGCTCGTACGCTTCTTCAAATGTTTCCTCCACCGGGATGGTGACCGTTTCTTCCTCAGCTGGAAGCTCAGGTGGGGAATCTAGCCTTGGTGGTGCTTCATATACTACAATCCTTGATTCAAGGTTCGATACCTGGGCCCGTGTTGACCTAAGCTTCAACTTAGGGACTTGCGGAGAAAGAGACTATACCTCAATCCCCTCACAAGTGCATATAGTGGGGATACACGCTTTTAATTTATCAATCCAAAGAGTATACAAACCTAGCCGAGTGTATGAAGACATGCAATCACATAATTGTCAATGCAAATGAACTACTCAAGAATGAAAATGAGGTAGATACTTATCCTAACAAGCTCTAACTGTAGGTCAAGACGAAACGATACTTGGTGCAGAAGCCGTCAGTATTTTGGACTTTTCTCCCAGCTCAGAGCTCCAAACATAGCAAATAGCATATGCGTTTCGAAGCTCTCGAGAAGACGCATCCAATGGTAGTCGTTTCGCTCAATTCCGACGCTCCTACTTCAAGTTATGACAGAAATACTGAATCGCGAAAATACTTTCCTATGCTTCAGCACTTCCTACACCTCGCACACACCTTTCCTACAGCAAAGAATCACTCTCAAGGATAGACCACACTCACAAGCACTCTTTCCAAGCAATACACATGCATACAAGCTCGCGAAGAAGACGATGAAGAAGGAAGAAGACACAAGTTCGAATTTCTGTGCTCTCTCTTCTCACAATGGCAAAAAGTTCTTTACAAAGAGTCACATTTGACTTATATACTGGTGCCTTAAAAATGGTCATTTCACACAAGTGACCGGCACTTTATTCACTAAGAGCTAATTTCCTACTGTTTTACATGGGTAAGCTTCTATTCTTCTGTGGGAATGCATCTAGAGGACTCCTCTAGTGCCTTTACAAAGGGAAATATATTACAAAAATGAATATGTTACAAAAATATGTGGTCCAAATCGGAAAAATTTTGGGGCCCGTCTTTTTTCTCTGCTTTGTGCGCTCTTTAGCTCTGCAACACTCTCCCCCTCTTCGCCTCTGTCGTCCCTTGACAGACTTTGCTTCGCGCACGCGCCCTGTGGTCAGTATTGTCTGATTCTTGATCTTGCATTACGTTTTAGAGGCGCTCTGATTTGTCCTGGTTGCACACATTGGACCTGGTTGATTTGGTTTGTCACGCACGCCATTAATGCACATATGCGGATGTAGCTCGTAAGCCTTGATCTGAAACCTCTGCAACTCAAGAGGTTGAAGCATCCACATAGGTGATACATGTTGGCCCTGATTCCTTCTTCCACCTGCGTGCTTTTCCTTGGTGTGTGCGCCCCTGCGGGGCTTCCTGCAGAGATGTATCTTCGAATTTGCCTTTTAGTGAAGTTGTTTCTTGTGTTGTTTCCTTTTTTTCCTCTTTTTACTCATCTCGCCCTCGACACTGCCCCCCTCCTGAACTCTGTCGTCCCCGACAGGCTTTTTGTGGCGACGAGTATAAGTTTGAATTACCTGTTGCTCTCTTTGATTTAGCAGATTAGCATTACATAACATGAACTCCTTCCATTGGCGAGACTTTACTCCATCCTCTGGTGCCTGTCTATGGTCCGCAAAGAAACTTATCTCGTAGGCCACCAGTCGTGCATTCAAATTGGAGGTCATTTTTATAAAGATCTCTGAATCCAGTTCGAAGAAGCCCGTGAAGAATGCTTCTTCAAATGTCTGCATGTATGTCGATGGTAGAAACATGAGGCGAGAAAAATAAGCCATAATTGTTAACCGGCTTGGAATAGTAGATAAATAAAAAATTAAGGCCTCCGAGCCCTGCGTAACGGCGCCAAAAAGTGTGTTGACCTAAGCTTCAACTTAGGGACTTGCGGAGAAAGAGACTATACCTCAATCCCCTCACAAGTGCATATAGTGGGGATACACGCTTTTAATTTATCAATCCAAAGAGTATACAAACCTAGCCGAGTGTATGAAGACATGCAATCACATAATGGTCAATGCAAATGAACTACTCAAGAATGAAAATGAGGTAGATACTTATCCTAACAAGCTCTAACTGTAGGTCAAGACGAAACGATACTTGGTGCAGCAGCCGTCAGTATTTTGGACTTTTCTCCCAGCTCAGAGCTCCAAACATAGCAAATAGCATATGCGTTTCGAAGCTCTCGAGAAGACGCATCCAATGGCAGTGGTTTCGCTCAATTCCGACGCTCCTACTTCAAGTTATGACAGAAATACTGAATCGCGAAAATACTTTCCTATGCTTCAGCACTTCCTACACCTCGCACACACCTTTCCTACAGCAAAGAATCACTCTCAAGGATAGACCACACTCACAAGCACTCTTTCCAAGCAATACACATGCATACAAGCTCGCGAAGAAGACGATGAAGAGGGAAGAAGACACAAATTCGAATTTCTGTGCTCTCTCTTCTCACAATGGCAAAAAGTTCTTTACAAAGAGTCACATTTGACTTATATACTAGTGCCCTAAAAATGGTCCTTTCACACAAGTGACCGACACTTTATTCACTAAGAGCTAATTTCCTACTATTTTACATGGGTAAGCTTCTATTCTTCTGTGGGAATGCATCTAGAGGACTCCTCTAGTGCCTTTACAAGGGAAATATATTACAAAAATGAATATGTTACAAAAATATGTGGTCCAAATCGGAAAAATTTTGGGGCCCGTCTTTTTTCTCTGCTTTGTGCGCTCTTTAGCTCTGCAACACTCTCCCCCTCTTCGCCTCTGTCGTCCCTTGACAGACTTTGCTTCGCGCACGCGCCCTGTGGTCAGTATTGTCTGATTCTTGATCTTGCATTACGTTTTAGAGGCGCTCTGATTTGTCCTGGTTGCACACATTGGACCTGGTTGATTTGGTTTGTCACGCACGCCATTAATGCACATATGCGGATGTAGCTCGTAAACCTTGATCCGAAACCTCTGCAACTCAAGAGGTTGAAGCATCCACATAGGTGATACATGTTGGCCCTGATTCCTTCTTCCAGCTGCGTGCTTTTCCTTGGTGTGTGCGCCCCTGCGGGGCTTCCTGCAGAGATGTATCTTCGAATTTGCCTTTTAGTGAAGCTGTTTCTTGTGTTGTTTCCTTTTTTTCCTCTTTTTACTCATCTCGCCCTCGACACTGCCCCCCTCCTGAACTCTGTCGTCCCCGACAGGCTTTTTGTGGCGACGAGTATAAGTTTGAATTACCTGTTGCTCTCTTTGATTTAGCAGATTAGCATTACATAACATGAACTCCTTCCATTGGCGAGACTTTACTCCATCCTCTGGTGCCTGTCTATGGTCCGCAAAGAAACTTATCTCGTAGGCCACCAGTCGTGCATTCAAATTGGAGGTCATTTTAATGAAGATCTCTGAATCCATTTCGAAGAAGCCCGTGAAGAATGCTTCTTCAAATGTCTGCATGTATGTCGATGGTAGAAACATGAGGCGAGAAAAATAAGCCATAATTGTTAACCGGCTTGGAATAGTAGATAAATCAAAAATTAAGGCCTCCGAGCCCTGCGTAATGCCGATGAAATTCAAAAAAGTATACTGTGCATGTTGGAACACTTTAATTACTGTCAGGAGCATGCTAAATATTTTATTCGTCATTTTTACTGCTAGATCTGGAACAGTAGCATATCTTGCAAGCCAAAATTCTATTGTTTTGATCATATAATCCTCTGTTGGCAAATAGTTATGTGGCGGGCTAGGTAACATAGGATAATTTAGCCACTGTTTGTTAATAGCGCCGCTGCGTTGTAAATCCAAAAATTCCTTTGTATCCCTTCTGCGTGGTATTGGACAAAACGAAGGGTTTACCTGTAATAAATAAGGTGCGGCTTGCCAGTGCACCCGTAGTGTGGGATGTTTCTCCAAAAATTTTCTCCGCCACTCTGGTTGTGCAGCTTCGAACTCTGCTTGAGTGTACGTGAATGTGTCATTCTTGAAATTGAGCTGCTCGTCTGGACTTTTTTGTGTAATCTTCTTTATATATTGTCTTGCTTTCTCTTTCAACAATCCATATGGAATGTTGAAAGGCTTCATGATCTTTTCCAAGTCTTTACCTTTGATTTTTGCTTCCTCCATGACCTTAATGACTTCATTCTCAAAATTTTCCGTTAATCGGGACACCACTAGTGCCCGTTCCTTCTGACTTATTTCTGCAGTGTATGGCATTGGATGTTCGTCATGTATGTCGGCCAACTGCTCATGTATTGGAGAATGATAGATCGGTTGAGATAGAGGGCTTACCTCTACCTCGTCAGTAGGATGTTTCTTTTCTGGCACTACTGATGTCCCGATCGGTCCTTTGTTTTTCTGCTGATTCTTTAGCTCTTCGATGTATTCTTCTTTTTCCTTTATCTTTTGTATGGCTTCACCAAGTCTTTCTTTGGTTGTTAGAAGCTCCTTACCTATGTCAGCTACGTGATCCATGTTTTCACTGTAGCTCTGTACCAGTTTTGCCTGTGCTGAATTCAGCTGCCTTTTGAGCTCACATATTTCCTGATTGTGCTTACGTTCTTCTTCTTCTCTTACTGCGCGCTCTTGTTTTAGCAAAGCTTCATATTGTGCGAGTTGATTTCTTAATTCGTTTTCTTTACTTTCGGTTGATTCTTGTTGCTCGATTGGTTGTTCATATAATAATGATTTCATCAACTCTTTATTTCTGCTTCGTAAAGTATCATTCTCATCCAGATATAACTTCAGCTGTGTTTCTAGTAGAGTACTTCTGGTATTCATTCTTTCTTTTTCTGCTTCAGTAGCGTCATGTAATTTCTGGAGATCTTCGAGCTGTTTTTGCAGTTGGTGATGTTGAGTGCTTAATGATTCATATTGCGTTTTTGTTTCCAGCAGCTCAGTGCTTTTGGCGACTATCACTTTTTGTGCCTGAATTATTTGTGCAGACAACTGTTCACTCATAACTTGAAACTGATTTTTTTCCTTCATGGCTTTGTCATAGTCTGCATCAGTGTCCATCATTTGTTGTTGGGTGTCCATGGCCGTCTGGATCATCTGCTTTACCACAGGCTTCAGTTGAGCCACATCCACATTGAGCCATGTTTTTGGGATACTGGGTTCTTCTCCTGTATTGACATCTTTACCCAGAGCCACATGTAAGGTAGTGTCATGGGGCTGCCTAATCTGAAGTTGGATCTTTGGCTCAGCCACCATGTTGTCTTGATTTTCTTGAGGTGTATCGTCTGGCACCTCGATCACCATTTTTTCTTGTTTTTGTAGCTCCCTTGCTTCCTTCTTCAATGGAGTCTGTTCTTCCTCTTTGATTGGTGGTTTGACGTATGTCTCTGTGGTTGTATCTTCCTTGATGCTGATTTTTGTAGTGTCATTCAATTGAATGACGTGCTCCTGTTCGTTAGCATCATCCACCTTCTTTTCTTTTTCCTTTTGGTTGTCCGGTGTCACTTCCACTTGATTGATTTCTGGTCCTTCTTCTTCATAAGTATCTGTCCTGATATCAGTATCTAGAGTGTCTTTCTCAGGACTGGATTCCGTATTCGTACTAGAATCATCGATGCCCAATTCTTTGTATCTTCCAGGTTGTCTTGGAGTCTTTTCTGTACTCTGTTTTTGTTTTACTTGACTCGCTTGTCTATAATGATGTCCTTGGACATTTAGATTCACCTGCCCTTGCATATACTGGTGAGTCTCCTCCAGGGCAGCCGACAAATCTCTTTTTGTAATCGGCATTTGTACAACGGGGATGGTGGGAAGCACATGTGTTCTCTTTGATTGTGGCGTAACTTGGGTTTCCTCCTCCCGTAATCGCTTTGTACCCCTCATTGGTTTTTGTGAGCTGGTTTCAGCTTGTTCTATAACTGCTTTCTTTTTCTTAGGGACCGTAGCGGATTTTGCATACTTTGCTAGCCCTTCTGATGTCGGCATCTCCCGTAAGCAGTGTTTCATGTCTAGTGCTTCATATATCAGTAAAGTCAAAGCTGAACTACCATTCAGGAACTTCTTCTGTGCCCATTTCTTCTGGGCTTCAAATAATCGTTCTTGTACATACCCTGTTAGATTCACTTTGTTGCCTATTTGTCTCATGGCATGCGATAGGAGTTGTACCACAATCTTTTGTGGTGCAGTGTATCTGTTCATGCTAGGAAAACAAAAGTGTTGATGTACCAAACGTACAGCATCTTCAATATCTATTCTGTTAATCTCCAGGAATGATCTTTTCTTGGGGTCATGGCATTCCTCTTTGACATTAGTAATTCCTTCTTGATTCCATCCAAAGGCTTTATTGATCAATTCATGAGTGAATTGAATTGTCTTCCATGTGCCCACTTTATCCAATACTTGTGCTTCTGGGACTGAGATCTTTGTTGCAGCAGGCTGCATGGTGTTCATTACCTGTATACACCTCTGAAAGTCTGGTACGTATATAGGCATCTTCAAGAACGCTTCAATTCCAGCTTGAGTCCATACATCCTCGATATGTGGTAACCCTTGTATTATTGTCTTGAAATCTTGTGACATGATGGGGAAATAATGATCCCTGTCCATAACCTTGATGGTTGCCATAAAGAGAAGTTCTGAGATAGGTTGGTCATCTCTGAACCAATGTCCTCTGACCTTTGTTATTGACTCCAATGGAAGAAGTAGCACCTCTTCCTGCTGCGTAGCTTCTGAGTCAGAAGATGTCATCTGCACTCAATAGAGAGTATGAATTAGTGTCCACATGTTTTTCAGAAATCCTCCTCCATATCTTGCTTAATAATTCGATGTTGCTCCGAGTGCATGGTGCTGTCCCTGTCCCGTGGGTGTGAGAAAGGTAATACCTGAATTCTTCATGTAATTTTTTCTATTTTTTTGCTGAAAAGAAAACATAAAAGTCAGTCCATAGCCGAAGCGGTTAGTAATTTTATGAAGTAATAATTTTATGTATGTACAAGTGCTCTCCTATTTCCAAAGGGAAAATGTGCGTGACTATCCGAAAGTAGAAGAAAGATGTGCCGAATGCTTGGCCTTGTAATGTTGCCCTATCATGCATACTCTGGATCGTGATAACTTCTCATGTGTGCAATTAGAAGTAGTTGCTTGATGTATGCAGCTTGTCTTGTCTTTCGGCACCCAAATTTGTTTCACTTGGGCGGAATGTACTGTATTCTCCACCTTTTTGATGAATGTGGTTCTTCTTCGGTAGTAGGTCTGCTTATTCTGTTTTGGGAATCTCAAGTCGGTTTGTATTGCATTTGGAGATTCCTTCTTCCTCCAATATGTCCTCTTTCTCGGCTGATGTGCCTATTGACCATGTTGATGGTGATTGCCCTTCTGAGGTTGTTCTTTGTTTGGGAACGTTGTCCTTGGAGTATTTGACTTTGGGATCCATATTTGTGTTCGATCAGGTTGTGCAGTTATCAGTTTCTTTGGAATCCATATGCTCTTTAGTCGTGGTTGACTGAAGTGTTCGAAATTCTTTGTCTTCCTATTTGATTGGATATGCTGATGTCGAAGACTTTTCTGTTGCTGAAGATAGGCCTTCTTTTGATCCTTCCTTATCCAAGCCAGTGTTGAATGAGGAATAGGGTACGCCTTCATAGGTGTAGACTTCAATTCTTGCAGTGGAGTATTCTTTCCTGTGCTTTGTGGTTCACTGGGCTGGATTTCATGTTTCTGTGCACTCTTGTGACTCTCTATACTCAAAGATGGAGTGCACACAGGACTCACGGTATTTTCACATGAAGTACTTGACGATGGGGTTTTGATATTGCTAGTGAACATACAATCAGGACTTTGTTCATTTGGATGAACTTCTGGCTCTATAATGGCGGCTTTGAATGGTCATTCGTCTAGCAAACTAAATACCTCACGAGGTCCTATTCTGGCAGAGATGTATCCTAACGCCAATTGAATGGTTACCTCATATTCATAGATCCAATCTTGACCTAACACAACATCTTCAAGCAGATCCTGGTCCTGACACACTAAGAGTCTCTGCTCCATAGTGTTGTTCCCCATATGTAAAGGTAAGGTTATCTCACCTATGCATTGAGTAATTTTTCCTCCTATTCCTATTAGCTGTGCCTTTGATGGGCGTAACTCCTCTTTAAGTCTCTGAGACAAAGAAAATCTGATGCAGCTTATGGCTGCTCCTGTGTCTATGAGAGCATCCACTAAGTGGTACTCTTTTCGTCCTGCTCCCAGATTCAAATATGGTTGTCGTCTTTGTTGTCCTGAGTTCTCAGTGGCTCTAAAATTAGCCATTGGGATGAGTTCTTCTCCTACCCGATATCTATCGTCTCTTTCTCTCATCCACTCTTTCCGTTTTCTGATGCGTTCTAGGGCTTCCTGTCTCGCTTCTTCTCGTATTCGTTCTTCTTCCTTTTTCCTACTTTGAGCTCCTAATAGTCGCGCTAGCATTTGATCAGTCAGAGGCTCCATGAATCTTTTCACTCTGCATCCACTGATGTAGTTGGGAAGAATGTCTCCGTCTAGTGTGGCGAGATTGACTGCACCACTAGTAGAGATTCGATTTATAATCATGGGTCCATATCCTCGTTTTTGGAGCTTCTTTGCATGTTGTTTGAGGGTGTATACTAGGACTAAGTCGCCTTCTTTTAGTCCCTTGTCTTTTATATGTGCATCATAATAAGCCTTTTGTCTCCGTTTGGCGGCATAGATGCCTGCTACCGCTTGCAATCTTGTCTCGTGCAGCTTTTCAATTTGATCTAATTGCTGAGATAATTCATGACCGTCCCACTCATACTGCTGGGCCACTTTCAATGTAGGTACTAAGAAGTCAATTGGCAAAATTGCATTCTGCCCATACACTAGGTTGAAAGGTGTAGTTCCAATGGCCGTTTTATATGCCACTCGGAAGGCCCAAATTGTGTGATGCAATTGTTTGTCCCAATCTGACCTTCCATTATTGACAATCTTTGTCAATACAGTACATAGTACCTTGTTGGAACTTTCAGCTTGCCCATTAGCTTGAGGGTGGTATGGGGCTGATTTTTTATGAATCACCAGAAAGTCATTCATTAGTGACTCAATGACCTCGTTTAAGAAATGTGTTCCTCGATCACTCACTATCTCAATCGGTAGTCCAAAGCCTGTGAAAATGTGCTCAAAAAGGAATTTTGCTGTGGTTTGAGCATCATTTTTTCTCGTGGCTTTCGCTTTTACCCACTTAGTCAAGTAGTCGGTGGCTACTATGATGTATTCAGCATGTGATCCTTTGGCCGGTGGATTGATAGGTCCTATGAAGTCAATTCCCCATTTGGTAAATGCTCTTGCACAAACCATCGGTCTTAAGGGCATGTCATCTCTTCTAATGGGGTATTTTGCTCTCTGGCATGTTTCGCAACTTCTCACATATGTTTCCGCATCCATATGTAGAGTTGGCCACCACAAGCCTGCAAAGAGAATCATCTTGACCGTTCTGTCTGCTGAGAAATGTCCTCCCGCAGCTCCTGCATGTGCCATTTCTAAGACAGAGAGATATTCATTTTCATGAATGCACATTCTTAGTTGGTTATCCCTCCCTCGTTTAAAGAGTTGTTTTCCTATGATGGCGTAATCCTTGCTCTGTTCTTCAAGAGCACGTTTCCTTGCTAGAGTAGCTCCATCAGGGTACTCTCGAGTTTTTAAGAACTTTACTAAAGGCATGCTCCACCTTGGTGCTATTGTAGAATAGCATAACGTAGAGTTCTCATCTGGGATTTGTTCTTGACAGGTTGGACAGGTTGACACATAATGATGTGCATCTCGTTGCATGGTTGGCCAATATATGCCAAATCTCTTGAGTGTTTGCCACGTTCCAATTGCGTTCAGGTGAGTGTTCCATTGATTTATGTGTGCTTTCTGAAGCCACATTTTTTGTTCCCCTTCTTCCACGCATCTCATCAACAGTCCGCTTGAATCCTGGTGGTACAAACTTCCAGCAATAATGTGAAGGTTCTTAGTCTTCCAAAGATCTTGCTTTCGGTTTGGCGTGATCCCATCTTTAGGTCCATGTGTGAGTATTGGGATCAATTTTTCGGCCCATTGAGGACATACTTCTAGGTTAAAGAGATAAGTATCTGGCAGATCATCAGGAACTCCTATTGGTGGTTCTCCGTGTGTCATACGAGATAAGTGGTCTGCCCTTATGTGTGTGTTTCCTTTCTTTACTATTACTTCAAAATCAAATTCCATTAGCAATAAAAACCATCGTACTAGTCGTCCTGTATTGCAAGGCTTGTTGACTAAGTACAATAGAGCTTGATGATCAATGAAGAATTTGAATTTGTTAGCCAATAAGTAATGTCTAAACTTCTTGACGGCATAAACCATCCCTAGGCCTTCTCTTTCCGTAGTAGTATAATTGCGTTCAGCTTGATTTAACTGTCTACTAGCATAGGCTATCGGGTGGTCTAATTTACCTGTATCCGCTGGTTGAGCTAAGATGCATCCAATGGCAAACTTGGAAGCATCAACATGAATATGAAACGGTTTATTCCAGTTAGGGACTCGAAGAATGGGTGCTGAACTCAATCGATTCTTCAACTCACTAAAAGCGCTTTCGCATTCTTCGGTCCAATTGAATTGAGTTAACAATGCATAAAGAGGTCTAGCAATTATGGCGTACATATGTATGAATCTTCGATAGTAACCACAATGTCCCATAAATGCTTGAACTTTTTTAGCAGTTTTCGGTCTCGGTAAATCCAAAATGACTTTGATTTTGTCTTCATCCGTGGAAATTCCATTCTTAGAAACAATATGTCCTAAGATTTTCCCTTGCCTCACCATGAAGACACATTTCTCAGGATTGAGGCATACTCGATATTGTCGACATTTGGCAAAAATCTTTTCTAGTTCAGGGATGTGCTCTGATCGTATAGCTGAATATGTACACAGATCATCCACGTATACCTCCATGCTCTTTCTCAAAAATTCCTTGAACACATGACACATTAGTCTTTGGAATGTAGCTGGGGCATTCGTTAGACCAAAAGGCATGACTCTAAAGGCGTATACTCCCCATTCCGTTGCAAATGCAGTCTTGTGTTGGTCCTCAGGAGCAATAGCTACCTGATTATACCCTGAAAAGCCATCCAAAAAACTATAAACTTCCTTCCCTGCTACTCTTTCCAAGAGATGGTCAGTGATCGGTAAGGGATAGCTATCCCTTATGGTTGCGGCGTTTACTTTTTTCAAATTGATGCACACTCTTAACTTCCCATTTTTCTTTGGTACAACCACTAAGGGTGACACCCATTCCGTGTGCTCAATTTCATAGATGAATCCAGCATCCAACAACTTATCTATTTCTTCTTTTATCTTGGCTGAATACACATCATTATAAGTATAAGGTCTCTGTTTGGAAGGTTTGGCCTCGGATGTCATGGGGATTCTATGCGCACATATAGTTGGATCTACTCCTTTTAAGTCCTTATAAGTCCAAGCGAAGACATCCCGGTATTCTCTTATGAGTCGAATTAACTCTTGCTCTTCTTCCGCTGAGACATCTTGTCCTATGAAAGTACATCGTTCCTCTCCTCCTTCCATGGTTACAACTATTTTCTTGGTTTGTTCTTTATTATCATATGCTATTCCCGGTTGTGCCTCTCTTTTAGGCATTTGAATAGCAATCTTCCTCTCTTCCACTTCATATTTTTTGAAATGAGCTGGTACCTCAAATTGGTCTTGGGGTTTGTTTTCTTCATCTTCTAACTCCCTTTCAACTTCTAATTCTTCTTCTTGTGTGAGATCCTTATGTTGTTCCTTGGCAGTGATATCCATGTTGGTGGTACTAATCCCTAGATCCATGGGTTCTGGTTCCATTTCAATGCTCTCGTAGTCCTCCTTCCAGTCTTTCTCAATTACTTCTCCTTCTTCTGCCTCCTGAAGGACTACCATATACAAACTAACGTCATAACCCTCTTCGTCAACACATTCGTTCATGGTTACCACTTCTTCATTTACACAGACATCGAGGGTGGCTAAGATTTCCATCCAACCGTGAGGTTCGAATTCTTCGTCTGGAAATACTTGTGGCATATAAGCCGGATCTTGTACCGATCTCACTACACCTTGTTTCTGCTGCCAACTTTTTCTTCTCTCTTCTTCCTTTTTTGCAGCTTGGCATATCCATAGGTGAGTGTCCTCGTTCATCCAGGATTGGTCACTAGAACCTGCACTATGAATCGATTGGTCGTCTTCCTCTTTATGGATTTGATTCCATTGCAGAGGTGGTACATCTTGATATGTGTACGTATGTAGGTTGATCCTAGTGGTGACTCCTGCATGTTGTAGGTACACTGCATCCTTTCCCCAATCTTGTACGACCTTTAGCTGTCTCATGAATGGCCTTCCCAAGATCATTTCATAGTTGCTTGGCCTTTCAAAGTGACATATTGCTAAAGTATGTTCGAATTCCACTCCGCACGTAGTGAAGACTACTCGTTCCAACAATCCTAAGGGTCTTTCCGTATGTCCATCTGCCATTTGAATTTTCATACGTGTTGGTCTCAATGCTGGTTTTCCCCAATTCTCCCAAATTTCTTTGGTAGCAATGCCAACACCAGCTCCTGAATCTAGTATGGCTTTGGTTGTATAACCCCTATAGGTGATTGGTAGACATGTATTTCCTTCATCCCCTTCACTAAAGTCTCCTACTTTATCCACTGGAATTCTCACCGTTTTCACTTCGTCATCTACCTCCTTCTTTTCCTCCTTGACTTCCCATTGATTGATCAATTTCTCTTTTAAATGTGGTTTTACCTTTAACAGTTCTTCAAATGTTAAGGTACATGGGATTTTCACCTCTCTAAGGCGTTGTATGATCTCCGATGTTTGAACTGATGGATTTGTTTCTCTTCTCTTTATTGATGGAATGTGATACAATTCTGAGTTGTGCTCGTATTCCCCGGTGTAATTGGGTAGTTCCTTTACATCGTCTTCCACTTCTTTGTCACTTGCATCCATTGGAAAAATTTCTTCTGAATTAAGTTCAGGTATTGAACCCTCCATTTCGTTTTCTGCCTCTAATGCTTCAAAGGGCGGTTCCATTCCTTCTACCTTTTTCCACTTGTCCTCTTGAACTCGCGCCCATAAATCCTTAGTCCAGTCTCCTTCTGTTTCAGGGACTATGGATCCTTCCTTTCTCTCAATACCAATTTCATCATCCAGAGGTCTATTTACGTTAGGCTTTTTCTGAGTGTTTAGGCACTCTTGAAATTTTTCTTCGCAAATTCGGTTGTTTGGTAAAGGTGATGCGGGTTTTTTCTAATGTTTGTTGGGCAACTTCTATTAATTTTTTGCAGATTTCCAATCTTTCTTTCTCTAAGTCGCCTCTCGGATACTCTCTCTCATGTTGTTCTATGGTAGGTCCTGCTTTTATTCTCGCTTTGTATGCCTGAATCCACATGGCTAATTCTTCAGGCATTGGGTCTGCTAATATTGATCCTACCTCCTCTCTTTTATTCTCCTTTTTATTTTCTTCTTTCACTGGTGATTCTTCTGTTGATTTCTGTTTACTCTTTTCATTTTCCTTCTTTTGCAATAACTTTTTTTCTTTTATCCTTTCTCTCCGGTTCTTCCATCTTTGTGATCTTTTACTGGCGATACTTTTTTCTGGTTCTTCGGAGTCTTCTACTCTGTGAGGGATGGGTGTATGTCCCTCTTTGTCACTTTGATTATTTTCTTTGGTTTTATCAGGGTTTTCTCTAGCCTTTGCTCTTGTTATGGCTTTTAAAGGTATAGTGTACTCTTTGTCGCTCCCTGAAGATTCAATAACTTCTATCACATTAATCTGCACATTAGGTGTGACTTTGTTTGGGTTCTTAGGACAATCTCTGAAAAGATGCTCCTTACCACAATCGCTACAGTAGCCTTCCCAAATTCGTTGTGGTGGTGGTGGGCTTGGCAATGTACATTCTCTAATATAATGGTCACCTCCACATCGGTAGCATGGTCCTCTAGGTACAGGCGGTCTATTCATTGGTCGAGGTGGCATGGTTGCTCTAGGAGCTGTATACATTAATGGTACATAATCTTGCTCGTAGTTATATGAACTCTCTGGTGTCTCCATGCCATAAGCATATGGGTCATATTGCTGCCCATATTCCATTATTGAGCTCTCATAACCAGGGTATGTTCCTTGACTAGATTCGTAAAATGAATCATATGGTTCACTGCTAGTCAGAGGTGTGGCTGGCACTATAGCCCTTTCTAGGTTTTCCTCTGGTTGCGCTATCTTAACTGGGACAACGTTCTGAGGGTGGGGCGGTTGTTGTCCTAGCACTGGTTGGGGTTGCGTATATCCCTGATATGCATATGGTCGTGGTATTGGTGCCTGCGGCTGATATGAGGGATATCTAAAGGCTTCTCCTCCCTGCTGGTTCTGCGGGTATCCATATGGTCTCACATAAGGCTGGGTAGGTCTGGTTTGCCTATTGTAAGGGCAGTTGTCGGTGCTATGGTTTGTGTATCTCTGCTCTATACTGCAATATTGTAGTGGTCCGGGGACAGAGGGTCTATGAGGAGTATAGGCAGGTGGTGGGACTACTCCCCTAGTACACAAGTGAGAAGGATGATCTCCTCCGCACTGCATACATCTTCTAAGCATAGGCATTCTCATAGGGTTGGTGGGATAATTCCTCTGTCCTTGAACATTTAGTTTTTTAGCTAACAAGTCGGCAATTTCCTCTACGTTGTTTTTAGGGTTTGATGTGCTACTTGTTGACTCTTCGCTTTTCAAACTACCTTGGGGTATTTTCAAGTCTTCTGCAAGGTTATCCTCTAGGTCTATACATTCCTTCATACACTCTTGCAAAGTTTGAACTCTCTTCACGTACACTAATGACCTCAAGGTTCCGTTCAACAGTCCTTCTAAAAATAATGATACCATCTTGTTTTGTGTTGGTCTCTCTTCTACGGGGCATCTATCCACATACTGCTTGAATCTCCTTGCTGCCAATCTTACTGACTCGGTAGGGACTTGTTTGAAGCTGTGGATTAATGACGAAGAATTGTTTTTAATTCCAGATTTGGTAAATTCTTCAATCATTTCTTGATAAACCTGATCCATGTTCTGAAAGGTATTTGGATCCAATGGTTGAAACCAGGCCAAAGCCGTGTCTGACAAGGTAAGGCCAAAAGACTCATATTGAATCATGAAGTCATCTACCTGCTCGGCTCTGACTACTTGTTTAAATTCTGCTATGTGATTATAGGGTTCACTCGAGCCATCATAATGATTTCTCATGCACTTGGCCACTTGGATCGGCCTTAGTCTCCTTCCTGCTTCAGGTTGTCTAGTCATTACGGGGTAGTTGGGTCTTCCTATAGGTATGCCTGGTCCTCGTACTACCTGTGGTCTGACTGGAGCATGAACTCCATGTCTTGGATCTATAGCTGTTTGAGGCCGGTAGTTAGGATTAGTGGCAGGTATTGTGAATTGTACATGTGGTCTGATGGGGATCTGGGTTCGTTGAATTTGTTGTGTTTGTCCCGAATGTTGACTTGAATCATTTTGAGAAGTTCCATGTGGATTCCGTGAAGTAGTGGCTTGGTCCCTTGGGGGGAACACTGGGATGTTCTGATATTTCAACTCAGCTCTCTCTAATTCTGTTATTGGCCAATACCTTCTGTGGTTTTTGTCCAAATATGTGATGATGGTGGAGAATTCAGGATCTTGTAACTCATAGATGGTAACTGGATTAGGAGCAGCTTCCCATATAGAGGAATGGGCTCTGAGCAGGTGCTCCATTCCATTGATCAAATATACATCTATTAGAGTGTCATCCTGGGGAACTAAGTCTCCTCTCCAAAGTTTAGTAATTGTTGATCTCCCTCTAGGAGTAGTTACTTGTTCTTCGGTTCCATATCCATTTATACTCGAAGCATTATTTCCCTCACCACGCTCATTAATGATTTCAGGGTGTTCTGTGACCACGTATTGAATGTCTTGTTTGTCCATGTACAGTCCTCCTATGTACTTGACTGCTGGTCTTGGCACTATGTAGGCCTCTGAAGCCTTCCTCAGTCTAGCCACTGATCTGTTTAGACCATCCAAATAGATAGGTATCTCATTGTGATTGGTGCTCACGTATTCTAAGGAAGTTCTGTATTCTCCCTCAATGATGGACATCTGGCCAATCATGGGCACAGTGTTTTGCATATCCTCGGAAGCCATGGGGATTTCTCCTTCTGACTCACTGGAGGTCTCAGAATAGTGTGAACGGCTACTTGGTTCCGCTGCACTCCCTACGGAAGAGATTACACTTCTTCGGCTTCCTAGGGTTCTTCCTGATCTCAGGTTCATTCACTTAGGAGCTCTGATCAATTCTTGTCCACCTCTAGCCTCTAGAGTTCTAAGTTATGGCTTAGAAGTCTAGGAAAAACTTAGGCTGGAAAGTGACTGAAGGAAAAGTTCAAGTCACGATACTTGACTCTCACGATCTCTGAGGAAACGATCGCTGACTGGCACGATACTTGGACGAAACGATCGCTGGAAAACGATATCTCCCAGACGATACTTCATGCGCACGATACCCGATACCTGAGTCCAGACGATACTCGATACCAGAGTCTAGACGATACACGATACACGATACTTCGCTTAAAACGATACGCGATCGCTGGTAAGTATCGCGATCGCTGAGACGCGATACACGATACTTGACCAAAACGATACACGATCTCTCTCTCCACGATACTTGGTCAAACAATACACGATACTTCACAAGTATCGCGATCTTCAGGCCACGATACACGATATTTGACGCAGACGATACTTGATACACGATACTCGACCAAACGATCTTTGGCAAAACGATCTCTGGACTCAACGATCTTTGGTCAACACGATACACGATCGACGATACTTGGTTCAAAACGATACGCGATCGCTGGTAAGTATCGCGACCTCTGAGACACGATACACGATACTTGACCGAAACGATACACGATCGCTGTCAACACGATACTTGGTCAACGATACACGATACTTCACAAGTATCGCGATCTTCAGGCCACGATACACGATATTTGCCCCAACGATACTTGATACACGATACTCGTCCAAACGATCGACGATCTTTGGCAAGTATCGCGATCTCTAGGAAACGATCTTTTGCCGGTGATCGCTGACCACAACGATACACGATACTTGTTAGGTATCACGATCGCTGGAGACAAGACGATACCGATACTTGGCCAAAACGATATCTCACCGAAACGATACCGATCTTTGACCTCAACGATCGACGATCTTTGGCAAGTATTGCGATCTCTGGAACACGATACTTGAGCCAACGATACACGATCTTTGGGCTCAAACGATCTCTGATCGAGACGATACCGATATCTGGGAAATATCGCGATACTCGACCACAGGAGTCCACGATACTTGACAAGTATCGCGATCTACAACCGTGGGAGCAAAGACGATACTTGACCCAATTTCAATTTTTGCAGATGTTTTTTTGTGATTTTGATTCTTCCCCCTTGCTCAACTAACTCTTCTCTCTTACCCTTACCCACTGTATCAATCAACAAACAAGTTTTAACCCCCTGAAAGCCCAAACGATACTCAGCGCAGATCGTTTTTGACTGAAAATGTTTTTCCTGAATGATGTGAGAGGATTAGCACCTAGTAGACTCACCTCTGATGCTCTTTCAACTTCTTTAGCACTTCCCCTTGCTTTGAAATGCTCCAGGTCGCCTATATTCTCGCCCACGATCTCTGCAACTCTCACGATACCCGACTGCTCTCTCCACGATACTTGTTCAACAAGTGAATTGAAAAATGGAACTTTTTTGGCTTTTATACTTGGAAATTTCTAGCTTACCAAAAAGGAAAATTTTTGAACAACACTAAAGCCTACTCTACTCTCCACTCACTCCTACTCTACTTCTTCTACTCTCTTCCCTAATCTATCAACTTACTACACACACTCCAAGAATGAGAAGTAGCAAGTGCGGCTGAAAATGACTTACCAAAGAAGAGAAGATTTCCGCTCCTCCAAGTTCTTCAAATTAAAAAGCTACTTACCATCACACGAATGCCTCGGTTTGATTCGTCACTCCCCGGCAACGGCGCCAAAAAGTGTGTTGACCTAAGCTTCAACTTAAGGACTTGCGGAGAAAGAGACTATACCTCAATCCCCTCACACTTAGTGCATATAGTGGGGATACACGCTTTTAATTTATCAATCCAAAGAGTATACAAACCTAGCCGAGTGTATGAAGACATGCAATCACATAATGGTCAATGCAAATGAACTACTCAAGAATGAAAATGAGGTAGATACTTATCCTAACAAGCTCTAATTGTAGGTCAAGACGAAACGATACTTGGTGCCGCAGCTGTCAGTATTTTGGACTTTTCTCCCAGCTCAGAGCTCCAAACATAGCAAATAGCATATGCGTTTCGAAGCTCTCGAGAAGACGCATCCAATGGCAGTGGTTTCGCTCAATTCCGACGCTCCTACTTCAAGTTATTACAGAAATACTGAATCGCGAAAATACTTTCCTATGCTTCAGCACTTCCTACACCTCGCACACACCTTTGCTACAGCAAAGAATCACTCTCAAGGATAGACCACACTCACAAGCACTCTTTCCAAGCAATACACATGCATACAAGCTCGCGAAGAAGACGATGAAGAGGGAAGAAGACACAAATTCGAATTTCTGTGCTCTCTCTTCTCACAATGGCAAAAAGTTCTTTACAAAGAGTCACATTTGACTTATATACTGGTGCCCTAAAAATGGTCCTTTCACACAAGTGACCGGCACTTTATTCACTAAGAGCTAATTTCCTACTGTTTTACATGGGTAAGCTTCTATTCTTCTGTGGGAATGCATCTAGAGGACTCCTCTAGTGCCTTTACAAAGGGAAATATATTACAAAAATGAATATGTTACAAAAATATGTGGTCCAAATCGGAAAAATTTTGGGGCCCGCCTTTTTTCTCTGCTTTGTGCGCTCTTTAGCTCTGCAACAGCCCGTAATGAGTTGAGTTCCTCTAGGAGGTCAGGAGAGGGGTCCACAGGTGCTGGTACGCCTTGGTGTGCCGGTTCTCATAACTGGAGTAATTTGTGATCTTCTTTGAGTTTCTGTAACTCCTCGTTCATGCGGTCGTATTCATCTAGCAATCGTACATGATCTTCTAGCAGCATCCTCATCGAGTCTGAGGGAATGGCTTTGAACCTGCTAGGACTGAGTGGTTGGTCTAGGTGGTCGAGCGCTGCTTCTAAGTTTTCTAGGTTCTGATCCTGTAAGCGCTGGTTTTCTTCCTTGGCGGCTGCTAGGTATCTTCGTAGTAAGCCCATGTTTCGTGTTAGCGTTGCATTGCGGACTGTCTGGGCTCTTAGTAAGTTATCGAGGTCAGCAGTTGCTTCCTTGGTCTTTTCTTCGCTTTCTAGTTCCAATTTGTGATAAGCCTCGCGTAATTCCTGGTAGCGGGTGTTCAGAGAGGCATTCTCAATAGTCAATAAATTAAGCTGCGACTGTAAGTCATTGGTTGTCCTCTGCAGCTGCTGATAATTATCACCAAGAGATGTGAACTCATCTCTTACTTGCGTCATACACATGAACATCTGTCGGAATGCATTATCTACAGTGGGTGATAGTATTAACGGGGTGCTAAATGAAGATGCAGTTGGTGTAGATGCAACGGGAACGGGGAATGGGGATGGGAAGGTGGATGATGTAGTGATTGTTGAAAATTGTGATGTGCCTAAAAATGTTTGTGCCGGGAGTGAAGTGAGTGATGGTGCAGTGGGTGGTGAGATGTCCATGTCAGTGGACGTATCTAGTGCGGTGACCGTGAATATGGGTGTGATCGTGGGTGCTCGTGCTGGTGTAAATACGGGATTTACAAATGTTGAGGGGTAATTTACATGGGGGCTGGCTGGAGCAGCTTGGTGGAAAGGGGAAAGAGGTGTTACCGTGGGTCGGGGAGGTGAGACGGGGGAGAAGGTTAATGGCGGTGGGAATGGGAAAAGGGGTCTTGGAGTTGAGGGGAAAGATGGAAAAGATTGATGAAGGAATGGGTTGGATAGAAAGGTGGGTGTGGGAGGGGGTAGACTAGGGCTAATGGGTGCGGGAATTGTGGGGTTAGTGGTCGTAAAGACAATTTCTGCAACACCACCGGCGAATGAAGATGTGGGTCTGGGGGAAGGAGGGTGAAGAGGGGAGGCTGGATGGACGGGCGGTGAGAGGGGCGCGGTTGGGGTGGTCGGTACTTCAGTGACTACTGAGGTCTGTACAGCTGTAGCGCGGGTTGGGGAATCTACAAAGATGGTTTCTACTGCCACCGAACTTTCGGGGACGAGGCGTGCCTCCCTGGCTTGTTCTGAAGATTGTGCTCCGGTTGGCACACGAATGTATTTGCCGGGCTTTGAAAGTAGTCGTACTCTGCGGGGGTCAAACTGTGGCAGTGGCTTTCGTTGCAAGTACCTGAGTGCTTCGTTGGAGCCTACTGATTTGACTAACTCTTTGAATCCTTTGATGTATGCGTCTTCGAATCCGCCTGTGACAAGTTCTTGTTCTATTATTGTTTGACTCTCTTCCTCTGTCAGCTTTTTGCGTGCCCAAACTTTTTCCATAGTTCTATACAGCTTCTTGATAGCTAGAGTGTAAGCTGCTGCTTCGTAAGTTTCATCTTCATGGGTACTTGTATCCCCATGTGTGTCTGTTTGTTGGCCTTGGCCATCTGTCTGTTCATGCTCTTGGGATTCCTGTGTTCCCTGGCTAGCTTCGTCGTCTCCTTCGTCGTCATCGGTTGCTATTCTTTCGTCATCAGAGCTGGACACGACCTGTCCTTGTGGCTGATCCCTGGATGTGGTAGGGTAGCTAGGCCTTTCAAATTCTTGAGAAAACATTTGTCCTTCTGAAAACTGGAACTCGTTGGAGAATGCATCGGGCATCTCAAAATCAAAAGTTTGGTCCAGTGGCTCTGCTAGTCCTGGTTCTAAATGCGGTATTGGAAAAGAGAAAGCTTCCGCACCAATAGTGGTGGGAAGTTCAGCTGCTGTGGTGATAGGTTCTGTGGTTGTGGCTGCTTGGGGTGCAACATTATACCGTATACGAATTGGTGGTAATGTGGGAGTGGCTGTTGTTGGTGACTGCGCTGGAGATGGTTGTGGAGAGGGTGATTCTGGGACTTGTAGGCACGGGATAGTACCTCTCATCCGCTTTTCGGCTCTGCCTTTGCTAGACTTTCTAGCCTTCCTAGTGGTCCCTTTGAATGCTTTCAGTTCCTCACTAGTCATGGCACGCTCTATGGGTAAATCATATGCCAAGCACATATATATGATCTTGGTGAGGGCGCAGCACCCATTGATTACCTTCTTTCGCTCCCACCTATGTTGTGCCAAATAGAGCTGATCAATTATCCAGTTGGCTAGATCAACCGTTTGCGGTCCAGTACATGCTAAGTACAATCCAAACCAGATTCTCTTGTGCGGCATGGTAAAACGATCCTGAGCTGGGAAAGCAAAGTGCTGCATGCATATCCGTAATGGCTTAGAGAGCTCAGGTGTTATAGTAGAAATATCCTCCCACTTAGTTACGTCACCACGCTTCATCTGCTCTGGGACTAGCCGTTCTTTCTCCGTTGGAGTGTGTGTTCCATGTATTTTTAGAGCTGCGCGAATTAAATCTTTAGACAAATAAAACCTTCTGAATGGAGGATCATTTACCAAGGATGGTAACATGAATATGCCGGGTAGATCCTTGTTCTCTGAAGCCGTTAAGGTGGTTACCAAGTAAAAGCATCTGTAAAAATCGGGTTTAGGCAGAGGGTCGCTAAAATACTCTGTAAATCCCGCTCGTGCCCAAACGTGCGTTAAATCTTGTGTATTCTGCAGTCCTTCAAATTCTCGTGAAAAGAACTGGTACTTGGTCCATGTGCGAAGATCAAATGCCAAATTGGCCTCAAATATGAAATCAGCGTCTGCTAAGGGTCCTGCTAGGCCTTGAAACCAATGAGAGTTACGATGAATCTTCTCGGTGTATCCTCTAGGAGGATCATCGATTGGCATGGGTCCTGGAAAACCTTGAAACTCTGGTGGTTGCATCGTCGGATAAGATTCCGCTAGTAATTCTCCAATAGTGGCCATCGGTGCACTGGGGCCAGCTTCTGATGGTCCTGCTTCGGTTTGCATGATGACTGATGAGCTAATGGAAAAGATCTGCTACAAAAGATTAACACATTAGCATGGAAATTAATTATGATCCCATTAAGGTGAGACCGCAATCCCTTTCCATAACCGATGTGTAACCCGTGTAGCCAAGTGTCGTGAAGTGATTGATGCAATGATTATTTGCAAAACGAATGCAGGTCTCTAGACGCCTACATGGTTCAGATTATGCATACATTTCTTGATGAGCTCTTATTATGCATGATGTGGGGTTTTGGTGTATGAATTTGTACAAGGTTTGGTTGAGGGTGAATTATTACAAGGGTGGAGTTTAAACGGGGTGGGAAAATTGTTAGATAATGGGGTACAAGAAGACGTTTGGATACGTTTCGGTATCCATTTCCTAAGAGTCTTGGAGTGGGTGGTATGTTTCTGCTGAGGGACAAAAAGTGGTATCGTGTTTGGTGGTATTGAAGGATGAAAAGATTTCTGAGGGGTATATATTACATGTCTTGAGGGTTGGGCTATAATACATTGTTTGGGTACCCAAATCTGCATGGGTGTGGGTCTATGGATAAGGTATTTCTTGGCGATCCAAGTCTGTCGAGTAATTGTAGAAGAAGATCGAGGGGACTTTGGATACTGACTCTGCTTCTGTTGAAACTTTGTCCTGTTCTCGTCTGCAGTGTTGCCAATAGCCTGTGGTTGCTGTCCTTTTGGCACCCATATTTGTTTCGTGCCACTTGTTCTGTAATGTTGATACTTCTGCTTTCCTTGCCTTGCCTGGTGGTGTTGTCGGTCTGGGTTCCTCTATTGTGGTTGCCTCCTTCGGGGTTGGGTTTGAGAGGTCCATTGGACGCTCTGCTTTGGAAAAGAAGGGAGATCCAACACTTGCGTGACCTGCCCATTAGGAAGTGATTTGTTATGTATCTTTAATCTAGGCCAGTCCGCAGCAAGTTTGGAAGGATGGGCACCGTAGGGTGTTGTGCTCATTTGGCCGCTGATGCAACCCACCTGACCGCTGATTGTGTTCAACTGCCCTAGCGGTTGGGTAGCTGCCCCTTCTAGTCTGTAGGAAGCCCCAGGGAAGATCTCCTGTCGTCCTTCTGATTGACAATTGTCCATAGCCAAGCCCGAGTGGGTTGGTGTAGACGTAACGTGACTGGTCTGACCCAAGATCTTCCGGTCTTCCGTCGCATGCGTTTCATAGGGTCGAGGGTTACAAACCTCAATCGGAATGCCGTTAGGGAAGTCAAGCGGTATCACTCGCTTCTGTTCTAAGGTTCCAATCTGTAAGGAGCCTTGTCTAAGATTTAGGTCCACTGAGTGATCGTATAGCCAATCTTGGCCAAGGATTAGGGGTTCTATCAGGTCGTCATCATGGCACACTAGTAGCTTCGCTGTCATGGTCACATCCTTAATGAGGATAGGAAGGTCCACCTCACCCATGCAAGGGGTTTCCATGCCTCCTAGGCCTATGAGGTATGCCTCAATTGGCCGCATTTCTATTCCTGAATCCTTATAGTGGGACCATCTAATCGCACTAGTCGCAGCACCTGAGTCAATTAAAGCCCTGAGCTCTTGGCAAGGGTTGTCGTGCTCTAGCCTGACTGTAATGAATGGTCTCCTGTCCACAATACTAGGATGAGTGTTTGACTTTACTTGACACATGGCCATGGGATATCTGGGTGTAGTTTCCAGATGGTTATAATGTTCTCTCCCTAGTCCCATGCGTTTAATGCGTTCTATTGCTTCTGCCTGAGCTTCCGCTCGTATTCTATTTTCTTCCTCCTTACGCTTCTTTGCCAACGTGAGTCGTCTAAGCATATCCTCAGTAAGAGGTTCCTGATATAGCCTGACTCTACAGCCACTAATATAATTAGGCATTATATCTCCTTCTAAAGTGGCTAACTGTACTGCTCCACTTGTTGAGAGTCTGTTAATGATCATAGGTCCATAACCTCGCTTTTCTAACTTATGTGCGTGTTGTTTCAGCGTATATACTAGAACTAAATCTCCTTCTTTTAGGCCTTTATCTTTCACATGTGCATCAAAATACGCTTTCTGTCGCTTCTTCGCTGCATATATTCCTGCTGCTGCCTTTAGTCTGGTTTCTCCTAATCGTTCCAAGTCCATTATTCTCGCTGATAATTCGTGGCCGGTCCACTGATGTTCTTGTGCAACCTTAAGGGTCGATATCAAGAAGTCCAAAGGAAGCACAACATTCTGACCAAAAACCATCTGAAAGGGAGTTGCATTGAGTACGGTCTTGTAGGCCACTCGATATGCCCAAACAGCGTGGTGTAACTGTTTGTCCCAATCTGAACGTTTGTTGTTCACGAGTTTCGTCAGTACGTTACAAAGGATCTTGTTAGTGCTTTCAGCCTGACCATTGGCTTGAGGATGATATGGTGCAGATTTCTTGTGAATCACCATAAAATCCTGTAACAAATATTCAATGACTTGGTTTAGAAAGTGAGTGCCTCGATCGCTCACTAACTCTATAGGCAATCCATATCTTGTAAAGACATTCTCAAATAAGAATTTTGCAGTTGTGTGTGCATCATTCTTTTTTGTGGCTTTTGCCTCTACCCATTTCGTAAGATAATCTGTGGCAACAATAACGTATTCAGCATGTGTACCTTTTGCAGGGGGGTTAATGGGTCCTACAAAGTCTATACCCCACTTTGAAAATGCACGTCCGCCCATCATGGGTTTCAATGGCATTTCATCTCTGCGAGTAGGAAACTGAGTTCTTTGGCACACATCACATCTCTTGACATAGGTATGAGCATCCATGTGAAGAGTGGGCCACCATAATCCTGCAAAGAGGATGGCTTTGATTATCATATCGGGTCCAAAATGACCTCCTGCAACACCTTGGTGTGCAGTCTCTAGTATGCTCAGATAATCGCTTCATGAACACATTGTCTTAGGTATCCATCTCGTCCTCTTTTGTATAGATTATCGCCAATAAGTGAATAGTCGTGAGCTTCCTGCTCTAGACTACGTTGTCGAGCTAAGGTCATTCCTTGAGGGAATGTCTTCGTCCTCAAGAATGTCACTAATTGTTCACTCCAGTCTGGTGTGAGAGACACGTGATATAATGTAGCATGCTCTACTGGTGGTCTTTCACAACAAACATTGCATTCCTTACACAACCTGTAGACATCTGCTTCCATCGTAGGCCAATATACTCCTGATCTATGCAGAGTCTGTAATGTTCGATGCTTTGAATGATGTTGCTTTAATGCACCTACATGTGCTAATTGCAACCAATTCGCATGTTCAGATTCATCTACACAACAAGCAAGAATCTTTTGATTATCCTGTTTATATATGCTTCCTGCCATTATTTGGTATCTCTGAGACTTGGTAATCTCTCCCTCTTTGATCTTTATCCTAGGATTCTTGGGTCCGTACGTGAGAATAGGGACTATAGGCTTAGCCCATTCTGGTGCTATCTCAAGGTTAAACAAATATGCATCTGGTAACTCATCCACTACTCCTTGAGGAGCTTCTCCTGAGGTTAATCTCGAAAGGTGGTCAGCTCTAAGATGTGTCTTTCCTTTCCTGACTACTACTTCAAAATCATACTCCATGAGTAATAGAAACCAACGTATCAGTCGTCCTGTGTTACATGGTTTGTTGACTAAGTACAATAGGGCTTGATGATCCGTAAAGAACTTGAATTTGTTGGCCAACAAGTAGTGCCTAAACTTCTTTACTGCGTAGATCATCCCTAATCCTTCTCGTTCCGTCGTGGTGTAATTTCTTTCTGCTGCGTTCAATTGTCTACTAGCGTAAGCTATGGGGAGATCTATGTTACCTTCATTCGTGGGTTGTGCTAACACACATCCTATGGCATAATTGGATGCATCCACATGTACATGGAATGGCTTACTCCAATCCGGTGTAGTCAATATAGGTGCTAAGCACAAGCGTCGTTTAAGTTCATTGAATGAATTTTCACATTCATCTGTCCATTCAAAATTGGTTAAAAGAGAGTACAAAGGCTTGGCTATGATTGCATACATGTGTATGAATCTCCTATAATACCCGCAATGGCCCATAAATGCCTGTACCTCTTTCACATTAGTTGGTCTAGGTAATTTTGCAATTACCTTCACCTTTTCTTCGTCCGTAGAGATTCCATTTTTTGACACAATGTGTCCTAGAATTTTTCCTTGTCTGACCATGAAAACGCATTTTTCTAGGTTCAAACAAACCTGATATTCTCGACATTTGCCAAATATTTGTCTTAACTCTGGGATATGTGTCTGTCTTACATTTGAATGTGCACATAAGTCATCGACATAAACTTCCAAACTCTTGCGTAAGAATTCCTTAAAAACATGACACATGAGTCGCTGGAAAGTGGCGGGTGCATTTGTTAAGCCAAATGGCATCACACAAAATGCAAATATGCCCCATTGAGTGGCAAATGCCGCCTTGTGTTGGTCCTCTGGAGCAATGGCTACTTGATTATAGCCTGAAAATCCATCAAGAAAGCTGTAAACTTCCTTGCCCGCAACTCTTTCCAATAGATGTTCCGTGATAGGAAGAGGATAACTGTCTCTAATCGTTGCGGCATTAACTTTTTTAAGGTTAATACACAAACGCAATTTTCCATTTTTCTTGGGCACAACCACAATGGGGGATACCCATTCGGTATGCTCAATTTCGTAAATGAATCCTGCTTCTATCAAGCGATCTATCTCCTCTTTAATCTTCGCAGCATAGTTATCATTGTACGTGTATGGTTTCTGTTTTGTCGGTTTTGCATCTGGAGTCATAGGGATTCTATGAGAACATATATCTGGATCTACTCCTTTCAAATCTTTGTAACTCCACGCAAAAACATCTCTATATTCGCGCAATAGGGCAACTAGCTCTTCTTCTTCTTCAGTTGTCAAATCATGCCCTATGTATGTACATTTTTCTTCTTCTCCTTCTATGGCTACGATTATTTTCTTGGTTTTCTCTCGGTTATCATATACTTGTCCGTCATTCGCCTTTCTATTAGGCATTCGTACCATGATTCTTCTATCTTCGATTTCATACTTCTTGAAGTTCTCGGGTACCTCAAACAAAGATTCTTCTTTTTCTGACATGGTTTCTTTCTTCTTTCTTTTCTTACCTTCACTCTTAGTAGTCACTTGAGTGGCTAACCTCACCTCATTCGTAATTTCCTCGTGTCTCTGAGTGTGAGTCTCTACTTCGTAGAAATATTCTTCCTCTGATGCAAATGGAGAGTCCATGATAATTGATTCTAAATCAAAATCGCGTGCATCCTCGAATGCATCAGTGTTAGGTTCACACTCTTCTAAAATTGCATCGCACATGATTGGCTCTATCGTGAAAACTGAATGTCATAGCCATCCTCGTCACAGTGGGGTGTCCATTGTTCTTCATTGATGGCTACATCCATGGTTGCTAGGATTTCTGCCCAACCATGGGGTTCAAACTCTTCGTCTGGGAATACTACAGGTGCGTAGGCTGGATCTTGAAGGGTTCGTGGATGTTGTTCTGCACCTAAGGTCCTTGCTTCTAATCGTTCTTCCTCTTGTTTGGCTATTTTACACATCCATAAATGAGTATCCTCATGCAACCAAGAAGGATCGGATTCTAATGAGTGCACGGATTCTGTTTCTACTGGTGTCTTATGGATGGTATTCCATTGTATTGGGGGTACATCTCGATGTGAATAGTCTTTAAGATTGACTTTGGTAGTCACTCCTAAATGTTGCAAGTACAAAGAATTAGTTCCCCAATCTTGTACAATTTGCAACTGACGCATGAATGGTCGTCCCAATATCATCTCATAAGCATGGTTTTTTGCAAAGTCACAAATGGCAAAGGTATGCTCAAATTCTACACCACAAGTGGTGAGTGATATGCCTTCTAGTAAGCCTAATGGTTTTTCTATGTGTCCATCAGCCATTTGTAGCTTCATCCTGGTGGGTCTTAATGCTGGCTTACCCCAACGTTTCCATAAAGCGGTGGTAGCTATGGCTACTTCGGCTCCTGAATCTAAGATGGCTTTCGTGGTGTAGCCCTGATGGGTTATCGGAAGATAAGTGTTACCTTCCTCTCCTTCGCTTACATCTCCAATCTTTTCTACGGGTATTTCTGGTACCTTATTTTGTGATCCTATTTTTGAGGGAGTAGTAGCAAGCTCGGGGAATTGATTTGCTACATGTTTCCACAATTCTAGTTTTACCTTCAGCAACTCCTCTAGAGTGAGATTACATTGTACTTTGGTATTCTTGATCACTTCCGTGTTTCTAGGGATTACTGATTCTTCATTCCTCACTATTATCGTGGGTGCTGTCATACTAATAGACTTTGCTTCCCAAGGTCCTGTGAACTGAGGTAATTCTTGTAAAGAATTAGATTCAAATCCTGTGTGTTCACTCAGTTGTTCTTCCTCTACATCATCATATATAGAGGGAATGTCTTGGGGAAATTGTTCTTGCAAGTCATCTATTTCTTGAATAGGAGGATGAGTTCCTTGTTCTTTTCTCCATTTCTCTTCTTGGATCTCTCTCAAAAATTCATGTGAGTACCTATGTATGGAAGATAAATTGTCTTGACTTTCTGAGTTGGGTACTTGAGACAAGGATGGTGCATTCCTTTCCTGTGTCTCTGAGACAATGGGGTTCTTAGGCTGATCTTTTTTCTCTTTGCTCTCTATCAAGTATTCTAGCCTCTCCATTAGTCCTTGAAAATGTAATTCAGGTTTTGCCATGTTATTCCAATTAAGATATCAAGAGGCTTCGAACAAAGCTTGTGCTAATTCTACCATCTTCATGCAAAGTTTAGTTCTCTCAATTTCTAGATCATCTCGAGGGTAGTTTTTGCTCATTTCAGCTACCTGAGGTCCCTCTTTTAATCTAGCCTGATATGCACGAAACATCATGTCTAGATTTTCTGGTATGGGTTCCGCTAAAACTGATCCTAATTTCTGAGCTGGATTCTCTTGATTCAATTCCTGTGAAGTCAATTCTTGGATTTTGGCTCTAGATTCCTTCAAACTTCCTTCCAACTCTGTTATCTTTTTACTCCACTTTCTCTTAATTCTTTCTCTAGAATCTTTCCAAGATTTTGTCTTTTTACTGCTAGATTCTGCAACTTCACTAGTTCCGGCTACTTTCTCCTGATTAAGCTTTTGGTTTTGTAAGAGCGCCTGGGCTCTTGTTATAGCTTGGATAGGCACGTATGTAGGCTTGGATCCATCTGCGTTATTTACAATACCTATCACGTTGATCGGTGTCACATTCGAAGCGTTAACAGGGTTCTTAGGATAATCTTTGATTATGTGCTCTTTGCCACAATCAGCACAAAAGCCTTGGATGTTATAGTACTGTGATTGTCCTGCTATCGGGGGATGTGGACAATCCTTTATGAAATGATCTCCTTGGCACCTAAAGCATGGTCCTCTAGGGCCCTGTGGTCTCTGTTGTCTCAATTGGGGCCGTGGATTTGGGTTTGTGTACATCACATTAGCATAGTCGGGCTCCCAACTAGGTTCCACTGGTGGACTATCGTAATGATATGTCTCTACGTGTTCTGGTGACTCTGTGTAATATGCGGGTGGACTATCTACATGCGTAGAGTCAAAGCTGTTCGAATTCGGGTCACCCTCTGTGATCAAAGGTGAAGAAGGCACTAAGGCCCTACTTAGATTCTCTTCTGCAGCCGCGTATTTGACTGAGATGACATTTGCTGGTGGGGGTGGCTGCTGAGCTAAGACAGGTTGAGGTCTCTGTTGAGCCTGTGTATGGGTAGTTCTGAGGAGGCCTATAGTAATAGGGTTGAGCATTGTATTGGCCTTGATACCTACCTGGCTGCGGGTATGCTTGCGGGTAGTTCTGTCTCACAGTTTGTTTGTTGTATGGGCAGTCCTGAGCCATATGATTCGTGTATCTTCTTTCAATTGTACAGTATTGGCCACTAGGGTTGGCTTGTGGTTGTGGTGCATTGGGACACACATTTGCCATATGGTCACCACCACAGGTGTAACAACGCTTGTTTGTTAGCACCCTAGGTTTACTAGAAACTCCTAGTTTCTGGGCCACTTTTTTTGCAAGGTCTTCTATCGAGTTAGACAATTTTGTGGATGCTAGAGATGAACAGTCTGAGTCCTTATAGACCTTTGAGAGTTCCAACTCGTCTCCTAAGTTGTCCTCAATGTCTATACAAATTCTTATACATTGCTCTAGCGTTCTAGGTTCTTTTAGGTACACGTAGGAGCGTAGTTTAGATCTCAACAAGCCATCTAGAAACAATGACACTTGCTTAGCTTGTGAGGGTAGCTCTTGCATTGGACATCGTTCAACATATTGTCTAAACCTACGTCCTGCCAGTCTTACTGTTTCTTGAGGGGTCTGTTTAAAGCTATGAATCAACGAAGACGTATCATGTCTTATCCCACTTTTAGAGAATTCAGTGATGAATGACTCTAAAAAGTGATGGATGTCTCTAAATTGCCTCTGTTGCAGAGGTTGGAACCAAGTTAAAGCGGTATTTTTTAACGTTAGTCCAAATGCGTTGTATTGCGTGAACATGTCTTCAACTTGTTCGGCTCTTAGTACTTGCTTGAATTCTGCAACATGGTCATAGGGATCCCCTGTCCCATCAAAATAATTCTTCATTGAGGAAAATCATCTCTACCACCTAGTACTCCATGATCTCTTTGTCTATCCTCTCTATTAGTGTTCGTGGTTGTTCTATCTCTCTCTATGGGATGAGTGAAGCTCACTTCCGGTCTCTCTTTATTTCCCTCTCTTTGATTTCCATGGGCTGAGGATGTTCTTGCCCCTTGTTGACTTGTATTCATGTTTGTTCTAGATGGAGGGAATACCAATTCACCTCTCCATGTGTATGTGTTTTTAGCGTGGTCAGGCACCACAAAGACTCTTTCTGAAGTCTCATCCAGGTATACAACCTTTCCAGGTGTATCCGGGTCCTTGAACTCGTATATAGTGATGATACCTACCTCACTAAGTAGTTCTGTCTTGTATCTCCAAAAGGCTTCATCAGTTTCTTTATTTACAAACAACTCTATGCTTCTGTTGTCCTGAGGGATCCAATCTGGAATTAGTACTCGTGTTAGTACAGATTTCCCTCTAGGTGTTCTAGGCTCTTCTAATGGTTCTTTTCCTTGAGATTTTGTTTCCGTCTCTGGTTGAATCACGCCAAACTCGTTGGTATTGTTTGGCTGCGTACTTAAGATGTACATTGTTCCTTCCTTGTCTATGTACGCGTCTCTCTCAAATTTCACCACTGGACGTTCCAATCCAATGGGTTGATCGGGGTTGTGCATTTGCACCACTTGCCTTCGCAAACCATCCTCATAGATGCGAGCACCTAATCGGTTGGTTCGGAGAAACTCTAGTTGCGTTCTATAGGGTCCTTCTGGTTTTTCTAAATAGGCTACATTCGACCCTCCTTCTGGTCTATCTGTGCTAAATACCATTTCTGAATCACTAGTGTCTGAGCTCTCGTAGGGATAACTAGTGTTCAATTGTTGAGCCCACGATCGTGCAGTAGTTCTTACACTTGCCTCTGATGATCTAAGGCTTCGCCGGTCTGACTTGCCTATATGTTTGCCCGATCTAAGGTTCATTAATTTTGTTCCTTGCACACTCAGTACACGCTCAGATCGTCAATGATTCTTTTTTATTACTATCTTAATTCGTTTTAGATTTCTTTAGATTCTTGTCTTAATGTATGCATCAGGAATTCGACTTTCCGTTATAATTTTGAGTTCTCGTTCCGTCAGACTTAGGTTCTTTCCTTTAGGTTTTCGTGTCACACACCTTTACTTGTAGTCTTAGACTTGAAAGAATTAAATATCTTGAACTTGAGGCGTTCCTATCGTCGTAAATCCACAACACTACCGTTTAGCCTAAGCTAAGAATTGACTGAGGGGGTTGAGTAATCTTCCAACCTCGAGTCAGCTTTTCTGGTTGCCCTGATGCCCAAGAAGCCGCGCTTCCCAAGCTTTATGCCCTTCACTGCCTTGCCTTGGTTGCCTTCGATTGCCCTTGCTAGACCTGGAAAAATCCAATATTAGACCAATTCACAATTGGATGATCAAGCACTTGAGTATATACACCTTTTAAGTCCCTTCCCTTTTGCCCCACTTTTCAATGTTTGCCCCCTGGCTTTCTAGTCCCAAACTAGGTCAACCTCAAAATAGCTTGTCTAAAAATAGCTCGTCAAGAGCTTTCGAATGAGCTATTAAGCTCAAAAAACGGACTTCGGATGAAAAAGTTATGACCGTTCAGGCCCTGGGGGGTAAAACTGACAAACAGGTTTTTCTCCAAATATGAGCTAAGGGGTCTCCTATGAGTCTAATCACCCAAAAATTTTCCAAAAATAGCCCCAAAATTGGCCAAAAAATGAAACCCTAAAATTTGCGATAGGGGTGCACAATCGCGATGGTCTGAGACAATCGTGATGGTCTGGGACCATCGCGATGGCGTGAGGGTGCACCGTCGCGATGGCGTGAAATTGGACAATCGCGATGGTCTGAAGTGCACAATCGCGATGGTCTGAAAGTGCACAATCGCGATGGTCTGAATTTGCACAATCGCGATGGTCTGAAAGTGCACAATCGCGATGGTTTGAATTTGCACAATCGCGATGGCGTCAGTCAACGGTCAACGTGGACAATCGCGATGGTCCAAAGTGAACCGTCGCGATGGTCTGAGCGCGATGGCGTGAGCCAATCGCGATGGTCTGAGCGCGATGGCCTGAGCCAATCGCGATGGTCTGGATTTTTGAAGTGTCGCGATGGTGTAAGGGTGTCGTCGCGATGGTCTGAAGTGCACCGTCGTGATGGTCTAGATTGCCACGTGGCACCGTCGGCGCGATGGCGTGAGCCAATCGCGATGGCGTGACACAATCGCGATGGTCAGAGACCGTCGCGATGGTCCACCAAAATGCAAATTTTGTGAATGCAGCTATGGATTCCTGTAGGCGCAGGTGTGCTCTTCACGCTGGTGTGGTCGCCTTCTCCAAATTCTGAACTTTGCAGACCATCGCGATGGTTTGACACAGACGGAAATTTCTGACAGAAACTGAAGTTTTTACCTTTTTGCAGCCTTCCTGATGCACTGGAGCTCTGTACCTGCAAGAAAACTCAAGAAAACAAAAGTACACACAAGCACCAAAGCTCTCTCTCACTCTCTCGCATGCACAAATGAGGGGAAATGAGGAGAATGGGTGGATATGGTGAATTTTTTGATTTTTTTGGAAATGAAGATGGTGATGCGGTGATGAAGATGGAGTGTGGGGAAGGTGAAAAACACTAAAAGCTAAGTAAAAACAACAACAAAAACTGAAATTTTTACCTTCCAACGCCACTTCTTGCTATACTCTTACCATCACACATTCGTCTTAGACTCGATCCCCGGCAACGGCGCCAAATTTGGTGTTGCTCTAGCACAATGGTAAGTACCACGTTAAGAAGCTTCACCTCCTTAATTGTCAATCCGCGGAAGAGATAGGAGTGATATGAAGATCGTGAACGTGAGATGAAGTGAGAGTGAAGGTGAGAAGCACAAAGATGCACACACACATACACACACACTACAAAGAGACAAGCAAGACACAATGGAAGGTGAGAAATCAATTCTATTACTCAAGAACACTCTTACAAGCTCAAAATAGCTCTAAGCTCACACTAACCAACAAGCTCTCCTCAAAAATGAGCTCTCTAGCTCTTTTTATAGTTTCTAGACTAGTTTTGACCGGTTTCACATCCAGTGACCGGCTGAAGAAGTAGCACCAACATAGCTGAAAATCTGAGTGAACAGCCCCAAACGTGACGAAACCTGCGCCAAGTATCGTGAGTGCAATATCGTGGGTTTGAAGGAAGATTTTGCATCTACAGACACATAGGAGTGACAAGGAGGACACAAGGTACTCATATTTGTAAAAATTTTGAATTTGGACTCCAAAAATCCAAGTATCATGTTTCTCCCGCGGTTGAGGTTTCGCGATACCTGACAAGTATCGTGAATCTCCTGTGGTTGAGTATCGCGATATTCACCAGCGATCGTGTATCGTTTTGGCTAGAGATCGTTTCGGCCAGAGATCGCGATACTTGAGAAGTATCGTGTATCGTTTCGGCTAGAGATCGTTTCGGCCAGAGATCGTTTTGATCAAAGATCGCAATATTCACCAGCGATCGTGTATCGTTTGGCTCATAGATCGTGTATCGCTTGGCTTAAGTATCGTGTATCGCTTCTTAGAGATCGCGATACTTACCCAAGATCGCGTATCGTTTTGTTCAGGTATCGTCGATCGTTTTTGAGCCAAGTATCGAGTATCGTTGGTGCCAAAGATCGTTTCAATCAAAGATCGCGATACTCACCAGCCATCGTGTATCGTTTGGTTCATAGGTCGTGTATCGTTTGCATGAGAGATCGGTATCGTTTATCAGAGATCGCGATATTTATCAGAGATCGGGTATCGCCTAAGTCAGAGATCGTGTATCGTTTTCTTCCAAATATCGAGTATCGCCTACCTCAAGTATCGCGATACATACCAAGTATCGTGTATTGAGTTCCTCAAGTATCAAGTATCGTGTCCTACAAATGTCGTGTATCGCCTGATTTGAAGCATTTCCTGAGAGGCCCTGTTTCCCTGTTTTAACCCCCAAAACCCTAAATTGGCATAACTTTCTCATACGAAATCCGTTTGCTGTGATTTTGGTTTTGTTGGAAAGCTCGTGGGGAGTACAACAAAAACATCGACTGGTTACGGTAAAATTAATACTAGGATTATTAGATAGGGTATTTTGAAGTTGACCCTCAGGAAAACTGGAAAACCAAGGTGTTCCAAAGGATTTTGAGCAACATAAGAGAACTTTGGGACTAGAAGCCAAGGCTTATGAACCTGAGATCTGGCAGACACTTAGGCAAGGATAGACAAAGCATTAGATCATCTGAGGCTAGTGTTAACCATATAGCCAAGTCTTGGGCTCAACAGCTTAGTGGTTATCCTTACACACAAAGTTCAGAAACCAGTGACTCGGAAATGTCTTTTATGTTACCGTTAGTGTCCATGTGAAAGGCCAAATGGCCACCGGACACTTCTTTGTATATGTTCTTTAATAAAACATATAGTGGCCTGGTCAGTCACAGACTGTAAGTTTGACCGCATTTGTAAAACCTAAGAAGTCTGTCTTCGTGCTCCCTGTGTACTGTGTTTTCTGCGTATTCTACAACATCTGTGCGTAGTACTGTGTGTGGCGACCAGAGCTCGGTTTTCTACTTTGAGCATATCGTCGTGAAGCTCTCGAGAAGGAGAGTCCAGTGTGGTGGACGCCATCGAATTACTTCACTGGTATCAGAGCAGTTCGAGGCAAAAAGCTTTGTACCTTTTGTGCGAGCGAAGCGAGAACCCCCCCCCCCCCCCCCCCCAGGTTTTCTCCAAGGCTTTCGACTAAGGCGGCGACCAAGGCATAGACCTTGGCATACCTTGTCATCCAAGTCACCGTTGGCGCCGTTGGCTGCGCGCGAGGGAGGACCTCAACGATCAAGGAATATAGAGGTTCCCGGTACTTCCCGGGAGGTCAGCCATCCCAGTACTGTTCCCCCCAGAGCTCGCTTAACCGCGGCAATCTCTTGCCACTAAGCTACACTCTTGTGGTGTTTGAAGAAGGGGAAAGACTAAGGTTGGCATTACCTTGAACAAGTTTTGGTCCCTCAAAGCTTCATTTTTGCTTTTAAAGCCTATTTCTGAAGCAATTTTGGGGTGTTTTTGGAGCCATTTTGGAGTACTTTCGCACGTAGTTCTCTTCACACAGGTCCAAGAACATCAAGAAGAGTGTTCCTTGTACTTCTCAGACAATAAATATCAACCTTTGGGGCTGTATTTTCAGCCACACTCGTAAAACTACAGGTTTCTCGAGGGGCTTTCAGTTTTGGTGGGAGCAGTCGCTGCAAATTTATGCAGGTTTTTAAAGCCTAAAACATCAGAGTTGACAGACACTTGCAGGTGTTATTGGCTAGTTTTTTGGGCTGTGTATTCAGCCTTTCAGTGTCATTTTACTGCATATATTGAGCACATACACACCATGTACGCTTCTGTGGATACCGCTTATGTACGTCCATGTGGGCATTGATATAGCGGTTACGTTCTTTGCATAAAGCCTTTTACGTTTGATAAAGAGGGTCGTGGTGAGGTTTTCTTAACTGGGAGACACCCAGATGTCGGGGTCTCTTCGGTGATGCAGGTGGAAGACTTACCCAGCCTCGCCATAGGAGATGTATGATAGTTGTTCATAGGTGCTCGATAAGCCTAGTTGGCTTCTATTGGGTAACTGATTATATGCAGTGGAGTCAGTGATTCACTATGCAGGTAGACATGTTAGTACTTGCAGTTTTATGATACTTTGACACTGGTCATATACTAATTTTGCAGAGGATACTCTGGCAAAATTTTTCCAGATTTCTGGTTTAGTCAACTATATAGTGGTCGATTTACTCCTTGATACACTTATTTGTTGGTGTTTGGACTCTTCTAGCTCCATTATCATTCTATTCAGTTCTCTACGATCATGGCATCAGAGGTCTCAGGCACATCCGGTGGATCAGGGTCTAGTGCTAGCGTTCCGAGGAGGAGCTATAACTTGCAGGGCAAAGACCATTTTGAGATCCGAAAATTTGATGGCACAAACTTTGCTCTATGGAAGAATCAGATTAAAGATGTGCTGATTCAAAGAAGGCAATGGAAGCCAGTAAATGGGATTTCAAAGAAACCTGCTGACATGGATGAAGATGATTGGGATGAGTTAGATGAAATGGCCAGGTCTACCATTCGCTTGCACCTAGCAGATAATGTTTACTTTACATATTAGACTGTGAAAGTGCAGAGGAGCTTTGGAAGAAGTTATGCAATACATATGAAAAAGAGACGGCATCAAATAAAGTATATCTGATGAGAAAATTATACGACCTTCGTATGAAGGACACAGATAGTGTTGCTGCTCATCTAAATGAGTTTGATGCCATATTCTCCCAGTTACAGGCTCAGAAAATGGATATGGACAATGAAATGAAAGCAGTATTGCTGTTATGCACCCTGCCATCATCATGGGATACATTTTGCACAGCTATTAGCAATAGTGCACCAGGTGGTAAACTCGTCTATGATGACATATGTGGAGCACTCTTGAGTGAGGAGATTCGTAGAAAATCTATGGTTGGCACTCAGAGTGGAGATGCATATAATGTTCCTGATTCTTACCAAGGAAAGAATCAACAACGTGGCAGGAGCAAGAACAAGGAAAAGAATGGTCAACGGAATAAGAGCAGAAGTAAATCGAGGAAGAGGGATATTGAATGCCATTATTGTCATAAGAAAGGACACATGAAGAAAGACTGTTATGCATTAAAGAATGCTAAAGGTAAAGGACAGAATGTTGATGGGCATGTTAAACAGTTACCTGCACCATCTACTTCGACTGTGAAGATTGAAGAAATTAATGCTATTTCTGATGATGCTGATGTGTTGACACTTGATAGTACTGTGCCATCTGAGGCACTTATGGCTGATTCTCTTTCCCACACCTGGCTGCTTGATTCTGGTGCTTCTTTCCATGTGACACCACATAGAGAATGGTTCTCTAATTATGCAGCAAAGTCTCTTGGTACCGTGAGACTTGGTGACTCTTACCAGTGTGATGTTGTGGGGATTGGAGATGTGGTTGTGCAGTTCATTGACGGTTCAAAATTTACTATGCATAATGTACGCCATGTACCTCAGTTATCACGCAGTTTGATGTCAGTTGGTCAACTTGATGACCTTGGTTACAAGGTGGTCTTCTATGCTCAGTCCTTTCGTATATCAAAGGGCAATATGGTTATTGCAAAAGGAAGGAAAGTTGGCTCACTTTACCCTTTATTTGTATCACAGAAAGAACACTTGTTAGCTGTTACTGAACAGCCTATGGCTTGTATTTGGCATGGTCGTTTGGGCCATATATCTCGTAGTGGAATGGAAAATCTTTCTCGTTCTGGCTACTTACCTGTGTTATCTTTCTCTGATTTTTCATTTTGTGAGCATTGTCAATATGGAAAGCAAACCAGAAATGTGCATAAAACGCACATTGACTCTTCAATTCAGCCTTTAGATCTTGTTCATACAGATGTGTGTGGTCCTATGCCCACTAGGTCCTTAGGTGGTTCTCTTTACTTTGTTACTTTCATAGATGATGCTACTAGAAAAGTCTGGGTATATCCTATCAAATCGAAGGATGATGTATTCCCTACTTTCAGAAAATGGCTTGCTTCAGTTGAGACTGAAAAAGGAACTAAGCTTAAGGCTTTACGTTCAGATAATGGGGGTGAGTATACCTCACATGAATTCAGCCTTTTCTGTCAGTGTAGAGGGATTCGTAGAGAGTTTACAGCTCCTTATACCCCAGTACAGAATGGTGTAGCTGAGAGGATGAATAGAACTATTCAAGATAGAGTAGTCTCTATGTTGCATCATGCAAACCTCTCACAAGGTTTTTGGGCAGAAGCAGTATTGACTGCAGTTCATGTGATTAACCTTTCACCTAGTACTGCCAAAGGTCTGAAAGTGGCACAAGAGTTATGGACAGGGAAACCACCATATTATGATCATCTCCGAGTTTTTGGGTGTGAAGCATATGTTCATATACCCAAGAATCTTAGACAGAAGTTGGACCATAAGTCAAAGAAATGCATTTTTCTTGGATATGGTCGAGAAGGACAATTTGGATATCGCTTATGGGATCCTGAAACACGGTCAGTGATCAGAAGTAGTGATGTCATTTTTAATGAGTCTAAGATGCATAAACAGCCGATTAAGGAGGTTGAAGTGAGAAGAGTGGTGTTTGAGGATACTAGTCCTCCGGTTAGCATGCATAAAAATGCTGCACATAGGGATGTTCAAGAGAATGTCCATTCAGATCAGTCTGCACATGTTCCTGTTCAGCAACCATTGAGACGTTCTGCACGTGTCTCATATCCACCTGATAGATATGTTCCAGGTTTAGATTTTGTTATGCTAACAGATGCCGGTGAGCCCTCTTGCTACAAAGAGGCTATGCAGACAGAGGATCATGTCAAGTGGGAGCGTGCCATGAAGAGTGAGTTGGATTCTATTCACAAGAATGGTACTTGGGACTTAGTACCTTTGCAAAGGGAAGGAAAGCTTTACCATGTAAATGGGTATATAAGCTGAAATTCACATCAGATAGTGCTTCTCCAAAATATAAAGCACGACTTGTTGCAAAGGGTTTTAAGCAACAACATGGTGTTGATTTTGAGGAAATCTTCTCCCCAGTGGTCAAGATGACTACTTTGCGCATGTTGCTTGGATTCGTTGCAATGGAGGACTTAGAGCTAGTCCAAATGGATGTGAAAACAGCTTTCTTGCATGGAGATCTTACAGATGAGATCTATATGGAACAACCAGAGGGTTATGTAGTTCCTGGCAAGGAAAGTCTAGTTTGTAAGCTCAAGAAGAGCTTGTATGGACTTAAACAGTCTCCTAGACAATGGTACCAAAAGTTTGATGCTTTTATGAAGTCCCAAGGCTATTCTCGGAGCAATGAGGATCATTGTCTCTACACAAAGAGATGTTCTGATGGCAGCTTGATATGCTTGATACTTTACGTCGATGATATGTTGATTGCTGGGAAGTCCTCTTATGATTTGTCAATTCTCAAAAAGAAGTTGAGTCAGACATTTGATATGAAGGATTTGGGGGATGCCAAACATATTCTTGGCATGCGCATTACTCGTGATAGGAGTAAAAGATGCATATACTTGTCTCAAAGTGAGTACATATCCAAAGTACTTCATCGATTCAATATGCAGGGTGGAAAGGCATTGAGTACACCTTTACCCACATATGTGAAATTGAGCAAGGATGACTGCCCCAAATCAGATGAGGAAAAGGAATTCATGACCAAAATTCCCTATCAGTCTGCTGTTGGTAGTCTCATGTATGCTATGGTAGCTACGAGACCAGACATTGCATTTGTGCAGTGGGAGTTGTGAGCAGATATATGTCTAATCCTGGCAAGAAACATTGGGAAGCGGTCAAAATGATTTTGAGATATCTGAGTGGCACTAAGGACAAGTGTCTATGCTTAGGTAGAGGGAAAGCATCCATTATTGGTTACACAGATTCTGACTATGCTGGTTGTGTAGACAATCGTAAGTCTACATCAGGGTACATTTTTCATTTTGCTGGAGGTGCTATCTCTTGGAGATCTCGTCTTCAAGAATGTACAGCTGTTTCCACCACAGAAGCAGAGTATGTTGCAGCAAGTGAGGCATGTAAGGAAGCATTGTGGCTTTCTCGTCTTGCTTGTGATATGGGTTTGCCTCAGCATGTACCTCACTTGCTCAGTGATAGTCAGAGTGCCAATGCTTTGGCTAAGAATCCGGTCTATCATGCAAAGACCAAGCACATTGAGGTGAGGTATCACTTCATTAGAGATTGCTTAGCCACTGAGAGCATTATTCTTGAGAAGGTTCACACTCGAGATAATGCTGCAGATGCTTTGACTAAAGCTCTACCACAGGATAGCTTTCGACACTGTTGTCACTTGATGGGGGTTACTTGATTCTTGATCTTACACAATCACTTGTATACTGTGTAACATGCCCATCAGGTGGGAGGTATAGTTTGTATACTTACACTCAGGTATTCTTTATCATTCTTTCTTTTTTCTCCCATAGTTACTCTGGCCATATTGGCCTTTAGTGGGAGATTGTTACCGTTAGTGTCCATGTGAAAGGCCAAATGGCCACCGGACACTTCTTTGTATATGTTCTTTAATAAAACATATAGTGGTCTGGTCAGTCACAGACTGTAAGTTCGACCGCATTTGTAAAACCTAAGAAGTCTGTCTTCGTGCTCCCTGTGTACTGTGTTTTCTGCGTATTCTACAACATCCGTGCGTAGTACTGTGTGTGGCGACTAGAGCTCGGTTTTCTACTTTGAGCATATCGTCGTGAAGCTCTCGAGAAGGAGAGTCCAGTGTGGTGCACGCCATCGAATTACTTCATTTTAGCATGGAAAGACCCACACGTAGCTCAGGCACTGCCTGTTTACAGACACCAGAAGGTCCCTATAAGACCCAATTGGAGTATATCAGGACCAACCAATTAGGTGCTCGCATCTATGAGGATGGTCTAAGACGATTAGTGGTTCAACTCAAGAATCCTGACCAACCCTTTGGACTTGAACACCCAGTGGTCAAGTTTGAAGAGGGTGCTTACATTGATAAGGAAGGAACAATGTATGTGGTTACCAACTTACCAGATAGGACAGATGAGTTTGGAAATATCATTCCTGAGAATGAGATAGGAGACCTAGAGCAAGGAGACCTAGGAGGAGAACCCAAGACCTCTAGAGGCAAGTCAGTCTTGACTAGAGTGATCACTCCAGAATGGATTCCTCAAGATAACAAAAGCATAGAACTATTCGTGAATAGAGAAACGGAGGAAGCCTTTTGGAGATTTAGGCCAGATCAACCCAGCCCAGTAGTCACCATCTATGAATTCAAGGACCCAAAGACACCAGGGAAAGCTGTCTATCTAGATCACACATCTCAGAAATTATTCTTGGTATCAGATCATGACAGACATGCTTACACTTGGCAAGGTGAATCAATTTTCCCTCCACCAAGATCTAATGTTTCCCAGGGCCTCCAAGGAGCCGGATCATCCAAGGCTCAGGAAACCCAGAGGGAAAGAACTAGAGAGAGACCGGAGGTAAGCTTTGCAGACACTGTAAGCAGAGACAGATCAGGATATGGAACGGAAAGACCTGAAAGGGAGAGACATAGAGTTTATAGGCATCAAAGAGATGATCATGATTTCCCATTGCCTAGACCACGAGAGCACTCAAGAACTCTTAGACCCTCTCAAGTGGTTAAGACAATGAAGAACTACTTTGATGGATTTGGAGATCCTTATGATCATGTGGCGGAGTTCAAACAAGTGCTAAGAGCTGAACAGGTTGAAGACTTGTTCACCCAGTTCGAGGCATTTGGTTTGACTCTTAAGGGTACTGCCTTAGCTTGGTTTCAACCTCTAAACAGTCGCAACTATAGAGAGATAGGTCAGCTGCTAGAAGAATTCATTGTGGAATTTTCCAAAAGCGGTATCAGGCATAACACATCATCCTTGATCCACAGCTTCAAGCAGACACCCCAAGAAACAGTGCGACTCGCAGGAAGAAGATTTAGACAGTACTTGTAAAGATGCCCTGTACCAGAATTACCCACATCAGCCAAACAAGTGGCATTGTTTTTAGATGGCCTATTGAGCACAAAGTTGAGATCATATGTATACTTGAAAGAGCCTAGATCCATAGAAGAGTGTGTACGGATATGCATTGACATAGAAGACAACTTGGGTGAGGAGTTAGGACTATCCAAACTCTATAAGGACTCTGATAGTTCTACAAGTCATACCTCTAGAACCTCCACTGAGATAGATGAGATAGCTGAGCAAGTGGCCAAAAAGCTAGGAGTTCAAAATAGACAAATGCCAAGGGTCACTTCAGTGAAGCGATGTTATACATGTGGAGGAGATCACATGGCTAATGTTTGCCCGTTGACGACTCAACCCCAAGGAAACCCTAATGCTCTATATTGCACCATTGAGAGGAAATATACAAATCATATGTCCCAAGATTGTCCCTATAACAGGCAGGCTGTTAGACAAAATTATCAGCAACCTTACCAGCAGGGTAGGTATCAGAATCAGTACCAACAGCCATATTATAGGCCACAACAATATCAACCTCAATACCAGCAGCAATATCAGGCACCATATAGGCCACAACCTGTCCTAGGAAACCAACCGCCAGCTCCTGCCAATGTGATCCCAATTAAATATACGATGGCGGAGGAGAACTCTAATAGAGCATTGGTGCCACTAATCCCATTGGTCTCAGAAAATGATTCTCACGCTCATGGTTCAGACTACTTCCATGAAGATAGTCCACATGCTTATTATATAGAGTCACCTGAGCAAAGTGAGACTTCTCACTGTCAATATGAGACACCACCTATGGAACAAAATTGGGAACCAGAATACTCCAATGTCATGTATACGAATCCAAATCCTAGGCCCCAATTGAGACAAGTAAGACCACAAGCCCCTAGAGGACCATGCTTTAGATGTCAGGGCGATCATTTCATTCGTGAATGTCCCCACCAACCAGCTCTGGGACTAGGACAAAACATCACAATACAAGGCTTTTGTCCTGAGTGCGGCAAGGAACATCTTCCTAGAGAGTGTCCCAGGAATCCCTCTAGTGCACCCAAGGTCACACCCATCAACGTGGTAGGCTTAGTGGCAGATTCAAGTTCAAGTAGCAGTAATGTGGCTCCTGTACAGGCAGTTACTAGGGCACAGGCTGCACAACAAGCAAAACCATCTGAGCAATCGGAGTCAAGTGAGTCAGGAGAGCCTAGTAAGAGGAAACCAAGAACATGGAAGGATACCAGAGAGAAGGCTAATCGCAAGTGGAACAAAAAGATATCTAAAATAGAAGAAAGTCTAAAAGATGCCAAAACAAAAATAGAAGACATTGCATCTCAAAGCCCCTCGCATGCTGAAGCTCCATCCACTTCGCTTCATCCCACCCCACCACCCATTGTAAATAACCCACAATCAGGGTCTGTTCTTGCAGATCCAAACCCAGAAGGCTTGGACATGATGTTCAAGTTCTACCAGGCTCGTCTTCAAGAAGGGCCAACAACTGCAAACTTGGACAAGAGTTACCCGAGAGCAGATTTAGAGATTGAACGGATGAAAATGTGCATGAAAATGGTAGAACAAGCTCAAGCTATACTTGAGACTAGTCAAAAGTTCAATCAGACAAACTCTGTCAAACCGGATTTGCATTTCCAAGGCTTACTAGAAAGATTAGAGCAGTTGGTAAACAAACCACAAGTTTCTTTACCTCCACAGGCTCAACCAGTTATTGAAAGAGGAAGCTCACCACCAATGGGAGCTTATGTTCCTAATCCCACGGATGCTGGAATACCTCCTTCAATTCAACAGTACTCTCAAGAGTTCTTGTGGGAAATACAGGAAGAGAAATGGGCCAAGGAGAAGGGTAATTCCCCTCCTATTCCTGAGATTGATGATCTTCATGATCAATTTCCCCAAGACATCCCGTCTATCTATGGAGACCAAGCAGAGCAACAAGAAGATGAAAGATTAGATTTTGAGTCTAATTCTTTACAAGAGTTGCCTCATTACACAGGCCCATGGGAATCTGAATCTCTCCAGATCAGAGCTCCCACAATATTGATAAGAAATGAAGACTCAGTGATTCCTAGAAACACTGATGTTGTGAAGAACACTAAGGTTCAGTGTCATGTCACTGTAGAGGAGCTGCTCAAGGCAAAACCTGAGCTCTGCAATCATGTGAAGGATCAAGTTCCAGAACTTGAATCCAATATGCCAAAAGTAGGCTCTAAGCAAAAAGTTCCAGAGATACCTCTCGACAAGATAGGAGACACGAGCGAAGGTGAAGAAGGTAATACTTATCTTCCAATCACATATCAAGGTTACACAACCAAAGCAATTGTAGATTCGGGTGCTGGTGTTGCTATTGCGACCACCTCCTTGTGGAAGCGATGGGGCAAACCCACATTAAGACCAACTAGAATGAAGCTTCAAATGGCAGATGGTCATTTTGAAAGACCTCTAGGATTGCTCGAAGGGATAACTCTAACTACTTGTGGTGTAGAGTTTGAACATACATTTGCTATATGTGACTTTGAAAAAAATAATGTCTACGAGATGATCCTAGGAAGACCCTTCCTACGACAATTGCAAATAGTACAGGATTGGGGAACCAACTCCTTGTACTTATAGCACTTAGGGGTCACCACCAAGGTCAATCTGAAGGATTACACCTTTAGAGATGTACCACCCCTACAGTGGAATCCTATCCACAAAGCAAAAGAAGATTCAATCTCTGTGCATTCTGGAAGTTCACCTGATCCATCATGGCTGCATGAAGATACTCACTTGTGGATGTGCAAGGTCGCAGAGGAAGAGGAAAAGCGCCTAAAAGCGAGAGAAGAAGGAACTCCCCCAGGAGATAGACCAATAAAAGACCCAGCCTATACACCGATGATATTTCCAGATGAGGAATTTGAACCTCATGGTTGGGCAGAAATCTTAGCTACCATGGACATAGCAGTCAATGAAGAACAATGGACACCTCACTGTGATGAGGAGGGTTATGATATTTCAGTGTTCATGTGTCAGCCCCTGATGGAAGAGTGTGATCCTAGTGAGTTCATAGAAGAAGAAGAGAATGACGATGATCTAGAATCCATTGTGATGGATACTTACTTTGACTCAGAGGAACACTATTTAGAAGACATAGGAGTGTTAACCCAAAAAGAAGAAGAACCCCTCACGAGTATTAAAACGATAAATTCAAAGGAAAAAAGTGAAGGAGGTCAAAAGAAAAAGAAAAGAAAAGTAGTGAAACAAGAAGAAGAAGAATCATTGTTTGAAGTACCAGAAAATTTCAAGAAATATGAAGTGGAAGACCGAAAAATTTTGGTACGGATGCCTAAGAGAGAGGCCATTATAGGAGAAGCATATGACAATAAAGAAAAGACCAAAAAAATTGTAGTGACCATTGAAGGGAACGAAGAACGTTGTACGTACATAGGAGATGACCTAAGTGCAAAAGAAGAAGCAGAGCTTGTAGCTCTATTAAGGGAATATAGGGATGTGTTCGCATGGCACTATAGAGACTTGAAAGGAGTAGATCCAAAGATTTGCTCTCATACGATTCTGATGACCGCTGATGCCAAGCCCACCAAACAAAAGCCCTACACATATAATGACAATTATGCAGCCAAAATAAAGGAGGAAATCGACAGGCTGATTGAAGCTGGATTCATCTATGAGATTGAGCACACTGAATGGGTGTCCCCCATTGTGGTGGTGCCCAAGAAGAATGGGAAATGCGAGTGTGCATTAACCTTAAAAAAGTTAATCCCGCTACGATCAGAGATAGTTATCCACTTCCAATCACCGAACATCTATTGGAGTGTGTTGCAGGCAAGGAAGTTTATAGCTTCCTTGATGGATTTTCAGGTTACAACCAAGTAGCCATTGCCCCCGAAGATCAACACAAAACGGCCTTTGCCACAGAATGGGGAATTTTTGCATTTCGTGTGATGCCATTTGGGCTCACCAATGCACCTGCAACATTCCAAAGGCTCATGTGTCATGTCTTCAAAGAGTTCTTGCGAAAGAGCTTAGAAGTATATGTGGATGATTTATGCGCTCATTCCCAAGAAAGAAGTTACCACATCCCTGAGCTCAGACAAATCTTCAACAAGTGTAGAGATTATCGAGTGTGTCTGAACCCAGAGATGTGCGTGTTCATGGTACGACAAGGTAAAATCTTAGGTCACATTGTTTCTAAGAATGGAATTTCAACAGATGAGGACAAAGTAAGAGCAATAGCAGAGCTGCCCAGGCCAAAGAATGTTAAAGAGGTACAAGCCTTTATGGGCCATTGTGGATATTACCGTAGGTTTATCCACATGTATGCCATCATAGCTAAACCTCTTTATGGGTTGTTAACAAATTTTGAGTGGAACGAGGAATGCGAGAATTCCTTCAACGAGCTGAAAAGACGTTTGTGCACAGCACCAATATTGACTACTCCGGATTGGAGCAAACCCTTTCATGTCCATGTAGATGCCTCCAATCATGCAATAGGATGTGTGCTTGCACAACCCACAGGTGAAGGAAACCTAGATTTGCCGATAGCATATGCTAGTAGGCAATTAAATGCAGCTCAACGAAATTATACCACAACGGAGAGAGAAGGCTTAGGTATGGTATATGCTGTGAAGAAGTTTAGACACTATCTATTGGCCAATAAGTTCAAGTTTTTCACTGATCATCAAGCTTTACTATATTTGGTCAATAAACCTTGCAATACAGACCGCTTAGTAAGATGGTTCCTCTTACTAATGGAATACGACTTTGAAGTTGTTGTCAGGAAAGGTAGAACCCATCTTAGGGCAGACCATCTTTCTCGCATCACTTCAGGAGAGCCACCGCAAGGAGTGTTTGATGAATTGCCCGATGCTTATCTGTTCAATTTAGAAGTTGTTCCTAAATGGGCAAATACGTTGGTACCAGTCCTAACCTTTGGGCCTGCAAATAAAAATGTGAAAACAAGCAAAGAAGAAATTGTAAGATCACAAAAGTATCAAATATTGGCGGGAAGCATGTACAAACAAGATCCAGAGGGTGTACTAGCTTGTTGTGTTGAGGACGACGAACATACTAGTTGGATGCAACAAGCCCATGAGGGACTGCTAGGAAATCACTACTCTAAACAACGAACATTGCAGAATCTAAAACGTTTAGGAGTGTATTGGCCTAGCATGGACAAAGAAATACAGGAGGGGATCCAGAATTGTCCAGTGTGCCAGAAGAGACCCCCAGTGGAGCATGCCACTCTTTATCATGTGTCATTAATCCCAGATTGGAGTGCTCCATTGGTTGAGTTCATGAGATCGGGAACATTACCCAATCAGGCTAGTCTTGCAAGAAAACGGAGCATGGATCAAGAGGCTCAAGACTATGCCCTAGTAGGAGACAACCTATATCGAAGAGGCAAGGATGGTTACCTAAGACTGTGCGTTCATGAATCAGACTATTTGAAAGTCTTAGAAACTGCACACAGCGGTGCTGCAGGTGGACACTTTGGGCCTGACAGAGTAATTAAGACCATTCTATTCTCAGGACTTTGGTGGCCCACTCTTCATATGGATGCACATACTTGTGTGAAGAAATGTGACACATGCCAACGTGCCCAATATCCGATAAGAAAAGACGAGATGCCTTTAAGGCCAATGATGGGAGGACGTGCATTTTCGAAGTGGGGTATAGACTTTGTTGGTCCTATTAACCCCCCAGCTAAAAGCTCCCATGCAGAATACATTATTGTAGCCACTGATTACCTTACCAAGTGGGTGGAAGTAAAAGCCACGACAAAGAATGATGCTCAAACGACGGCTAAGTTCTTATTCGAAAATGTGTTCACTAGATATGGGTTACCAATAGAGTTGGTTAGTGATAGAGGTACGCACTTCTTGAATGAGGTCATTGAAAATCTCCTTCAAGAATTCATGGTGATACATAAGAAGTCTGCCCCCTATCACCCACAAGCTAACGGACAAGCCGAGAGCACGAATAAGATCCTATGTAACGTATTGACAAAACTTGTAAATAATAAACGCTCTGATTGGGACAAACAACTTCATCATGCTGTTTGGGCATACCGAGCTGCCTACAAAACGGTACTCAATGCTACCCCATTTCAGATGGTCTTTGGATAGAATGCCGTGCTACCATTGGACTTCCTAATCCCAGCCTTGAAAGTAGCACAAGAGCATGAGTGGAATGGACATGAGTTGTCTTCCAAGATCTTTGATCTAGAACGCTTAGGTGAGACGAGGCTACGGGCAGCAGCAGGCATTTATGCTGCAAAGAAAAGGCAAAAGGCATACTTTGATGCCCATGTAAAGGATAAAGGATTGAAGGAAGGAGATCTAGTGCTGGTTTATACGCTAAAGCAACATGCCCGCAAATTGGAGAAACGAGGATATGGACCCATGATCATTAATAGACTCTCCACTAGCGGTGCAGTTCAATTGGCCACTTTAGAAGGTGATATCTTACCAAACTATATTAGTGGATGCCGAGTCAAGTTATATCAAGAACCTCTTACAGAGGAAATGCTCATGAGACTCAACACTGCTAAGAAGCGAAAAGAAGAGGAGTTAAGGGTTAGAGAAGAAGCACAAGCAGAGGCGAGAGAGCGCATCAGAAGAAATAAGCTACGGCGGCTAGGCCTAGATGTCAACACAAAAGCTCCAAAATATCACATGGACATGTGCCAAAAATCGGGCATAACTACTTCTCAAATAATTGATCGCCGGCCCTTTGTGAATATAGAGGTAGGACAAGGAAAGAGTGTAAGGACTGTGAGAGCATTGGTTGACTCAGGAGCAGCAACTAGTGCAGTTAGACTTTCATACTGCCAAGACCTGCAATTGAACATCGAGCCCATAGAAGCCTATCTCATAGGTTTAGGAGGCGTGGAAACCCCTTGTTTGGGAGAGGTGGAACTTCCCATCTACCTTCAAGATGTTCCAATAAAAGTCAAAATGCTAGTGTGTCATGATGAGGACCTCACAGAGCCACTTGTCTTGGGTCAAGATTGGATTTACGACCATGCTGTCAACTTGAACCTAAGAAGTCAACTTCTTCAAGTTTGGGTATATAATCAATGCATTACATTAGAATTGGAGAATCGCATGCCCACTGACACTGACACCACACACTCTCTTTGTTTCTCTAAGGCTAATCTTCTCGAACAAGATGTTGTAGATGTCAAAAGCTCTATGATCCAGATGGATGCAATCACGGAAGGACAGTCGCAAAGGCAAGATGAACCTTCTTCTTTTTTTTTAAAGAGTAAAGCATCTATAGTAGTTCAACCTCAGAAGCAAGCAAAACAGTGCAAGACAGCCAGTCTATCAAATAGACAAAGAGCCTTCAAGAGGAAAGAAGTGTTGGGCATGACACAGATCTGGGTAAAGAAAGGAGTACAACCATCGATGTTGCCTCAAAGACTCCCACCCAACCAGATCGACCATGACAACAGAAGGACCAAACACCCACGACAGGCTCAAGCACGAAGACTCCAACAAATTTGGGTACCGAAGCTATCAATGAAGGCCGACCACAATCAGGTACAAATTTGGGTGCCTAAAAAATTAGCTACTGCTCAACAAGGGCGATTACAGATGTGGGTACCCAAGAAGCTCTTACACGTACAAAGGCCTATGCTCCCCACCATCCAAAAGGCCTCAACAAAGAAGCCAAGGAAAGCAAAGGGTAAGAACAGATTACAAAGACAAGAAGAAGACAAACTCAACCCTTCTACAAAAATAAGCAGGCACTCACCCAGGACATGGGTTTGGAAGCCAAAAGCACAAGCAACATCCACAGAACCAAGGGGCCAACCACACTGGATACCAAAGTTTGGACAACATCCAAAGAAGAACTGGCCTGAGGTGATCTCTACAGGGCCAAATACTATTCGGAAATGGGTTCCCATTAGGAGGATTACATCATTTCGAGATCCAATCGACACCTCCAAACAAAGAATGCATCAACTATGCGAGTAACATCAAAAGCCTCGACGTGCAGCAACCATGTGCCTTTGGCATAACCCAGTCGTTTGCACCACTCCGGTCATGCATTTCCAAAGTATGCATCAATATAGGGCCACCTTACATGGCCGTGCATAGACACAATTGAGAAATCCCAGGCACATGAGACACAATTTTCACATGCAAAACATGTTATTGATACTAACCTCTTTCTTCTTGTTTGATACCATTGTGTAAAAAAAAAAAAGGGCAAAGAAGAGGACTGTGCTTGAAAATGCTCATCAGCGAACCTTCAGCAAGGACATCAATCAACAAAAAGGACAACACGAGGGTCAAACACCATGCTGGAACTACAACACGAAAAATGAAGATCAACGGACCCTTCACCATGGTAAGCCGTGTATGCTTCAACAACACTATAACCATGATCGATTAGGAAACCTCTTCGTCAGCATACCCTTGAGCACTTAGCTCAAGACCCAATCTCTTGCACCATACTTCTTGCCATGCATTTCCTAAGTACGCATACGTAGGGCCACATTACAAGGCCATGCACAAGGCACATAATTTGTTCAACCCATGCACTAATGCACTTAACCATCATACATTATGGGTTACAAGTACTTGGCATGAAAACTAAGAAAGCCATCGTTGGAAGAATCAGAGGACATCAGGGTGACCACTACAAGAGCAAGGAAGCCATCCACGATAGAGAGTTGCTCATAATCAACATTGATCACCTCCTTTGAGCAACTAGTCGTTTTGGACAGCTCACAAATGCACCATCAAGATAGAATACAAGGAAGAGGTAAATACAAAGGAACTACAAACTGCAAGATCTAGCAGTGGCAAAGTAAGGAACTGGACAAACGACCAGGCTACATTGGGAAAATGGATCACCCCTGTTGGACGCAAAGGACGCTACCTCTCAACGTACTACATGGAACGACCAATACAACAAGGGTCTGTCAGGGACGACAGACTCAAGAGGGGGGGGAGTGTTGAAGCTCAAGGTCAAGGACAAAGCATGGAAGCGCATCAAGGAAGTGGACACACAAGAAGAAGGAGCAAGTAGGGAGCTCCAAGAAGCACCTGTCAAGTTTTCAAAAGAAATCCCTACAAATATAGTGATTTTTATCACTAAAAATCATTGTAAATACCATTTTCCATTTTTGTAACTCCATTTTGTTCAAGCCGAGGAGTCCTCGAGCTTGAGGAGTATTAGAACTACCATCCTACCAATTTTCATAATTTTTAGACTCCGTTTGAGCCCCCAAATAAGCCCTGGAACCTATTTTTTAACTAGGCCGGACACTAGGTCTGGACAGGGCCAAAACCACTCAAAAACTATAAAAAGGGCTGGAGAGCTCATTTTTGAGGTTAGCTTGTTGTAGATTTCAGTTTTGTAAGAGAGCTCTTTGGTAATCGAAGCTTTCCATTGTTCCACTCTTTGCTCTTACTTTGTGCGCGCGTGTGTGTATGTGTGTGCATGCTTGTGTGCTTTCACTCACGCACTTGTGCCATCACTTGCTCACGGTCTTCATATCGGTCCTCACGTCTCCACGGATTGACATTTATGAGGTGTATCTCCTCACGTTGGTACTCACCATTGTGCTAGAGTGACAGCAGTACTTCAGGACTATGAGGGGTTTCTTCAAGAACTCACCACCACATTTGGAGATGCACACACAAGTCAAGTGACAAAAACAAAACTTCAGAAGCTACATCAAGGTAACCGCACTGCCTCTACCTATGCATCAAAATTTAGGCAGTTGATATGTGATCTCACATGGCATGAAAACTATTTCATAAGACAATTTAGATGGGGTTTAAGAGATGATGTGAAGGACCTTTTGCTCACAATGCCAGAGGTTAAGAAATTGAATGAATACATCATGCAAGCTATTCAATGTGATAGCCGACTTTTTGAAAGAAAACAAGAAAAACAAGTGGAAGGAAGACCTCACCAATGGAAACCTTTCCAACCCACTCCTAAAGATGAGTCTATGCCTGTACCTATGCAAATATATGTAACTAGGTTCCAACCCCTAACACCACAAGAGAAATAGAGAAGGAGAGATAACAAGTTATGCCTCTATTGTGGAAACCCTAGACATATTCCAGTTAATTAGCCCAACAAGAGAACAAACTCCAGAGTCATAGCCACCCTTGTAGAGCAAGGAAACGAGGAAGTCTAGTTGTAAAAGGGACCGTACAACCGGACCATGATATAAGAAAGGGTCTCATAATTCCAACTACACCCATAGAAACATGTCTTGCACCTGTCAAGTTAATCAAGCCCAAGAAGACCCTTTCCCTTACAGCCCTAGAAGATTCAAGAGCCTTCTCATGTTTCATCGATGAAGGATTGGTTAAGAAACATGGAATTCCTATACTTTGAAAGAACAAACCAGTAGTAGTTGAAGTAGTAGATGGACGACCTCTAGCATCTGGGAATATAACCATGGAAACCACACCATTAAGAATACACCTTGGTGACCATGAGTCCCACATATGTTTCAATGTTATATCTAGCCTAGTGTTACATAAAAACAAGCTCTAAAGTAGTCTTGTGGATTTTATTAATTATTAAAAATGGTATATGGAAGCTTGTGCATCTTATTAGTTATGAAAAATAACATGTGGAGGCATTCACATCTCCAAATTTAGAGCAAAAGTAGATAAAAGTAGATAAAAGTAGAAGGAAAGGAGAGGTGTCTATTTTTAGACAAGGAAGGTGCTTCTGTTGAAAGCCTCTCAATAAAAAGAGTGGTTCTCTTAGTGTAGGTGTCCAAATTGAGTGATTCTTGTTGCGTTGCAAAGCTTACAACTTGTAATATATAAATAGATCAGTTTTTGTACAGTTTGTAGTGAGAAAACTCTACGCAAGTAGGCATTTTTTCAGATCTTCTTTCTTGTGTCTATCTGATGTCCCATCGCAGACATACCTCTCTTCAAACTTTCATATCTCAGTCGTTATGAGGTCTTTTTGAGTGATTTCACTTGGAGGAGTTTCCTTAGCTCTCATAATTTCTATCCATATCAAAATTTTGCATAGATCATGAAGTGTTATTGCTTCTGTACATCAGTTTTCAATTCAGATAGTTATTCATACCTTGCTGTTGCAAGCTTCTTCTTACCTTGACTTCAAGCTGTTGGTTTGGGAGCTATACTCCACCTTTTTTTACGTTTTTTGTTTATAAACATGCTACTCAAAGTTTACATTCAGAATATATGATTATTTTTGTCAAATTCTGCTCAGAGAGTTTCTGGTGGTCATTTTTCTATAGTGACCTATTTCTGTTTTTTGGAAAGTTTGATGGAAAGTTTGTTTTTGAAGTTTGGAAATATTTGGTTGGTGTTTTGACGATCTTGGGAGGTCTCATCATGTTTCCTTGTGTACTTTGATGTTTACAAGTTTGTAAACACAACATTGTGGTATCAGAGCTTTTGTTTTTTTTTTCTTTCATACAACTTATTGCATTCTCTTCTTTGTTTACAACAATTCAACATGGAAGATTTGAGTGCATCGATTGAGAAGTTATCAGATGGGAGAAATTATCCCATGTGGCAATTTAGAATGGAGTCTTATCTCATGTCTTAAGGTCTTTGGGGATTAATAAGAGGTACAGAAGTGAAGCCAAACAGTTTCCAATACTATGCTTGGGCATATAAGAGGTTTGAATACTAGTAGAGAGGCTTGGGAGTCTCTAGAAAGATTATTTGCAACTACCAACAGAGCGAGGCAAACACAACTTATAGGTGAGCTGATAAGAGTAAAAAAGAAGCCATGATAATCACTTAATGATTATGTTCTTGAGGTAAAATCTCTTATTGAAGCATTAGCCTCTATTGACGCATCTCCTAGAGAGGATATAAAGTTTAATAGCATGTTAAATGGCTTGAGAGAAGATGAAAGATGGAAGTCTTTCATTACATCTATCATGACTTGAGAGATCTACCATCCTTTGAAGATTTACAAACCCTCATGATGACTGAAGAAATCAACATAGAAGGTGGGAACTCTTATCATACGTAAAGAGGTATTCAAGGACAAGCTCTTTATACTTCATCACATAGATCAAGAGGTAGAGGAAATTGGAGAGGAGGAGGAATATTCAACAACAATGCAAGAGGAAGAGGAAGCTTTAATGCGACTAGAGGAGGAAGAACAATACAACAAAGCTAACAGACTCAACCAAATCAGCAAGGTAACTTTATATGCCATTATTATGGTAAAGTTGGTCATTATGCCAGGGATTGCTTCTCCAATCCAAATAAAAGAGGTGGTTTTATAGGACGACAAAGAGGAAGAGGCCAAGATCATATGCATCACAACAACAACATAGTACAAGAGGAGGCTCAAACACAGAAGGAAAACATTCTTATGGCTATGCATACAGAGACACATAAGAGGAAGGTAAACAACAAAACTTGGTATGTAGATAGTGGTTGCTCAAACCACATGAGTCACAACATGAATATGTTTGTGAACTTACACAAACCTGATTCAAGAGTCACAGTTGCTACAGGAGATAGTACTGCGCATGAAGTAGTTTACATTGGTGATTGTCCACTTAATGAACATGTCACTCTCAAAGATGTTTTGTTTGTTCCTACCATTACAAGAAATTTGATTTCAGTTGGACAGATGGAGGACAATGGAGTAAAGGTCGATTTTGACAATAATCAGTGGCAGGCTTATCAGAAGAAGGATGGAAATTGTGTTATAAAAGGACAAAAGGTAAACAGATTATATACTTATGAAGTTGAAGTTCCAGATTATGCAGGTTATACAATGGTTAATGGGACTCAAGTAAGTCAATTGGATTTATGGCATAAAAGATTAGGACACATCAGTGTTGGCAGGTTAAAAGATATTGCAAAGAAATCATTGGTTGAAGGTTAACCACAATTACCTAAGCAAGATTTGGATTTTGTTTGCGAGGCATGTCAGTTTGGAAAACAAGTATGAAGTCTTTTTTCAAAAGCAGGATTGCAAAGCAGAGGTATTTTGAACTTGATTCATACTGATGTATGGGGTCCATCTCAAGAAGAGTCCATGGTAGGTAGCAAGTACTTTGTCACATTTATTGATGACTTCTCAGAGTTTACATTCATTTATTTTATGAAATACAAATCTGAAGTGTTTGACATATTCAAAAAGTTTAAATCATTGGTTGAAAAGCAAACAGGTCGAAGCATGAGAAGGTTGAGATTAGATGGAGGAGGTGAATATTTTTCTAATCAATTTCTTGCATTTTTGGAGGAAGAAGGAATTAAAAAGGAGACTACAAACAGATGCACATCTCAACAAAATGGTGTGGCCGAAAGAAGAAACAGGTCTATCTTGGAGATGGGTAGGTGCATTTTAAATGAAAAGGACTTACCACTTATTTTTTGGGCTGAAGCATGCAATATGGAAGTTTATGTGATGAACAGGTTACCACCTACTCAAAGTCATGTACAACAAGCACCTTATGAATTGTTTCATGGATCAAAACTATTGCTAATTGTATAATTTTTGGAAGCATATGTTTTGTTCATGTTCCACAATAGTTAAGGTCAAAGTTGGATCCAAGGTCACAAAAAATGGTTTTCATTGGTATGGCAGAAGGGCAACCGTGATATAGATGTGTCAACCCAGATACGAGAGAGGTAATTGTTTCGAGAGATGTTATTTTTCTTGAAGATAAATCTTGGTATAAACATGAAGTGCAGGTAGATGAAGAAGAAACTACAAGAAGTCACGAAGAAGAGCCAAGTTCTCCAAGTTCACCAGAGAGTCAAATTACACATGAAGAGGCAACTCCCCCCAATCAGAAGTTGAAGAAAATTCTCGATTTGATTTCAAAGGAAATTGAGTCACAGGAAGAAGAAAGTGAAGGTTCTACATCAAGAAGAACTCAAACTCGAAGGCAAGAAAAGCATGGTAGGACAAGAAGCCAATCAAGGTATCCAGTAAGAGAAAGAAGGCAACCGCAAATATTTTCTCATGAAGCTTATATTGCAAAACTTCTTGAGGAGCAGGAACCAACAACTTTTAAAGAAGCGTCAAAGGTAAAGAAATGGGTTAAAGCAATGGATGCAAAAATGACAGCTTTGTATGAGAACAATACATGGAGTTTAGTTCCAAGGCAACCTAACATGAAGGTAATTGGTAACAAATGGGTGTACAGGATAAAGAGAAACAGTGATGGTTCAGTAAGTAGATATAAGGCAAGGCTTGTTTGTAAAGGTTATGCACAGAGATATGGCATCGATTATGAGGAGACATTTTCTCTTGTTGCCAAGATATCAACAATAGGACATTAATAAGTGTTGTTGCAAGCAAGGTATGGAATCTTTATCAATTAGATATCAAAAATGCATTTCTCAATGGTGATTTAAAAGAAGATGTGTACATGGAGCAACCAGCAGGTTATGAAGATTCCAAGAAGCCTACTCATGTATGTAAACTCTTGAAAGCATTGTATGGTCTTAAGCAAGCTCCAAGGGCTTGGAATTTTAGATTGGTAAAGTTTCTTGAAAAGCAGGGATACAGTTGTTCAAATGCAGATACTTCTTTGTATGTTAAGGTTGAAGGATCATTGATTGTTTATATCTCAATTTATGTGGATGACTTGATAATAACAGGAAACAATGAAGGTCAGGTAGCCAGGATCAAAGCAGATCTTGGATCTTAATTTAAAATTTCAGATTTAGGAGAACTGACGTACATTCTTGGAATCGAAGTTATGAAGAAGAAAGATGGCGTATATCTTCTACAAAGAAAGTATATTTCAGATTTGTTAAAGAAATATGGCATGGAGCATTGCAAGAGTATCAGTAATCCGATGGAAGCCAATGTGAAGTACAGTGTTGAAGATGGTGAACGTTTAGAAGATCCACTTATCTACAGGTCTTTGATTGGTTCTCTTATATATGCAACTTTAACAAGGCCGGATATTACATTTAGTGTAAGTACATTGTCTCAAATCATGAACAAACCCATAGATGTTCATATGCAAGCAGCAAAAAGGGTCTTGAGATATTTGAAGGGTACATTAAATGAAGGTCTGGGCTATAAATATCATGAATGTTTGAATTTGAAAGCATACAGTGATGCAGATTGGGCTGGAAATAAGGATGATAGAAGGAGTACAGATGGATATCTGATATTTGCAGGTAATAATTTGGTTTCATGGAGTTCTAAAAAACAGCCTACAATAGCACTTTCAATCACAGAAGCTGAATATAGAAGTCATACAAATGCAACATGTGAGATTATGTGGTATTTGAAGCTTTATGAAGATTTGAATCTATCTACAACACGTCCACTACTCTTTGGAGATAATGTAAGTTCATTACAGCTCGCGTCTAATCCAGTGTACCATGCAAGAACAAAACACATTGAAGTGCACTATCACTATATCCGAGAGAAGGTGGTGAATGCAGATATTGATATTCAACATGTTGGAACTAAAGATCAATTAGCAGAAATACTCACAAAAGCAGTGGATGCTCCAAAGCTTAAGCGAATCAAAGTATTACTTGGAGTAAAGCTTTGGATTGAGAGCTTGAGGGGGGCAATGTTACATAAAAACAAGCTCTAAAGTAGTCTTGTGGATTTTATTAATTATTAAAAATGGTATATGGAAGCTTGTGGATCGTATTAGTTATGAACAATAACATGTGGAGGCGTTCAAATCTCCAAAGTTAGAGCAAAAGTAGATAAAAGTAGATAAAAGTAGAAGGAAAGGAAAGGTGTCTATTTTTAGACAAGGAAGGCGCTTCTGTTGATAGCCTCTCAATCTCTTAGTGTAGGTGTCCAAATTGAGTGATTCTTGTTGCGTTGCAAAGCTTACAACTTGTACTATATAAGCAGATTAATTTTTGTACAATTTTTTAGTGAGAAAACTCTGCGCAAGTAGGCGTTTTTGCATATCGTCTTTCTTGTGTCTATCCGGTGCCTCATCAGAGACATACCTCTCTTCAAACTTTCATATCTCAATCGTTATGAGGTCTTTTTGAGTGATTTCACTTGGAGGAGTTTCCTTAGCTCTCATAATTTCTATTCATATCAAAATTCTTCATAGATCTTGAAGTTTTATTGCTTCTGTACATCAGTTTTCAATTCAGATAGTTAGTCATACCTTGCTGTTGCAGGCTTCTTCTTACCTTGACTTCAAGCTGTTGGTTTGGGATCTATACTCCACCTTTTTCTACTTTTTTTGTTTCTAAAGCATGCTACTCAGAGTCCCCTTTTAGAATATATGATTAATTTTGTAAATTCTGCTCAGAGAGTTTCTGGTGGTCATTTTGCTATAGTGACCTATTTCTGTTTTTTGGAAAGTTTGGTGGAAAGTTTGTTTTTGAAGTTTGGAAATATTTGGTTGGTGTTTTGATGATCTTTGGAGGTCTCATCATGACCTTATGATTGTCCCATAGATCTTCAAGAGGGAGCACAACCACCCTTTGGACGAATCTATAGACTATCCCCAGAGGAACTTACACAACTATGCAAGAACATTGATGAGAATCTAGAAAGGGATTTATCAAACACTCAAAGTCTTTAGCAGGAGCCCCTATTTTATTTCTAAAGAAGAAGGATGGGATTCTCCGGATGTGTGTAGACTATTGTGGATTAAATAAAGTCACTATAAAGAACAAATGCCCTCTACCACTCATATCAGAGCTCTTGTAACGCCTTGGAAAAGCAAAGCTCTTCACAAAGATTGACCTTCGAGGAGCTTAACACCTTGTCAGGATTAAAGAAGGAGACAAATGGGAGACAACATTTTGAACAAGGTATGGGCACTTTGAATATGTAGTTATGGCATTTGGTCTCACGAATGCTCTAGCTGTCCTTCAACATATGATGAATGATATCTTTTGAGAGTATTTAGATGACTTTGTAGTAAAATATATCTATGGTATCCTGAGATTCTCCAAAAATCTAGAGGATCATGAATATCATGTAAAGATAGTCCTAGAGAAACTAAGAGAAAAAGGGTTATATGCAAAATTGGAGAACTACTCTTTCCATCAGGTAGAAGTGGAGTTTCTCCGATACATTGTATTAGAGAAAGGAATCTTTATGGACCCGAAGAAGATCAAGACAATCCTTGATTGGCAACCACCTTCTTGTGTTTGAGATGTACAATGTTTTTAGGGTTTGCCAATCTCTACAAGATATTCATAAGAGATTACTCGAAGATAGTGACATCTCTTACCAAGTGTACCTCAAGCATAAGCACCACCTCCTTTACTTGTCAATCCGCGGAGACGTGAGGACTGGTATGAATACCACAAGCAAGTGAAGGCACAAGTGCATGAGTGAAAGCACACAAACATGCACACACATGCGCACAAGGTAAGATCAAAGAGAGGAACAATGGAAAGCTTCGATTGCAAATGAGTTCTCTGTTGGAAGTGAGGTAGGCCCTTAGCTCATGTCATAGGTCCATGGTTCCATAGTTCCAGTACATACAACATTAATACCAGCAATCTTCCATATTGACAAAACATGAACATACCACAACTTAATCATACAAATGATGAGACAAAGATAGAGAAAGAATAGACAACATGTGTAAGGTGTTACGTAAGCCATCGCTTACTCATAGTATCATATATACCAATGTTCAATGTACAATGTGGGAGCAAAATTCTCAACCATTCTATGTGATGAGAAATAGATGAATGACTGAATGTACAATGTAACAAACATATTCAGATGTATGGGCAGTAATCTGAATATACATGAGATGTGTGACCTTATAGGTTATAGAAGAGTGAATATCAGTGACTGAAAGAGGAAGGATCAGTGTGAACAGAAATCCTCAAACTCATGTGAACACACCTTCTTAAACACCTCATCAAATATGCATAAAGCATATAAGTACCGATTCTCTTGTACCTATGCCGAATAGGACTCCTCCTGATATGAATGCCACGGCTTCCATAAACTTTAAGTAGTACCTGTGTGCATAAAGAGAATATATACCTGAATACTTAACATAAGATGTGAATCTTATGTTAATCTCCATCTAATGTCTTTGAAGTAGCCCGACATCTTCTTGTAGAAGACAATCTTCAACCTAATATCTTCCTGTAGAAGATAATCTTCAAAATCATGTAGATGGTCCCATCCAATGTCTTTGAAGTAGCCAGACATCTTCTTGTAGAAGATAATCTTCAACCTAACATCTTCCTGTAGAAGATGATCTTCAAATACATCATGTAGATGGGCGATCCTCACCATCAAGCTGCTAATAATCAAGTCTTCTTGCCATGAACAAGAGATGACCTCCTCTCCATGAGCTAGAGTGTGAGCACACCCTTCATTTTCTCCAAGAAGAATCACCAAGAAGAACTCCGTAGCTGCTCCTCAACATGCTTCAAGTTAGCACCATGGCTGCCCCATGTGCTAGAAGAAACACTACCTCTAGTGAGGTCCAAGCTCTAGAAAGCTTGTGTTGATCCTAGGTGAAGGATAATTCAAGTGATCCCAAGCTTGTTCTTATATAGTAGTTCTTGATACCAATAAAGCACTCCCAAAAGCATCAAACTACGATCGCGACAATAAAGCAAACTCTATCGTGATCGCTAAATTTGAAAAGCAAGAAAAACATGCGTGCTCGCCCGTCGCTGTTTTTGGACAACACTAAATCAAAAAAGTTTTGATAGTACTGCGATGTGTTGCCGCCGGGTATTGAACTCGTGCCACAAATATGAGAGTACTTTGTTTTATCCACGGCGCCCACGCTATTTACTTGTAGAGGTAATGTAAAGAACAGATATACATGCTGAAAAGTGGTATAAACTTTACCAATTTCCAACCAATGAGACATTGTTTTCCAACAATTCCCCCTGCAATGTCATATTGGTACAATCTGGGCTGGATCTGCAAACTGTCACAAGCTGCAAATTATTACAAGCTTCAAGCTTGTACTGTCGTACTTCAGAACTTGTTCTTTTAAAAGTCTTCTTCAAAACTGAATTTGACTTTCCTTCAAAAAACTTGAATTTGCTGAATATGAACCATAATACTTGAGAAAATATGCAAACTAGATATCCAATAGTGTACCCATCAAGCAATCACTGCTTGACAACAAATGTAGCATGAACTATTTCTGAACCTGCTATCTCCTGTCTCCAAAAACCTGAAAACATACACTAGGATCTACATATTTGCATTTACCTTCCAAAAAAAATTTCTCAACGTACTTCTGCTGCGTCATGTAAATACACTAAACAAAATCAGGAACTGAATCCTGGAACCTGTGACTGTGAACTCACAATTTAGTGTATTATGAACACTGCTGGTTCATCTCTGACTGTACTCAAGTCAAATCAACTCAACTCAATTGAAATCAACTGAAATATGAGTAAAGATCTATGATGTCATCATGTTTTCATCCTTTAAATCCTTCATACCTCTTTCCTTCAGAACCTGGTATAAACATATATGTGCGCACTTCTGAAATATACCTTTCTGAAATATCAAGCTTCTCTTCAAATAGAATTCTGGAACCTTATCCTGAACAGGAACTTTCTCCAAACATTCTCCTTCTTCCTTCTTCTTTCAAAGCTGGAACATAAAGAGAACCTGACAAAGGAAATATAGGAATACCTGTAGGTATGAATCTGCATTCTTTTACATATGGCTTGAAAATAAGTCTTCATGTTTCATCACCCCCTGGATGACTTAACACTAGTGTCCAGTATTCTTCAAATATATCAGACTTTATGAAATGTGGAACGTCTTCCTTCATAAATCTGATGTTCAGTGATCAATACCTGTATCTGAAACAAAATCTATGAACCCTTTTTTTCTATTAGCACTGCAGTTGCTAATAACTTTCATTGTAGGTCTTCAGCTTCCCATATTGTAGAATAAGGTTAGCTGATAAAACCTTGCTGAAAGCATTTTAGGATTCATACCCTTCTGCACATAACAAGTATTTCTATCTCTTTGCAACACAAATCTGATAGAATCTGAATCTTTGACTTACTTCTCCAATGTTAAGAATCTTCACAAACAAAGGATAGACAACTGAATCATAAATACTCAAGATCATACAAGATCTATTCAAGATCAATGATCTCTCCTGTGTAGAATCTGCTCTTATCAAACCTTCAAGACTGAATGTTTGATTTGTTTACCTGAATGTCTCCGAGTGTCCATGCTTCTTACAAAGTTGTAAAACTTTTCTTCAAACAAATCCTTCAAGGAATCTGCAATTCCTACTTGAAACATAAGTGGACAAACTTCTCATCTTGAGAACTCCAAAAGCTGCAAGTTGATACTTCATAACTTTCATATTTTACCCGGGTGAAATGTGATAGTACCTGCTTGATTTTCTTTTGGCTAACTCCACTTTTCAATCAAGTGATAGGATATGATGGAACACCTTTTGAATACAAGCATGTATCCAAAAAATCAAGACAATCATAGAAAGTAGATTCTTCAACTGACTGGTACATCAACAAGTCTAAATTTTTTGAAGTTTTTCTGAAAATACTGAATATGAGGTAACCTTTTCCAAACATAAAACCTCAACCCAAGTCTTCAACATCTGCTACAAAAAACTCTTTTACCTTAAGAGAGTTAGTTAAAGAAGAAATATACTTCTCTGCAAGTTGTCATATACCAAGTAGCTCTGTATTGACAGTCCAAGAATTCTTTGAGGGAACATATAAGCTACCCGCTTAAAAAGCTTCAACATAACTCATACACATATGAGTGCCTTTGTTTCTCTCAATGCAATTCTTTGTCAAATCTACTAAATCATGACCAAGTGTAATACAAAACAAGAAACTGCTTCTTCTTTAAACAAGATGTTCTCGTAGACTTGTCTTTGGGTGTAGAGGATAAAATAGGAAAAGTATATGGAAAATATATGAGAAAAGGAAGCCTTACTTTTCTTTTGGAAATGATGGACTTTCTTTTTCTGCATCTTTCTTCCACCTGATGATGTCAACATCTTCAAACTTCTCTTCCATACCTTTTGTTCTCTTCATCTTGAAGTAGCAAACACTCTTGACTTCTTCAACTGAACTTTTCTCTTCCTCTAATGCTAAGAGTAAGAGATAAAACAAACATGGTATATAAATGGAAGTGAATATAGAAACATTTTTTATCATCTCCTCATATCTCTGAATAAAAATTCTGCTTCAAATGTCTGAAACGACTATATTCACCAATCGTTGTCTGAATTGCCCTTCTAGAGTTACCTTCTCTAGATACATTTGTACCTTGATATCCAACCAACTTACAACAGAAAATTGGCTGAAAAAACTCATCTCATCTCTGCGCTTGTCTTCTTAGATGAACTTTCTTGCCATGAAAGAGATTTCTCAAAAACTCTCTAGAAAAACCTCTAGATACCTGTTTTGATGTAGCTAATGCTTTAACTTTCAAATGATGAAAGCGTATAAAAGCAATCCTTGAATTTCTTCAAATCTCTTCATAACTGCTCTTCTAAGATATGACCTGCAAATGATAATCTGATAGTAGAAACTGATACCTGTGATTTGATGTTGATCTGATTTCTACATCTTCTCTAAACCATTGTTCTTCCTTGAATTTGAAGTAGTCTTCTCTTCATCAAGTCTGGGTCTTCAAACAATACTTTTGTAAAGTATTTGCATACTCTTCAAAAATATTCGGCTGCTAACAGATCATCAACTTCATACTCCACACTGATGAATGTAACTGAAGTGTCTAATTCTCAAATCTCTACTCATCTAGATTAAGTGTGTATGTCAAATGTCAAATGTTAGAAGATGCCTTTAAATCATATGTTGTAAATCTGGAAGTCTAGGAACCTGGGATTATGAATGAGCCTTAATGCATTGATGCCAAAGATCTAAAGTTCTGTAACCAAAACCTTAGAGCTCTGATACCAAATGTTGGAAGTGAGGTAGGCCCTTAGCTCATGTCATAGGTCCATGGTTCCATAGTTCCAGTATATACAACATTAATACCAGCAATCTTCCATATTGACAAAACATGAACATACCACAACTTAATCATACAAATGATGAGACAAAGATAGAGAAAGAATAGACAACATGTGTAAGGTGTTACGTAAGCCATCGCTTACTCATAGTATCATATATACCAATGTTCAATGTACAATGTGGGAGCAAAATTCTCAACCATTCTATGTGATGAGAAATAGATGAATGACTGAATGTACAATGTAACAAACATATTCAGATGTATGGGCAGTAATCTGAATATACATGAGATGTGTGACCTTATAGGTTATAGAAGAGTGAATATGAGTGACTGAAAGAGGAAGGATCAGTGTGAACAGAATTCCTCAAACTCATGTGAACACACCTTCTTAAACACCTCATCAAATATGCATAAAGCATATAAGTACCGATTCTCTTGTACCTATGCCGAATAGGACTCCTCCTGATATGAATGCCACGGCTTCCATAAACTTTAAGTAGTACCTGTGTGCATAAAGAGAATATGTACCTGAATACTTAACATAAGATGTGAATCTTATGTTAATCTCCATCTAATGTCTTTGAAGTACACAACATCTTCTTGTAGAAGACAATCTTCAACCTAATATCTTCCTGTAGAAGATAATCTTCAAAATCATGTAGATGGTCCCATCCAATGTCTTTGAAGTAGCCAGACATCTTCTTGTAGAAGATAATCTTCAACCTAACATCTTCCTGTAGAAGATGATCTTCAAATACATCATGTAGATGGGCGATCCTCACCATCAAGCTGCTAATAATCAAGTCTTCTTGCCATGAACAAGAGATGACCTCCTCTCCATGAGCTAGATTGTGAGCACACCCTTCATCTTCTCCAAGAAGAATCACCAAGAAGAACTCCGTAGCTGCTCCTCAACATGCTTCAAGTTAGCACCATGGCTGCCCCATGTGCTAGAAGAAACACTACCTCTAGTGAGGTCCAAGCTCTAGAAAGCTTGTGTTGATCCTAGGTGAAGGATAATTCAAGTGATCCCAAGCTTGTTCTTATATAGTAGTTCTTGATACCAATAAAGCACTCCCAAAAGCATCAAACTACGATCGCGACAATAAAGCAAACTCTATCGTGATCGCTAAATCTGAAAAGCAAGAAAAACATGCGCGCTCGCCCGTCGTTGTTTTTGGACAACACTAAATCAAAAAAGTTTTGATAGTACTGCGATGTGCTGCCGCCGGGTATTGAACTCGTGCTTACTTGTAGAGGTAATGTAAAGAACAGATATACATGCTGAAAAGTGGTATAAACTTTGACCAATTTCCAACCAATGAGACATTGTTTTCCAACATTCTCTTACAAAAGCTCTATCTCTAACAAGCTAACCTCAAAAAATGAGCTCTCTAGCTCTTTTTATAGTTTTTTGAGTAGTTTTGGCCTTGGCCAAACCTAGTGTCCGGCCTAGTTAAAAATTAGGTCCCATGGCTTATTTGAGGGCTCAAATGAAGTCTAAAAATTATGAAAATTGGTAGGATTATGCTTCTAATACTCCTCAAGCTGGAGGACTCCTCGGCTTGAACAAAATGGAGCTACAAAAATAGAAAATGGTATTTACAATGGTTTTTAGTAACGAAAATCACTATTTTTGTAGGGGATTCTTATGAAAATTTGACATACACTTCTTGGAGCTCCCTACTTGCTCTCTCTTCTTCTATGCCCACTTCTTTGATGTGCTTCCATGTTTTATGCTTGACCTTGAGTTCCAACACTCCCCCCCCTCTCGAGTTTGTCGTCCCTGACAGACCCTTGTTGTAATGGTTGTTCCATGTAGTGCTTTGAGAGGTAGTGTCTGTCCGGTAGGAACAAGAGCCATCTACCTTCCAAATGTGGTAGGGTTGGTTGTGCGGTTCTTTATTTGTCACTAAAAGCCTTTGGAATTTGTTGTCCCTTGGTATGCATTCCTTCCTTTGATTCTAGCATGATTGGGTCGGTGTGAGTCTCCATTGATGGCGTCAGATCGTCCAAAGATGATGTTCATAGTAGTCATGCCAAGTGCTCATAACCCATAATGGATGATGGGTAAGTGTGTTCGTGCATGTGTTGAGGAAAATATGTGCCTTGTGCACGGCCTTGTAATGTAGCCCTATGCATGCTTACTTGGAAAATGCGTTTGAAGAAGTATGGTGCAAAAATTGGGGTTCTTGAGCTAAGTGCTCAAGGGGATGCCGACGAAGAGGTTTCGTAAGCTATCATGGTTATGATGTTTCCAAAGTAAAGATACTTACCATAGAGAAGGTTGATCGATGTTCATCTCCTCATGTTGTACACTTGGCCTTTGGGATGGAACATTTTTTATGAATGTCCGTGTTGATGGTCCACTGATGAGATCTTTTGAGTGGCTGATCCTGCCTCCTCATAAGCAGGAGTCTTCTCATCTAGTATACATACAAAGATTTGCAGGGTACCAGAACTACCCCTTGCAGATATCTCCATGGATGCTCTCGTACATGCAATAGTTAAGCATCACTCAAGTTGCGGACCTTCCAGCTCTTCACTCCTACCATGTGTTGAAGTATGGGGAGTAACCAACCCAAACCGCCTCACATGGAAGTGAGGGGCTCTTCCAAGAGGAGTTGCAAGAAGTGCAAGCAACGCACACACACCCACGTCCATGAACAATGGCACCATGGCCAACGTCAAAAGGAACAAGGGAGGGCAATGCTCACACACAAGCCAACCCCAAGTGCCAAACCCACACACATGGATCATCGCCTAGCACACAAGGAGAAATGTGGAAGCCAAATGACACCTTCTTCCATTACCAAAATGGAGGCCAAGGCCATGGCCAAGGGACCTCCCCCTTTACAAATGAGACTCTTCTTTATATAGAGAAGAGAGGCATATGTGAATAAAAACATGTGGTCAAAAGACCACATGTGCTAAATCAAAAAGAGGATCTTTATGTGATTTGGGAATTTCAAAAGATAACCACCTAGAGAGAGAGTGGGCGCGTGGAGAATTCCTACGTGGGATTTTTGGTTTGTTCAAAAAGGAAAGGCTTCAATACCATAGACTTAGGGATTTATCAAAAAGTGGTTTTAGGAGAGTGTTCACATGGACATCTCCTAATTTACAAAAGATGGTTTTTTCATAAGGGCTAAAGGATGCCATAGCATGAGGAAAAATATGGGCAACCCTTGTAGCAACACCCTCCTCCTCCTAGACTTTGTCGCCCTCGACAAAGCTGAGAAATGATACGCATATATTGCTGGACTGGTCCAAGCTTTGAGTCTTCCGCTCAGCTACTCTGCAACTGTTCAAATCAGCAAGTCGTCAATCTTCAAGTCTGCAACTTCATATTGCTGAGCGACACAATCCCCTTGGGGGGCAGTCAACCCTACATTCCTCCAGTGTGTCATCTCTTCAAAGCTCCAATACCTGAAATTTAACATACATAACAAGTAGACTGATATTGAAAAGAACCAACCACAAAATTTCTTTTTTTGGTTTCCACTTGAGGGACATCTTTCACTTAAAACTTGCTCTTCTAATGAGAAGAGCTCCTGAAAATCTTCTTATTTCTGCAATCCAACATCAGTTATCTCCAAGTGAGTGTGACATATCACGTTTCATAGCATGAGATGAATAGGATATCATGATTAACGTACATTCCTACCCTCATTTCATCTTGCAATTTGACATGATTTTTATGTGCTCATAGAATGAACAGTCAATTGTGTAACATTGAGGCCTATCATTTTAGGAGCATTCAGGAAATTAAATCATCTTATCCAGCACTATTCCTGCAAAGCACAGTTGTAAAACATCTAAGTGTGTTTGCCTGCATTGCAAAATATTCCTTTGAGCAATGTGGAACTAGGGAGTTACTCCTCTAAAAAACAATTGCTCAATCCCTTATGTTTTTCACACTAATTAAGTGTAGAACAGGCTGAAAAAATGTCAACCCCTATGTGCCTGTTCACCTGCAACCATCTTTTTAGAGAATACATGCTCACATAAGAACGTTTTGTAGCACAAGCATTATGCATCCAAGATATGTCTGCATTTCAAAGGACACTACCTCAACAGAAAGCAATTGTACCATTTCAAACAGAGTATCTATCCATACTAGTTGTGATGACAAAAATTAAAAAAGTAAAAACTTCCCATATGATGCCATCATCTGCCTTTCTACTAAACATACATAGCAACAACCATATCTCAACATCTTAGATGTGTTAGCATGTGTGACATATTGCTTTGAAACATATGAGATACAAGTTTCCCTTTTAGTGACTCAAATGAGTATGCAAAGGTCAATTTTCAATCAAATAAGTCAATCATTTTATAGTATAATATGAAGGTGCAAATAGGATGACCATGCAATAAGTAAGCACGTGAGTCTTTCCCCTAGAGAAGTCCAGTATCTGCTCCAACTGAAATCAGGCCCTGAACTCAAACATAACCCGAATAATCACAGACGTCAACCATATGAAACACTCTCATTTTTTCCATTAAACATAAGTGAACACAAATAGTCACGACAGAACATATGAAGGAAGAATACGAGCTGTGAGCTTCCAATAGTAGTAGCCTTCCACAAAAGATCAACCAACAATTCTGAGCCATCATCAACTTCTGTTTCAACCTGTAACACTCAAGATAGATTCATGATGAGCAATTAGAATGAATATATTCACCTCATGTTGGAGGATATCAAAGAACACTATTCTCATGCTGCTCTGATCGTGAGGATCTTTAAACCTAACCTGAGAGTGATCAGTACCGCACATGCAACAATTCTTTTCCATCAGGAAATATGCAAGAACAACAAAGCTTCAAGAAATTTTTGTCAAGATATTTTCCTGCAATATAAAGTGGACACTTGTAGCAATGCAAATGACAGTTAGAATCTGTGGACTGAGAGCCCAACTGATGTGAATACTTAAGTCCTCGAAGGATGAAGTACCCGATCATAATGACTATATAGAAGTGAGACAAAACATTTGTCTTAGGCATTCATGAAATACAGATAGTTAAAGAAAATAGAATTACTTTCGAGTTTTGATACTATCCCAATATGACATTTACAGAAAGTCAAAACCAATGTTAGTAGTCCTGTCGTGAACCAAGTGCCATGTATCAGATAAAGTTGAGTCCCTGTTCCTAGGAGCTACCATTGTATTTCCTCCAGGTTTACAATCACACAAAGGAAAGACAGATTTGAGCACAATAAGCAATTTGAAGATTGCCGTCTCCTGAAGTCATTACGAATGAAAATTAGATCTTTTAAAGGCTTTGTTTGAGGTGATTAGATCGCCCAACAAGATAATTAGTGAAATCATGATAGGAGCATCAAAGCATCCCTTCAGTTCATCCTGTATAGCAATTGAGTTTATGAAAACTAAAACACTCAGAGCTCAGTTCCCTCGAAGTCATATAGTTGGTCAATATTCCTCAGGTATAATGGCCTCGAGTAATTCAACCAATATTCAAGAAAAATTTTGGCTTGTGCACAATCAAATCATAATCACAAGAAAAGTCTATCAGTGCAAAATTCAACCCCCAAGTGAGGCAGAACACCACCCATACCATCAACCTTTTGTCTGAAAAAATGAGAACAGACAAAAAAAAAAGAGAATGGGTAATCATTAAATATGCCACAATCAAACATGTGCAAGTGTGACCTGTAGTGCAAAGTATGCTGCTCTTTTATTATCGTAAACGAGTGTGCCAATTTGTATAGTCGTGTGCAGATCAGTACAAGAAATGATGATGAGAGAGTTCCAACACATAATTCGCACATGTGTGAGCTTCAATACTTAGCTATTAAAAAATATGCACTTGATTTTTCCTATGCTCAGCATGGTGCTATCTAATGATAATATTTTGAAAGATGATACTCCCTATGGACACCCTTTCTAAATAGGATAGTGCACACCTTCAACCACACCAATCCATTTTTCTTCCAAGAAAAAAGGTGATCACACAAACTTCATAACTTTCACTTTCCCTTGTAGTGGCATATAGAGAAGAGATATGCAGAGCCATAAGCCTTAGACTGTGTATAGCACAATCACATACCCTCCCATCGATAAGCATATCAACTGAGAAAAACATCACTGGAAAAATTTATAATGAAGCATGGAGGCAATTCACCAAAAAATAAAGGAAATTATGACATTCCTATGCTCCCAAACTGACAGATTTCACGCATAATATAGCTTTACGTAGATAAATTTTTGTGTAGTCTGAACCAATCTCATATAAATAAGTTGAAGAGAGTTCCCATCGACATCATTGTCTGCCGTTCTTTCTGATCTGTTCTTTATTCCTTTCAAGAGAGACACCGGAAAAAAACCTTCAAGAAGCAATCTTTAAGATTTAGTAAGCTACAAGTATCGTGCGAGTCATGACTTTCAGAGTTTGAAACCATCGTTAGAACACATTCATGCATATCAGAAAAATTCTCATAGAGTGTGCCTTGTCTGTGGATTGACTAGCTCAGAATCAAGGATTCATCCTCACAACAGATTGGTATTGTTTAATTCGCTATTGATCAGTTCACTTAGGCATACCAAGGGAGCATGGAGACTCGTGGTTCTAACAATATAGATCTGTGGATTGGACTTAAATCGTCAGGTAGCCATGTATGACCATAGGTCCCATAAATGAGTTGAAACCAAAAGTCTATGAGATTATGTCAACCTTTCATTCATAAACCCTACTAAAGCAATGCCCTCTCAAGAAGCCCTTGCATGGTGATATAGTAGTACTAACGGTGCAATTTCTATGTTTATCATCCTTAGAGATGTTCAAAAGAAAAATGCAAAATCACGAATGCAACCATCAATTATTGAGAACATAGACCAATCAACACACAAGCATGAGCAGTCTTGCGGAGGAACAGCTAACCGTAGTACTTCCGAGCTATGATGCACGAAAGGCCTCACTCCAACTCCATCCAAGTAGTGATCCAATCATGTGCTTAGTGATAGGGTCCGAGCATGTGAATCTTTACTAAAACGGGGTAACTCCAAATGACATGCCCAACAGATGCTATACAATGACCAAGTTTTCAACCATGAGTGTCCTACAGCACTAGTTTCATTATTGGTAGGCAAAGATGTTTGCCCTCACCACATTCGGTTTTACTCTTAGTGCCCATATGTTCTTAGTAGCCACTCCTATGTTTGTGTGGTGAACTGAGTGGTGGGGAAAGAGATATCAACATTACATTGTTGTAACAATGGAAGGCCAAAGGCAGAATCATTCACAACCTATCTTTAAAAAAGAGAAACTATCAGCGCCAGTAGTAGGCCACTTGAAAGAGCAGTATGTTATCTCAATCTCGCAAGATCTCCGCTTAGAGTTTTTCTTGTCGCACTAGGGAGGTTTCACACAAGATGCTTGCCTATGCACGATAGAAAATGGTGGGAGTCAGGAACTAGGCAAGAGAAGCCACATAGCTCGACCCTAAAACACTTTTGCAGAGCACGACAGTTTGCCCCAGACATCCTCAATGAGTACTTAGCAGCGTAGATAGCAGCCTTTGACTACCAAATGATGTGAGCGACCTGAAACCCTGCATTCATGCAATAAAATTCTGGACATCAATATCAGACGCACGGAAAAGCCGGCATGGATTTTCAGAAAGCGAAGATTGGCTCCTCGTCATCTAAGCAACTGTGTGCCATGTCACAACTGTCGTTCTCCTGTGGCTTCACCGCATATCATTCTGGCAAGACAACACTTAACACATTTTGTATAGAAACCAAAATTATTGACTTACAGATGAGAGAAACATCCATCGTGAAGCTTCATTAAATATACATGTTCTTGCGTATAGTCAGTAAGCATTAGAATCGTATGCCAAATCACTTCCTTGTATCATAGAAGCATGCAGGGAGTCAAGGCTCAACCCAAATCGAAGAGGAGATTGGGAAGCCCCAAAAATGCTACGCAAAGAAGGGAACAGGCAAGCGTGTGTGTACACATATTCGTTAATCCGACGTCTTCTTGGTGCACTGCAGGAGATAGGGATCATAAGATCTGTCGAGAGCTACCATAAAAGGAAGCATCACCAGATCTTCAAGTCTTGAGAGCTCCAATGCTTCATTGAGAAGGGAAGCACAGAGCCGAACAATAGCGAAAAGGAGGGAAGATTGAAGCATGCCATCATCAGAGACCTCCGCACCCCACGATTGAACAACAGTTTTCTGAGAAAAGATCTAGGTCCAGCCTTAAAACACAGAAATGGTCTCAAACGCGCGTGACTAGTGATAGAAGAAAAAGGGAACCCCCGCGGCTTGACGTCAACAGGGCTTGCATGCCGAGGGGCAGGAGAACGAAACTCCATAGCCACCAACAGGGGGACGCCGATGAAGCTCAATCCCTCAACGGACTCCACTTCAAACCAAAAGTGAGAGAAAGGAGAGCCCCGCAGTGTCACTCGTCAAATTTGACGAAGAGCGGGAGGTTCTGCATCTTCCCTTGCCATTATGAATCATAAAGTGGAAGGGAGAGTGGAAGAGCAAGAGGAGGAGACTTAAAATTCCCACCAACCCCCATCAAGTCTGTGACATCGTACCTGAAGAGAGAGAGAGGAGTAAGTTAACCCCTTCACATCTTTGCGTATATGTAAAACAATCAATCGCGACACTTTTACTTGTTCATGTGTTCAAATTTATTTTGGTTTTCTTGAATTGGACAAGAGGGAGGGACGGGAGAAGAAAACTACCCACTCTCTTTACCCAAGGCAAACACCTATTCCAAGAAATGAAGAAAATGAGGGGTGATGCCAGAGTGAGTATGTGTATGTGGAGGTGTGAGAGAGAGGAGGGGGTCAGGGGAAGTTTTTGTGCATTAAACTAAAATGAACTAAAATTACTCAAAAATTAAAAGAAGGGAGGTACCCAAGGCCAACCGAAGGCCACACGTATTCATCCTCCTCCAAGTGTGAAGGTGCATCTCACGAAGTATGGACACGCAAACTTGGAAAAACCAACGGCTAAAGGCCGACGTCCCCGGCAACGGCGCCAAATTTTGTTGAAGTATGGGGAGTAACCAACCCAAACCGCCTCACATGGAAGTGAGGGGCTCTTCCAAGAGGAGTTGCAAGAAGTGCAAGCAACGCACACACACCCACGTCCATGAACAATGGCACCATGGCCAACGTCAAAAGGAACAAGGGAGGGCAATGCTCACACACAAGCCAACCCCAAGTGCCAAACCCACACACATGGATCATCGCCTAGCACACAAGGAGAAATGTGGAAGCCAAATGACACCTTCTTCCATTACCAAAATGGAGGCCAAGGCCATGGCCAAGGGACCTCCCCCTTTACAAATGAGGCTCTTCTTTATATAGAGAAGAGAGGCATATGTGAATAAAAACATGTGGTCAAAAGACCACATGTGCTAAATCAAAAAGAGGATCTTTATGTGATTTGGGAATTTCAAAAGATAACCACCTAGAGAGAGAGTGGGCGCGTGGAGAGTTCCTACGTGGGATTTTTGGTTTGTTCAAAAAGGAAAGGCTTCAATACCATAGACTTAGGGATTTATCAAAAAGTGGTTTTAGGAGAGTGTTCACATGGACATCTCCTAATTTACAAAAGATGGTTTTTTCATAAGGGCTAAAGGATGCCATAGCATGAGGAAAAATATGGGCAACCCTTGTAGTTTTGGCTTCCAAACCCATACCCTTTTTGCATGTCTTCCTACTATTGTCGAAGAAGTGATTTGATCTTCTTTCGGTCTCTGTACGCGGTTCTTACCCTTTTCTCTTTTTGGCTTCTTTGTTGAGACCCTACGCATGTGGGAGAACATAGGTTGTTGTGGATGTAAGAGCTTCTTAGGTACCCACATCTGTAATCGCCCTTGTTGAGCTGCAACTAATTGCTTAGGCACCCAACCTTGTCGGATACCTTGTGGTTGAGCTTGTTCGAGCTTCTTCCTTCGTCTTCTGGCCTGGTTGGCTTGCCTCGATGGGATTTGTGGGGGCAAGGCTATGGGTTGATCTCCTTTGCGTACCCAGATCTGCTTCATGCTCGGAACTGCTTTCTTGTTTAAGGGTGTCGTTCCATTTCCTATAGCAGTTGTCTTGAATTGTTGTGCTTGCTTCTTAGGTTGAACTACTGGGGATGCTTTACTCTTCGAAAAAGAAGGAGGGTTTGCTTACCTTTACGACTGTCCTTCCATCATTCAAGGGGTTTCCACACCTCCCAATCCTATGAGATAAGCTTCTACGGGATTGATGTTCAACTGCAAGTCTTGGCACTAGGATAATCTAACTACACTACTTGCTGCACCTGAGTCAATCAATGCTTTCACAATCCGGGCACCCTTTCCTTGTCCTATCTCTATGGTCACAAAGGGATGTCGGTCAATGACTTGAGAAGTAGTTATGCCCGATTTTTGGCACATATCCATGTGATATTTTGGGGCTTTTGAGTTGACATCTAGGTCTAGTCACCTTAACTTATTTCGCCTAATAGGCTCTCTGGCCTCTGCCTGTGCTTCTTCCATCACCCTTAACTCCTCTTCTTTTCGCTTCTTAGTAGTGTTGAGTCTCGTAAGTATATCCTGTGTAAGAGGTTCTTGGTATAACTTGACTCTACATCCACTAATATAGTTTGGCAAGATATCTCCTTCTAAAGTGGCCAACTGAACTGCATCGCTAGTGGAAATTCTATTAATGATCATGGGTCCATATCCTCTTTTTTCCAACTTACGAGCATGTTGCTTTAGCGTATAAACCAGCACTAGGTCTCCTTCTTTCAATCCTTTATCTTTGATGTGTGCATCAAAGTATGCCTTTTGTCTTTTCTTTGCAGCATAGATGCTTGCCGCTGCACGTAGCCTTGTCTCACCTAAGCGTTCTAGATCAAAGATCCTAGAGGACAATTCATGTCCATTCCACTTATGCTCTTGTGCTACTTTTAAGGCTGGAATGAGGAAGTCCAATGGTAGAACCGCATTCTATCCGAAGACCATCTGAAATGGGGTGGCATTCAGTACCGTTTTATAGGCAACTCGATAAGCCCAAATAGCATGATGTAGCTGTTTGTCCCAATTAGAGCATTTATTATTTACCAGTTTTGTCAATACGTTACAGAGGATCTTATTGGTGCTCTCGGCTTGTCTGTTAGCTTGTGGATGATAGGGGGCAGACTTCTTATGTATCACCAAGAATTCTTGGAGAAGATTTTCAATGACCTCATTCAAGAAGTATGTGCCTCTATCGCTCACTAACTCTATTGGTAGCCCATATCTCGTGAACACATTCTCGAATAAGAACTTAGCCATAGTCTGAGCATCATTCTTTGTTGTGGCCTTCACTTCTACCCATATACTCTACATGGGAGTTTCTAGCTGGGGGGTTAATAGGACCTATGAAGTCTATGCCCCACTTTGAAAATGCACGCCCTCCCATCATTGGCCTCAAAGGCATCTCGTCTTCTCTAACTGGATATTGTGCACGTTGGCATGTGTCACATTGTGCACGTTGGCATGTGTCACATTTCTTCACATAGGTATGAGCATCCATATGAAGAGTGGGCCACCAAATTCCTGAGAATAGAATGGTCTTGATTACTCGATCAGGACCAAAGTGTCCACTTGCAACACCGCTGTGTGCAGTTTCTAAGATTTTCAAATAGTCTGATTCGTGAACGCACAATCTTAGATAACCATCCTTGCCTCTTCAATATAAGTTGTCTCCAACTAACGCATAGCCCTGAGCCTCTTGCTCCATGCTTTGTCTTCTTGCTAGACTAGCCTCTTTGGATAAGGTTCCCGATCTCATAAACTCTACCAATGGAGCACTCCAATCAGGAATTAATGACACTTGATAAAGGGTGGCATGCTCCACTGGTGGTCTCTCTCTGCACATTGGACAATTCTTAATCCACTCATGTATTTCTTTGTCCATGCTACGCCAATATACTCCTAAACGTTTCAGATTCTGCAATGTTTGTTGTTTAGAATAGTGATTTCCTAGCAATCCTTCATGGGCTTGTTGCAACCAGCTAGTTTGTACATGCATCTTGCCAATATGTGATATTTTTGTAATTTTACAATTTCTTCTTGTGATGTTTTCACATTCTTATTTGCAGGGCCGAAGGTTAGGACTGGTACCAACTTATTTGCCCATTTAGGAACAACTTCTAAATTGAACAGATAAGCATCGGGTAATTCATCAGACACTCCTTGCGGTGACTCCCCTGAAGTGATACGAGAAAGGTGATCTGCCCGAAGGTGGGTTCTACCTTTCTTGACAACAACTTCAAAGTCATATTCCATTAGTAAGAGGAAGCATTTTACTAAGCGTCGAGTATTGCAAGGTTTATTGACCAAATATAACAAAGCTTGATGATCAGTGAAAAACTTGAACTTGTTGGCCAATAAATAGTGTCTAAACTTCTTCACACCATATACCATGCCTAGTCTTCTTTCTTGCGAATGAGCACATAAATCATCCACATACACTTCTAAGCTCTTTCGCAAGAACTCTTTGAAAACATGACACATGAGCCTTTGGAATGTGGCAGGTGCATTTGTGAGCCCAAATGGCATCACACGAAATGCAAAGATTCCCCACTCTGTGGCAAAAGCTGTTTTGTGTTGATCTTCTGGGGCAATGGCTACTTGATTGTAACCTGAAAATCCATTAAGGAAGCTATAAACTTCCTTGCGTGCAATACGCTCAGATAGGTCTTCCGTGATTGGAAGTGGATAACTATCTCTGATCGTAGCGGCATTAACTTTTTTAAGGTTAATACACACCCGCAACTTCCCGTTCTTCTTGGGCCACCACTACAATGGGGGACACCCATTCAGTATGCTCAATCTCATAGATGAATCCAGCTTCAATCAACCTATCAATTTCTTCTTTTATTTTGGCTGCATATGTATCATTATATGTGTAGGGCTTCTGTTTGGTGGGCTTGGCATCAGCAGTCATGGGGATAGTATGAGAGAAAATTCTTGGATCCACCCCTTTCAAGTCTCTATAGTGCCACGCAAACACATCCCTATATTCCCTTAATAGAGCAACGAGCCCATTTCTTCTCTTGCACTTAGGTCATCTCCGATATATGTGCATCTCTCTTCCTTCTCTTCAATGGTCACTACAATCTTCTTGGTCTTCTCTTTATTATCATATGATTCTCCTATGATGGCCTCTCTCTTAGGCATTCGTACCAAAATTTTACGGTCGTCAACTTCATATTTCTTGAAGTTTTATGGTACTTCAAACAATGATTCCTCCTCTTCTTGTTTCACTGCTTTTCTTTTCTTCTTCTTTTGACTGCTCTCACTTCCATCCTTTGAATTTACCGTTTTAATACTTGTGAGAGGTTCTTCTTCTTTCTGGGTGAACACTCCTATATCTTCTAGATAGTGCTGCTCTGAGCTAAAGCAACTATCCATCACAATGGACTCTATATCATCGTCATTCTCTTCTTCTTCTATGACATCACTAGGGTCACATTCTTCTAGCAAGGGCTGACACATGAACACTGAGATATCATAACCCTCCTCATCACAATGAGGTGTCCACTGTTCCTCGTTGACAGCAATGTCCATGGTGGCTAAGATTTCTGGCCAGCCATGAGGCTCAAATTCCTCATCCGGAAAGATCATCGGTGTGTCGGTCGGGTCTCTAACTGGTCTATCTCCTAGTGAAGTTCCTTCTTCTCTTGCCTTCAAGCATTTTTCCTCTTCCTCTACGACCTTGCACATCCACAAATGAGTATCTTCATGCAACCAAGATGGGTCAGGAGAACTTCCAGAATGCACAAAGATTGAATCTTCTTTTGCTTTGTTGATAGGATTCCACTCTAGGGGTGGTACATCTCTGAAGGTGTAATCCTTCAAATTGACCTTTGTGGTGACCCCTAAGTGTTGTAAGTACAAGGAGTTGGTTCCCCAATCCTGTACTATTTGCAATTATCGTAGGAAGGGTCTTCCTAGGATCATCTCATAGACATTATTTTTCTCAAAGTCACATATAGCAAATGTATGTTCAAACTCTATACCAGAAGTGGTTAGAGTTATCCCTTCTAGCAATCCTAGAGGTCTTTCAAAATGACCGTCTGCCATTTGAAGCTTCATTCTAGTTGGTCTTAATGTGGGTTTGCCCCGTTGCTTCCACATGGAGGTGGTCGCAATAGCAACACCAGCACCTGAATCTATAATTGCTTTGGTTGTGTAACCTTGGTAGGTGATAGGGAGATAAGTATTACCTTCTTCACCCTCACACATGTCCCCTATTTTGTCTAGAGGTATCTCTAGTACTTTTTGCTTAGAGCCTGCTTTTGGCATTTTGGAATCAAGTTCTCGAACTTGATCCTTCACATGATTCCATAGTTCAGGTTTTGCTTTTAACAGCTCTTCTACCGTGAGATGACATTGATTCTTAGTGTTCTTCACGACATCAGTGTTCCTTGGGATCAGTGATTCTTCATGTCTGACCAGTATTGTGGGAGCTCTGATCTGAAGAGATTCAGATTCCCATGGGCCTAGAAATTGAGGCAATTCTTCTAAGGTATTAGATTCAAAATCTAATCTTTCGTCTTCTTGTTGTTCTACTTCATCTCCGTAAATAGATGGAATGTCTTGGGGAAATTGATCATGAAGATCATCAATCTCACGAATAGGAGGGGAATTACCCTTCTCCTTGGTCCATTTCTCTTCTTGTATTTCCCGCAAGAACTCTTGAGAGTATTGTTGAATTGAAGGAGGTATTCCAGCATCCGTGGAATTAGGAACATAAACTCCCATTGGTGGTGAGCTTCCTCTTTCAATAACTGGTTGAGCTTGTGGAGGTAAAGAAACTTGTGGTTTGTTTACCAACTGCTCTAATCTTTCTAGTAAGCCCTGGAAATGCAAATCCAGTTTGACAGAGTTTGTCTGATTGAACTTTTGACTAGTCTCGAGTATAGCTTGAGCTTGTTCTACCATTTTCATGCACATCCTCATCCGTTCAATCTCTAAATCCGCTCTAGGGTAACTCTTGTCTAGATTTGCAGCTATTGGCCCTTCTTGAAGTTGAGCGTGGTAGGCCTTGAACATCATGTCCAAACCTTCTGGGGTTGGATCTGCGAGAACAGACCCTAGTTGGGGTCTATTTACAATGGGTGGTGGGGTGGGATGAGGTGGAGTGGATGGAGTTTCGGCATGCGAGGGGCTTTGAGATGCAATGTCTTCTATTTTTGTTTTCGCTTCTTTTAGGCTTTCTTCCAATTCTCATAACTTTCTATTCCACTTGCGATTGGCCTTCTCTCTAGTATCCTTCCATGTTCTTGTTTTCCTCTTACTAGGTTCTCCCGATTCACTCGACTCCGATTGTTCTGCTAGTTTATCTTGTTTTAATGCTTGTGCCCTAGTAACTGCCTATACAGGAGCCACATTACTGCTATTGGCACTTGAATCCGCCACTAAGCCTACCACATTAATGGGTGTAATCTTGGGTGCACTGGAGGGGTTTCTTGGACAATCTCTGGGGAGATGGTCTTTGCCACATTCAAGACAAAAAGCTTGTATTGTGATAGCCTGACCTTGACTCGGAGATGGTGGGTGGGGACAATCACGAATGAAATGGTCACCTTGACATCTGAAACAGGATCCTCTAGGGGCTTTTGGTTTCATTTGTCTCAATTGGGGCCTAGGGTTAGGATTTGTGTACATGACAATGGAGTATTCTGGCTCCCAATTTTTCTCCATAGGTGGTGCCTCATATTGATACGAGTAAGTCTCACTATGCTCAGGCAACTCACTGTAATAAGCATGTGGACTACCTTCATGGGAGTAGTCTGAACTATGAGCATGAGAGTCATTATTTGGTATCAATGGGGTTAGTGGCACCAATTCTCTATTTGGATTTTCCTCTCCCACAACATACTTGACTAGAATCCTGTTGGTAGGAGCTGGTGGTTGGTTTCCCAAGACTGGTTGTGGCCTGTATTGTGCCTGAAATTGCTCTTGTGGTCGATAATATGGTTGTTGGTATTGGTTCTAATACCTACCTTGTTGGTAAGGTTGCTGATAAGTTTGTCTAACAGCCTGCCTATTGTAGGGACAATCTTGAGCCGTGTGGTTAGTGTATTTTCTCTCAATAGTGCAATATGGAGCATTCCTTTCTCTAATGTTTTGGTTTTGCATTGGGCATACGTTAGCCATGTGGTCCCCTGCGCAGGTATAACATCAGTTCAATGAGGTGACTCTTTGTGTTTGCCTATTTTGGACTCCCAACTTCTTGGCAACTTGCTCAGCTATCTCATCTATTTCCATGGATATTTTTCAAGTATGACTAGTAGAACTATCAGAATCCTTATAGAGTTTGGACAATCCTAACTCCTCACCCAAGTTATCTTCTATGTCAATGCATGTCCGCACACACTCTTCTATGGATCTAGGCTCTTTCAAGTACACATATGATCTTAACTTTGTGCTCAGTAACCCATCTAAGAACAAAGCCACTTGTTTGGCTGGTGTGGGTAACTCTGGAGCAGGGCATCTTTCTAGGTACTGTCTGAACCTTCTACTTGCTAGTCGCACTGTTTCTTTGGGAGTCTGCTTGAAACTGTGGATCAAAGATGATGTGTTATGCCTGATACCACTCTTGGAAAATTCTACAATGAATTCATCTAGCAGCTGACCTATATCGCGATAGTTGCGACTACTCAATGGTTGAAACCAAGCTAAGGGAGTGCCTTTAAGAGTCAAACCAAATGCCTCGTACTGGGTGAACAAATCCTCAACCTGTTCAGCTCTTAGCACTTGTTTGAACTCAACCACATGATCATAAGGATCTCCTATCCCGTCAAAATAATTCTTCATTGCCTTGATCACTTGAGTAGGTCTAAGGGTTCTTGGGTGCTCTCGTGGTCTAGGCAATGGAAAATCGTGTTCATCTCTTTGTTGCCTATGTGCTTGATGTCTCTCTCTTTCAGGTCTTTCATTTTCAAATCTTGATCTATTTATGCCCACAGTGCATACAAAACTTACCTAAGGTCTCTCTTTAGTTCTTTCTCTCTCGGCTTCATGCGCTTTGGATGATCCTACTCCTTGGAGGCCATGGGAAACATTGGATCTTGGTGGAGGGAAAATCAATTCACTCTTCCAAGTATATGCATGTCTATCATGTTTTGTCACCAAGAAACTTCTCTGATGTGTTGTCCAGGTAGACAACTTTCCCTGGTATCTCAGGATCCTTGAACTCGTAGATGATGACTATGCCCAATTGGCTAAGTTGAACTGGCTTGAATCTCCAAAAGGCTTCCTTTGTTTCTCTATTCAAGAGTAGTTCTATGCTTTTGTTGTTTTGAGGGATCCAATCGGGAGTGATCATTCTGGTCAAAACTAACTTACCTCTAGGAGTCTGGGGACCTTGTCCTACATTTCCTTGTTCTAGGTCTCCTATCTCATTCTCATGTATGACATTTCCAAACTCATCGGTCCTATCTGGTAGGTTGGTGACCACATACATGGTTCCTTCCTTATCAATGTATGAACCCTCTTCGAACTTGACCACGTGTGTTCAAGTCCAAAGGGTTGATCTAGATTTTTGAGTTGGACCACTGATCACCTCAGGCCATCCTCATAGATGCGAGCACCTAATCGGTTGGTCCGAATATATTCCAACTGTGTCTTATAGGGGCCTTCAAGTGTTTGTAAATAGGCAGTGCCTGAGTTACCTGCAGGTTTTCCCATGCTAAAAGACATTTCTGAGTCACTTGTGTCTGAGTTTAGTACGTAAGGACAACAACTTAGTTGTTGTGCCCAAGATCTGGCTGTATGGTTGACACTAGACTGAGAAGATCTAATACTTTGTCTATCCTTTCTAGCTTTGGTTAATAGTCCAAAATTTCCCCTTGGTATGGTTCAAAATCCTTTGGAGTCCCCTTGGTTCCCTAGTCCCACCTGAGGGTCAACTTAAAAATTATCCTATCTGAAAATCAACACGTTATTCTTATAAAAAATAGTTGAGGCCGTGTAGGATTCGAAACGAGCTTTCCAACGAGCTAGAGAGCTCAAAAAATGGACTTTGGATGGAAAAGTTATGTCAAATTAGGCTCTTGGGGGTCAAAACAAAGAAATAGGACCTTTTGGAAAAAATCACGATTTTGTGAAATCAAGAGAATCGTGATCCTGTGAAATCAAGAGAATCGTGATCCTGTGAAACCAAGAGAATCGCGATCCTGTGAAACCAAGAGAATCGCGATCCTATGAAACCAAGAGAATCGTGATCCTATGAAACCAAGAGAATCGCGATGCTGTGAAACCAAGAGAATGGCGATGCTGTGAAACCAAGAGAATCATGATGCTGTGAATCTCAAGAGAATCGCGATGCTCTGAATCTCAAGAGAATCACGATGCTGTGAATCTCAAGAGAATCGCGATGCTGTGAATCTCAAGAGAATCACAATGCTCTGAATCTCAAAAGAATCGCGATGCTGTGAATCTCAAGAGAATCGCGATGCTATGAAATCAAAGAATCGCGATCCTGTGAAACCAAGAGAATCGCAATCCTACGAAATCAGAGAATCGCGATGCTATGAAATCAGAGAATCGTGTTTTGAGAGAATCACGATTGTCAGCAAAGAATCGTGTTTTTAGAGAATTGTGTTTTGAGAGAATTGCGATTGCCAACAGAGAATCGTGTTTTTAGAGAATCGTGATCGTCAACAGAAAATCGTGTTTTTTGAGAATTGCAAATGTTAGCAGAGAATCGTGTTTTTGAGAATCGCGATTGTCAGTAGAGAATCGTGTTTTTGAGAATCGTGATTTTGAGCACAACCAGAGAATCGCGATTCTGAGAATGACCACATAATCGTGTTTCTTTCAGCAAACTTTTAGGCGGGAAATAAAAAATTGCGATTTTCAAAAAAAAATTGAATTTTTCACAGAATCGTATTTTTTGGCGGGAAATTCAAATTTCTGAGCGCCGAGCAATGGCGAGCTCCGTACGTGCAGAAAATCATGAAAAAACACAAGCGCTTGCTCTCTCTTGCACTTCCTAACTCCTCCTCGCACAATAATGCATGAAAGATGGTATGAAAATGGTGAAAATGCACTAAAAAACAAGAAATTTCTATGAAGAAGAAGATAGAAGAAGATGGAGATGGTGATGATGATGAAGATGAAGAAGAAAAATCAGAAAATGAACAAAAATGACAGTTTTTTTACCTTCCAACGTCGCAAATCTACGATCTTACCATCACAACGCTCGTCTTCGAAGCTCTCTCCCCTACAACGGCGCCAAAATTTGGTGTAGCTCAAGCGTAAGCACCACCTCCTTTACTTCTCAATCCATGGAGACGTGAGGACCGATATGAAGACCACGAGCAAGTGAAGGCACAAGTGCGTGAGCGAAAGCACACAAACATGCACACACATACACACACACACGCACAAGGTAAGATCAAAGAGAGGAACAATGGAAAGCTTCGATTGCAAATGAGTTCTCTTACAAAATCTCTATTCTCTAACAAGCTAACCTCAAAAATGAGCTCTCTAGCTCTTTTTATAGTTTTTTGAGTAGTTTTGGCCCTGTCTAGACCTAGTGTCCGGCCTAGTTAAAAATTAGGTTCCAAGGCTTATTTGAGGGCTCAAACGAAATCTAAAAATTATGAAAATTAGTAGGATTATGCTTCTAATACTCCTCAAGCTCGAGGACTCCTCGGCTTGAACAAAATGGAGTTACAAATAGAAAATGGTATTTACAATGGTTTTTAGTGATGAAAATCATTATTTTTGTAGGGGATTCTTCTGAAAATTTGACATACGCTTCTTGGAGCTCCCTACTTGCTCTCTCTCCTTCTATGTCCACTTCTTTGATGTGCTTCCATGTTTTATGCTTGACCTTGATTTCCAACACCAAGCTTACAGGAAACTCGAAATTCTCATGGACCAAAGAAGCAAAAAAAGCCTTTTAGACCTTGAAATTAGCATTTACCACTACTCCAATTCTAGTTCATCCTGATTCTACCAAGCGCTTCTTCCTAGAGACAGATGCATCAAACTTTTCCCTATATCTTCTGCAAAATCACTCAAATGATGAAGATGCAACAGAGAACAGTGGGCAGAGATTAGCTTGAAGAAATGTATCAAATTGTATATGCCAATAAAAATATGATACAAGGGAATTATAGTGAACTACTCATACATCCATTGAGCGCAATGTATGCTCAATGATGTAACTCAATAACTCTCCGAATGAATCAGTCTACCCCGGGACAAAATGTACCTCTATTTATACTTACCATGTGAGTTTGAATTTGAATTTTCCCTCACTTAAAAGTGTTCCTACACTTTAGGAGTGATTTTAGTTGACTCCTCCTACAACATGAGTCATGGTTTCAACTCCCTAACTTCACGAGATTCCTTATTCTCTTGCTTTTACATTTATCCAAAGGTAAATACACCTAAATTGACAAGACTATGTTCATATGTGGTCCTCCATTTGAGATACATGAATTGATGTATAGTCCTAAATAATTAGCCAAGCAATTAGGCTTCCTAATTGCAGCAACAACTCCCATCAAGCCTAAGATGCTTGAGTCTTGAATCCTTCATGATTTTTTGCAAACCAATCATTGATTTGAACCTTTTTAACTTGCTTCCATCCAATGATTTTGTTATCATATCTGCATATTGTTGATTGGTAGATACATATGATAGTTTTTCTGCTTGCTCATGATCTTTTCCCTGACATAATGGTAGTGAACTTCAATATGTTTGGTCCTCGCATGATAGATAGGATTAGCATCAAGATGCAATGAACTAATGGTGTCTCTAAAGATATGAGGAGTTGAAGTATTCAACCCTAAATCTGAGTGTAACATAGCTTCTTCATTAGCATTTGCAAGTCCTTTGTATTCAGCTTCAGTTGATGAGAGAGCAACAGTAGGTTGCTTCTTTGAAGACCAAGAAATCAACTTTGTACCTGCAAAAGTAAGATAACCTTATGTGCTTCTCCTATCATCCTTAGAACCTGCCCAATCTGCATCAGAAAATAGTTTGACATCTATATCAAATGTATAAGGGTAGTATAACCCTTCATTAATAGTTCCCTTCAAATACTTTAGGATTCTTTTGGATGATTCCATGTGAGGCTTCCTTGGTGTGTGCATTAATTGACTTAGCACACTAACTCCATATCATATATCTACTCTTGTTAGAGTAGCATAGTTCAAGCTTCCAACTAGGCTTTGGTAACTAGTCACATCTTCAATCAACTCATCTTCATGAGCACTTAGCTTCTGATTTACCTCCATGGGTGTACCTGCAACCTTTGTATTTTCCATCTTGAACTTGGTGAGCATATGTCCAATATACTTTTTCTGAGTTAGGAACATAACTTTCTTTGTATATACCACTTCCAAGCCTAGGAAGTAAGTGAGTAAGCTAAGATAAATGACCTTGAAATCTTCCTTTATTTGAGTCTTGATCCGTCTGATTCCATGTGCATCACTTCTTGTAAAAATTATATCATCCACATATACACAAAGGTATATGACTTCTGAGTGGTTCCTTTTTATGAAGAGCGAAGGATCTACCCTGCTCACTACAAGAGAACTACAAATTATGACCACCACGTGCTAGAGAGATGACTCTCCTCCTAAGCTTATGCATGTTTATATAGCTGCTCCAATCAACGAGGACCACAAATGTAACTAGAGTCCACAAGTGCATGTAAAATGATGAACTGAGCACTGAGAACAAATTTTTACAAAGTCTGGAACATGCCCACCATTCTCGGGGCTCTGCAGAGATAGACCAGTGAGCAGTACATTGCAGATATCTTCAAAAATATTAATCCAATGACCTTGAAAGTTTATATTCACAAACTAGACAGTAAGAGCTATCCGACGCACATTAAAACACTGAAAAATGTTCAGTCAAACTCGAGATATGACCTTCTGAAGGTATTGCTCTGAGTGAGTATAGCAGAGAACAAAACAGAGAAGTAAATGGTGATAGATGTATAAATTCACATATGATTACAACCACATTGGCAATGAATCTTTGCAAAATGGGAGTACAATGATAGAGCTATGGAGTAAGCTCTTCAATCTCTACAAAATGACATGAAGTGGTCACGTACAAGGCTTGCTAATCGCCTCTTCCTTCTTGCTCCTTTTATAGCTATTCTTGGAGGGAGTTTTGAATTCGAATTCGAATCGCTCCACCTAAAAGTGATCCCCAAAGTTAGGAGATATTCCCTCAGCTCAAAAATTCATGATTTTGGTAGTTAGAGCCACGAATTTGCTTTTACATCATGCATGAGGTAAGCCATCCTTTTCCTTTTTTCTTTTTTCAAATACAAGAGATAAAAATGAACTCTTTTACAAGAGGTGTTCACATGACTACACATGTGACTTACAAACGAGGATAATATCAAGCATATAAAGCATGTAGGCTTGGGTAAAATGCACCAACAGCTCCCCCTCAAGCCTAACATGCTTGGCCTCCAAATAAGTCTTCAATTGTCCTTGATTTCTTGCAAGCCAATCATCAACTTGAATCTACTTAGCTTTGTACCATCAAGAGCTTTAGTCAACATGTCGGCACATTGCATATCTGTAGAGACATAGGATAGTTGAATATCCTGGCTCATTAGCTTCTCCCTTACGTAATGGTAGTGGACTCCAATATGCTTGGTTCTAGCATGGTATACCGGATTAGCTGCTAGATGTAGTGAGCTTGTGTTGTCACCAAAAATATGAGGTGTTGAAGAATGAAGTCCAAGATCTGTGTACAAAGACTTTAACCACATGATTTCTTGAGTTGCATTAGCCAAACCTCTATATTCCGCTTCAGTAGAAGATAATGTCACGGTTGGTTGCTTCTTCGATGACCAAGAAATGATTTTTGAACCTGCAAATGATATATATCCGGATGTGCTTCTTCTATCATCTCTAGATCTGGCCCAATCTGCATCTGAGTAGACCTTTAGCTCAATATCTGAAGTATATGAATAAAACAAACCTTCATTCATAGTCCCCTTTAGGTACTTGAGGACTCTCTTGGCCACTTCCATGTGTGGTCTTCTTGGCTTATGCATAAACTGACTCAATATGCTAACACTATAGCATATATCCACCCTTGTGAGTGTTGCATAGTTCAAACTTCCAACCAAGCTTTGATAGCTTGTGATGTCTTCAATTGGCTCTCCTTCATAAGCACTAAGCTTATGATTTTGCTCCATAGGTGTACCTGCACACTTGGTATTTTCCATCTTGAACTTGACGAGCATGTCATGGACATACTTCCTTTGTGTGATGTATATACCTGAATCTGTGTAGATCAACTCCAATCCAAGAAAATAAGTGAGTGGCCCGAGGTCACTTATTTTGAACTCCTCCTTCATTTGACTCTTTACCTGTTTGATTCCTTCAAGATCATTGCCTGGGATAATAATATCATCAACATACACACATAAATAGATCACTTCAGATCCATTCCTCTTTATGAACAAAGAGGTGTCCGCCTTGCTAGCTTTGAATCCTTGGTCCTGCAAATAAGTCACCAATCTGAAATTCCAAGCTCTTGGAGCTTGCTTCAATCCATACAAAGCTTTCTTTATTTTGCATACATAGTTAGGATGATGTGCATCCTCATATCCAGGAGGTTGTGCCATATACACTTCCTCAGAAATCCATCCATTCAAGAAAGCATTCTTTACATCAAGTTGATAGAGATTCCAATTTCTAGATGCAGCAAGACTTATGAGAACCCTAATTGTAGGCATTTTTGCAACAGGAGAGAAAGTCTCCTCATAATCAATACCATGGGTTTGAGAAAACCCTTTAGCAACTAACCTTGCTTTGTGTCTATTTATACTTCCATCTGGATTCCTCTTGATTTTGTATATCCATCGAGATCCAATTACCTCCATAGATGGCTTGTTAGGTACAAGCTCCCAAGTGTCATTCTCCTTCAAGGCTTCCATTTCTTCATCCATTGCTTCTCTCCAAGCTTTCTTGCTTTGTGCTTCTTTGAATGTGGTAGGTTCTTCATTGGTTGAATCCTTTGCAATGTAGATTGAGTGCTTGGTGACCAAAGAAGTATCATAACCAAACCTCTCTGGTTTCTTCTTCTCCCTTGAAGACCTTCTAAGTGGTTGATGTGAGCTCTCGGGTCCATATGTAGCATCCTGCATCTTTGCTTTACCTTTGTTCTTCCATAGCTTTAGTCTTTCCAAGTCTTCTAGGTCAATCTCTGAATCGCTTTCTTCAATCTGCTTTGGCTTCTTTGGTTGAAGTGATGGAAAATCTTCATCCAAGTCATATGGCAGCTTCACTTTCCTGTCATCATCAAACCATGATTTGTTTTCATCAAAAATTACATCTCTACTCACAGAAAATCCTTTATTGGTTGGATTGTACAATCTATATCCTTTTTGGTTTTGATCATAACCAATGAATACACACTTCTCTGCCTTGGGATCCAATTTCCCTCTTACTTGAGAAGGAATGTGAGCATAGGCTAAGCATCCAAAGATTTTACAATGCTCTAGACTAGGTCTTCGTCCATTCCACACTTCATATGGAGTGGTTCCATCTAGTGACTTAGATGGAAGTCTATTTATGAGATATGTGGCTATAGACACAGCCTCTGCCCATAGGTAGTTTGGCAAGCCCTTTTCGTTGAGCATGGACCTTGCAGCTTCAACAATAGCTATGTTCCTCCTCTCTACTACACCATTGAGTTCGGGTGTATACCTTGTAGTGACTTCCCTTTTAATGCCTCTTTCATGCAAGAAGGCATCAAATTCAGAAGAGAAGTATTCTCCTCCACCATCTGATCTGAGTCTTTTCAAAGTCCTACCTGTTTGGTTTTCAACAAGAGCAATATACTTCTGAAAGCAATTAAACACTTCATCCTTGTGCTTCATGAAAAACATAATGGTCCACTTGCTACAATCATCTATGAAAGACACATAATATCTTGAGCCTGATATAGATGGCTCCTTACTTGGACCCCACACATCCGTGTGCACTAGATCCAAAGGATTTTGATACATATATCCTTTCTTATTGAAAGGTTGTCTATGATCCTTGCCGAGTTGACAAGCTTCACACTTATAAATCATGTGTTGCCTTGTGATATTAGGCAAACCAAGTACACTTTAGTCCCTGCAAATTTGTTTGAGTGTCCTCTCACCAATGTGAGCAAGCCTTTTGTGCCATATCTCCAACTCTGTTAGAGTTTGAGATCCATAGCTAAACAAAGCTATGTTCTTTGTATCTTCCACTTCAAAAGTGAAAAGCCTTCCTGTCTTTTCTCCTTTCGCAATCCTTCTAAAACCTTGCCTTGGGTCTTCAACATATGCTCCAAATCGGTTGAATCTAACCTGCAATCCTTTTTCAACAATCTGTCCAACACTTATTAAATTTTTGGTAATTGTAGGGACATATAAGACTTTGCTTAAGAGGTTCATATTCCCATCTGACGTCTTCACATTACCTATCTTCTCCACTGAGTGCCTTGTGTCATCTCCCGTTTGCACTTCATGCTTGTTATGAGGATCTTCCAAATCAGAAAGTAAAGCCACATTTCCTGCTACATGGTTTGAGCATCCCGAATCAATGTAAAATATGTGATCATCATCCTTACCCTTCTTCACTGATAGATTCATAATCAATAATGAATCTTCTTGACTTTGGTCCTCTGCATAGTTATTGTAATCTCTTCTTCCTCTATGGCCACTTTGATAGTTGTTGTTGTTGTAATTGTTGTTGTAGTAGTTGTTGTTATAGCCTCCATTGTACCTACCTCTATTTGATCCATAGCCACCTCTATTGAATCCTCTTCCTCTTGAGTTCCTCGGGTTCCTAAAACATTCTTCAGTAGTATGGTTAGATAAGCCACATATGTTGCAAGGTTGAGATGATTAGAATCTCCCCCTGCCTTGCTTTCCACCTCTGCCTCTTCCTCTAGCTCTTCCTCTACCTGCAAAGTTTGCTTGGAAAGAGCTACCTTCATCTTCATTCTTCCTATTCTTTGACCTGTCCTTGACCTTAGCTTTATCATAGTATAAGGCAGAAGTTTGATTACCTCTTGAGGACTCACCACCTTTGCTAATCATTGCTTCATGAGTGAAGAGTTGGCCCATGAGTGTGTTGAGGTCGGGTACATGCATATCCATGTATAAATCCATGGCTATTGTGAATGACTCCCACTTGTCGTCTGCTTTGATTCCATTCATGATTTGTCTTATGCTTCATCTCCGGATATGAATCCATATAGATTCCTCCCTTGAAGGTAAGCCTCCATCCTTAGAGACCATGCCGGGTAGTTGTTTCGATCCAATTTGTCAATTGTTGATGGAAATCCATCTCCCATGTTGCTTAACTATGCTCTGATACCACTGTGAAGAGAGATGGTGGATGCAATCCAAAGATGAGTAGGTGCCGCTACAACCAGCTTCACACCAGCCAACTGAGACTTCAAAGTTGATTAGTAGACCCTTTGAGCTTCCTAAATCCCCCAAAATATCAGCCAAGTACTTTGGAACATGTATCCCAAAAGTTTAAGTGAAGACAGACAAGTTGCGAAATGACTAGCTCCCAAAACTTGCTATTTTTGGACATACACCTGCTGAAAAAAATGCATAGTGCTCTCAACCTAGTAGGAATTAGACAAATTCCTTTTGGGCATAGCAAATAGACTTAGCAATCTTCCCAATCCAAGTTAAAACACTTCAAATGATGAACTAAGCATTGAGAACAAATTTTTACAAAGTTTGGAACATGCCCGCCATTCTCGGGGCTCTGCAGAGATAGACCAGTGAGCAGTAAATTGCAGATATCTTCAAAAATATTAATCCAATGACCTTGAAAATTTATATGCACAAACTAGACAGTAAGAATTATCCAATGCACATTAAAACACTGAAAAATGTTCAGTCAAACTCGAGATATGACCTTCTGAAGGTTCTGCTCTGAGTGAGTATAGTAGAGAACAAAACAGAGAAGTAAATGGTGATAGATGTATAGATTCACATATGATTACAACCACATTGGCAATGAATCTTTGCACAATGGGAGTAGAATGATGGAGCTATGGAGTAAGCTCTTCAATCTCTACAAAATGACATGAAGTGGTCACGTACAAGGCTTGCTAATCGCCTCTTCCTTCTTGCTCCTTTTATACCTATTCTTGGAGGGAGTTTTGAATTCGAATTCGAATGGCTCCACCTAAAAGTGATCCCCAAAGTTAGGAGATATTCCCTCAGCTCAAAAATTCATGATTTTGGTAGTTAGAGCCACGAATTTGCTTTTTACATCATGCATGAGGTAAGCCATCCTTTTCCTTTTTTCTTTTTTCAAATATAAGAGATAAAAATGAACTCTTTTACAAGAGGTGTTCACATGACTACATATGTGACTTACAAATGAGGATAATATCAAGCATATAAAGCATGTAGGCTTGGGTAAAATGCACCAACAAAGCCTGACTCTTGACCATACACCTTGCCATCTCCATGAGTGACATGTTCTTATGTTGAGGAACTCCATTCTGTTGAGGTGTATATGGCATTGTACAATGATGTTTTATCCCACATTCAACTAGAAATGCATTAAAATCAGAAGACATATATCCCCCCTCCCGATCAGAACGGAGGGTGCCCATTTTACATGCTGACAGATTTTCAGCCAAAACCAAAAACTGTTTGAAGCACATGAACACTTTGGACATTGCCTTCAATGGATATACCCATGCATGCCTGGAAAAATCATCGATGAAAGTCAGGAAGTAAAGATAATTTCCAAAAGAAGGTGTCTACATAGGACCACAAACATCACGATGTACAAGCTGCAATTTTTGAGTAGCCCAAACTGAACCATCTTTTGGAAAGGAGGAACGTTGCATTTTGCCCAAAATACAGCCTTCACAAACATTTTTCCAGGTGCCTCAGGTTTGGGCAAAGAGGACATAGGTTTTTATTTCTACACGTGTAGCAAACTAGCAAAAAATTTAGATGACCAAAGCGTGCATGCCAAAGCTTTGCATCTGACATAGCCTGAGAATCATGTACTGCACATGCCAAATCATTTACAGATGTTTCATAGCCTATGAGCTTATACAGCCCATGACATAAAATGCCAGAAGCAATAATCACATTGCCATTTGACAGATCATGAACTGTACATCTGTCACTAACAAATTTCACAATCAAGCCAATCTTGGCTAATGCAAAAACTAATAAAAAAAATTTCTTGATCCCTGGCACAAACAAAGAATCTAACAAAGTGAAAGAACTAACATCAAAAGTAGTCAAAATGATCTTACCAACTCCCATAATAGGATAAGAGGAGTTGTTGGTGCATGTAATAGTATTCCCTGTAGAGGCAGGCTCGAGTGAAGAGAAGAAATTGTGCTGCGAGGTAATATGTTTGGTCGCCCCACTATCAAAGTACCAAACATTTGATTCTACTACATACATGCACTGCTCATGAGAAGAAGGGTCAAAACTGCAAATAGTAGTAAACACACATTCTTCTTTCTGCACAAGATTAGTAGAATCTATTTTTGGTGTAGAGGCCTCTGCAACAACCATTCCAGCCTCTTTCTTCTTTGTCTCTTTAGCAACCAGTTTTGGACAGTTCTTTATGATATGATCATTTCCTTCACAGTACTTGCAAAACAATTTCTGCTTTTCTGATTTCTTTTCATCTTTGTCTTCCCTCTTCAATTGTGTAGAATTAGCAAATTTCTGCTTACTACTTGAAGAGCACCATTTTCCTTTGCCCTTTTGACTAGCCATGAAAGCTTGATCTGCAACATGCATAATGGACCTGTTTTGCCTGGACTGATCCTCTTGCAACAGAACGGAGACTAACTCCTCAAATGACAAGGCATTTGGACTGCATTTCATCATCAACCGAAGAGTAGAAGAAAAACTCTAATATGAATGAGGAAGACTATTCAGAACGGTCTGCATAAGTGAGCTACCTAGTATAACCTCATCAACAAAAATCAATTGTTCCTTCAAGTCTTTGATCTTTGTTAGAAAACTATCCATAGAATCACCTTCATTCATGTGCTCACTCTCCAACTGTTTTTGGAGGTAAGCAACAGAAGCCTCATTCCTAGCTTGGTACAATGTGGTAAGTGTATCCCAAGCATCCTTAGTTGTTTTGCAAGAGTGAATGTGAGGAATAATGGCGTGTTTTATAGACAAAGCTATCAATGCATGTGATTGTGCATCTCTGCCATCCCAACAAATTTGCTTTGCAATAGGTGCAGCAGAAACCGTAGCACGAACAAGAATATGCAAAATATCATAATCTTCGGCACCTCCTGTGTCAGCTTCAGTACCTGCAGTTGTAACAATTGCAGGTGTGATCGGATGTTTTTCAACACCCTACACAATGTTCCACAGTCCTTTTGCAACCAATACATTTCGCATCATATAAGCCCACGACGGGTAGTTGGTACCATCCAACTTATCCTCCACAGCCAACATACGAAATACATCACTGTTTCAGCCATGGCCGGTGACTAAAATACCTTGATGCAAAAAAATGATTGTATGTCAAAAAGTTGAACAGAACTACATAGATAAATTCTACTAAACATGTAGCAGACTTCGAGATGCTTATACTGACGAACCAAAACTGGTATATACCTTTGGCACAAAAAGACAAAATAGCCTGGACAAGCACTGTGATAGTGCATTTGAAGGTCGAAACGAGCTCAGATTGTGATTTCGGCACCAAACACACTGAGTATGCTCACCAAAATTTGTGTGATTCTGAGATTGCAATCGGAGAGGTGTCGACGATGCCCTAGATGAAGCAGCGACCTGCTCTGATACAAATTGTTGGAGTTAGACGTCTGCAAAAGCACGCGAATAGCACACGGAAGAAGAAGAAGAAGAAGCTTGGAGCTCAACACACAATACTGAATATAAATTACCACTAGAATGTACAAAGATAAGTAGTGCATTAGGGCAATAGGCGTATATACAAGCTGGGGGAAAAAACATCCTAAAGAGGGAAAAAATTTCCCCGATGGTCCTAGTGTGTTCACACACATCACTACCTAAATATATCAACATAATGCATGTACCATTTAATATTATAATGTCTTCAATACCTATCCTCTATAAGTAATTATTTTGTAAAGAAAAACCACACAACCAATTCAAGTGATAAGGGCCATCGGAGGTTTTTGGATGACCCCATTTGCTTGAATTGGTTGTACCTTTTCACATGTGTTGCATAAAGATTAAACAAAAAAGAGACAACCTATTCAAGCGATTAGGGAAGTCAGAGAACCTCTGATGGCCCTTATCGCTTGAACTGGTCGTGTCTTGTATCTCCTCCAATTTTTTCCATTTTGTAATATTCCTTCCCTTAAATTCTATGTATAGCTTGTTAATCACTAAAATGAAGAATTTCGGCATCTTTATATATATCCTTCATCATCCACATTTGTACATTAGTTTTTACTTGTTCTGTCTAGGAGGAAGTCTTTGAACAACAAAAAAATTCCAAGACCAATGATATAAGGCATAACAAAGCCAATATGAATATGAAGAGTGCATACATAAAACAAAGAGTGACAAAAATATTTAGTACTCAATGTCTTTGTTTTCAACCAAGAGAAAATATTATCATTTTTGGTGGGAAAGGAAGGGCAAGAGTGGTTACATTCTTAAAGGTTGGAACTTGATCACTTTGGGTGGCAAGCAAGTAATGCAATATAGTCTTTTTTGTGATCTAATGTTTTCCATTGCACCATCAATTGAGAATGTGAACTATGGTGAAACCTCATCAAGGTACTCTAGAATCTTTCTAACATTTTTAAGTTTCCAATTTGCAATGTCAATTATTTTCCTATGTTGGAAATTTGCATGCATCAGTAATTCTAATACAAATTGTGGAGAGTTTAGTTTCCAAGCTTTTCTTCCAACTTCTTTAGTCATATGATAACACTAGAGATTGTCAAGATATTTGATATGAAATAGAAAGAAAATGAATGCATGATAACACTAGAGATTGTCAAGATATTTGATATGAAATAGAAAGAAAATGAATGTCATCTTTCATCTTGCACAAAAAACTTGTACTTGTTGATTGATCAAGAGACGCCCAATCTAATGAAGAGATGCAAGCAGTAGGTAGGTGTACAAGATTTCCATATGCATTCCTTCCGCAGCGAACGTGATATTCTACAAAATAGAAAAATAATTGAATGTTATTGAAAAATGTAAAATATTTGTCTGCATAGTCATCATGAAGAACTTTAAATGTTCTTGTTAAACATTCGACATGTTGCCACCCTTGAACATTGGAAGGAAAAATATATGCAATACAAAAAAAGATATCTTGTAAAACAAAAACAATTGAAAATTATTAAAGAGCATTGTTAAACTTCACTTACAGTATGATTGGAAATCCAAATGATTGTTTAGCACCAGATCCTTAGCATTGTACAAATTTTGAACTCTTGCAAACTAGCCATGTCTTCTTAATTTGAATATGAGAATATGACCTTCCGAATGGTTTTTTGTATCATCTCTTTCAGCTCGCTTCACTTTATGGGCACCTCTGCAAGTAGGAAGCATAGTCACGCAATCATTTATCTACACAGAAAGAGGTTTCCATAAGAAATCCTCTTTTTTGTTGTAAACTTGACATGAGGCTACATGATTGGAAGGACGCCAAAAAGTAGAAGCCATTCGAACACTCAGAGAAATAATAGAGAAAGCTCAAAGTGGGAAACAGAGACTCACAAACTTCACGACTATTTATAGATAGAAAAACTTGATGTACACATGAAAATCGAGACTCACAAACTCTTGATTTGATGTATCCAGTGTGTCCAAAAATCATTGAATTTTGTGAACCCAAAAATATTTTGTATCTTCAAAGATCTTTTCTCTCTTGGGAAATCTAAAGATTTTCATTGTATGGTGTGCAAAAATATACATTTCTGTATGAAAACAAAAAATTATACATGGAGTACAAGAAATTCCATCGCCTTAGCGACGCTTTTAAAGAATATCTACAAAACAAAGCCTTTCTTTGTAGGATTAAAAGAGACAGGAATGTTATATTCTTGTACACATGGAAAGCCCCTATTTGTTGGTTTCCTTAATCTATAATTAGCAAAGGGCCCCTTTTCAGCCGTTTTTCACCCTAATGAGCAAAAGATTTAAGATATAGTTCATTTTCTAATATGTACTAATGTGAAAGAGTTACAAAATTTTATGGGCCATTGTGGCTACTATAGAAAGTTTTTCTACAATTGTTTTGACATAAGAAAGTGTTTTTATGTGTTATTGACTAAGTTTGAATGGTATGAGGAATGTGAGAAAGGTTTTAAAGCTTTAAAGACTTGTTTGGTTACAACTCCTATTTTGAAAACTCTCCAATGGTATTTGATGTTTTGTGTCTATTGATATGTTTCAATAGTGATGTGTGTGAACATGCTTAGGAGGCTCCTTGCTTGGTCCCCACACATCTGTGTGGACAAGCTCCAAGTAATCCTCATGCATACATCCTTTCTTTGAGAAGGGTAACCTGTGAGATATACCAAACTGACATGCACCACATTTATAGATCATGTGTTGCTTGGATACATTAGGTATCCCAATCACACATTGATCTCTACATATTTGCTTTAAGGTTCTCTCACCAATATGACCTAATATTTTATGCCAAATCTCAAGTTCTGATAATGTTTGATCCTTATAATTATAAAGTGCAATATTCCTTGTATCTTCAAGTTCAAATGTAAATAATACACCTGTCTTTTCTCCCTTGGAAATTCTCTTGAATCCATGTTGGAGATCCTCCACAAATGCTCCATATTTGTTGAACCTAACCTGCAAACCCTTTTCCAGAATTTATCCAACACTCATCAAATTCTTGGTGATTGTAGGTACATAAAGAACTGTGCTCAATAGATTGATGGAGAGTGTTAATCTCCAAAAGAACAAGCTATCATTGATGTTAGACCACCTCTATATCAAGAATAACTTTAAACTTCAACCAATTTTGGAAGACAAGTACCAAACTATCAAGACTTTAGCTAACTGTGAAGAAAATCACTTTACAGGGAAGTCTGCTGCACATTACTCACTCATTAACTAATCAATTGTGTAGAAATTCTGATGAAACTTTGTAGAACTATTGATTCGTCATTACTTCAAGTATTTTGAAGTATTTACAAAACTAATGTACATATGTTTATAGAACTTTTCTTCGTGAACCTTCACTTCACTTCATGAAGTTAGACTTCAATCTTTTCTTCATATCTTCATTTCTAAGCTTCATATAATCACCAATTATTGATTTTCTTGCTCCAACAACTCCCCCTCAATCATCAATTGTGATTACCTGCATCTTCTTTATTCTTGCCATATCTTTAAACCTCTGCAACTTTGGTCCATCCAAGCTCTTTGTCATCATATCTGCAAGTTGATCTTTTGTAGGAGTATGTATAACTTCTATTTCTTTATCAACAACCTTCTCTCTCAAAAAATGATATTGAATCTCAATATGTTTAGTTCTAGCATGGAATACATGATTTGCTACCAAATATAAAGAACTCATATTGTATCCACAAATGATAGGAGTACTCTAAACAATATCAAAACTCTTCATAAGAGTCTTTAACCATATTACTTCCTTTGCAGCTTCTACCATGCCTTTGTATTCTGCTTCTGTAGATGATAAAGCAACTGTGTGTTGCTTCTTAGAGCACCATGAAATTAGCTTATCTCCCACATAACACAAGTATCCATGTGTTGATCTTCTATCATCAGAATTACCTACCCAATCTGCATCACTGTATATTTTGACTCTTGTATCTGAAGTAAATCCATAGTACAAAGCTTCTTTAAGTGTTCCCTTGATGTACCTAAGTACTCTTTCTCCTGCAATCCAATGTTCCTTTCTAGGACAATGCATGAATTAAGATAGAACTCCAACTGCATATGATAAATCCTTGTTAATGTAGCATAAATCAAGCTACCCACCAAACTCTGATAAAGCTTCATATCTTTGAATTCTTCTCCTCCATATCAACTCAATTCATGATTCACCTCCATTGGAGTTGGTGGTATCATGCAATCTTCCATTTTAAATTTGGTTAGCAAATTTTTCAGATACCTTTCTTGAGTTACATATACTCCATGTTGAGTATATGAAATCTCCATTCCCAAAAAGAATGACAAATTTCCCAAATCACTAATTTTTAATTCTTTCTCAATCTACTTTTTAATCATGTGTATACCTTTGTCATCTGTTCCTATAAGTATTATGTCATCAACATAAATACAAACATAAATAAATCCATCCTCACTTGCTTTGACTAGCAAGCTATTATCTGCCTTTGATGCTTGAAATCCAAGTTCCTTTAAGAACTTTACAGGCCTATAATTCCATGCCCTTGGGGCTTGCTTCAAACCATACAAAGCTCTCTTGAGCTTACACACATGATTTGGATACACTTGACCTTTGAAACCATCTAGTTGTTCCATGTAGACTTCATCTGAAATATAACCATTTAAAAATGCATTCTTCACATCTAATTGAGATAATTTGCAACCTTTGCAAGCAGCAATTGCTATGAGAGTCCTTATGGTTTTCATCTTTGCAACAGGACTATAAGTTTCATCATAGTCCATACCATATGTCTGTGCATATCCCTTTACAACAAGCATGGCTTTGTACCTAGATACACTTCCATCTGCAAACCTTTTTGTTTTATAGACCCATCTACATCCAATGATCTTTGGACTATTTGGTTTAGGAACCAAATCCCATGTGTCATTTTCCATTAATGCATCATATTCTTCATGCATAGATTTTTTCCAATTCTTCTTTCCTTTGGCTTCATCATATGTGAATGGATCTTCATCTACTTTTAACATATAAGCATAATCTTTAGTAGTCAAGAATGAAGTATCATAGCTATACCTTGTAGGTTGCCATTTGTGCCTAGATGACCTTCTGAGTTCTCCACTTCTTGAAGTTTCTTGTTCATCATATTCTAGATCAAACATTGGCCTTTCTTCTACTTCAACTTGTCCTTCATTACTCTCTTCTTCATCACATATTTGAACCCTTGTTTTACCGTTCTTTTGATTTAAAATATCTTCATCACCTGCATGAACATTAAGTGTACGTGCATACCAAGTACCTTGCTCATCAAATGTAACATCCTTAGACACAAGGAATTGCTTTGTGGATGGACTCCACAACCTATAACCCATCTGCTTGTCATCATAGCCAATGAATACATACTTCTCTGCTTTAGGTTCCAATTTATGCCTCAATTGAGATGGCACATATGCATATGCCAAACATCCAAATATTTTACAATGATCCAATGTAGGTCTCTTACCCCACCAAGCTTCATATGGTGTCATACCCTGCAAGGGTTTACATGGTAACCTATTGACCAAATATGTGGCTGTGTTTACAGCCTCAACCCACAAATAATTAGGACAATTTCTCTCCTTCATCATTGATCTTGAAAACTCAACAAGAGTTCTGTTTCTTCCCTCTGCTACCCCATTTTGTTGAGGAGAGTACCTGCAAGTAACCTCTCTCTTTATACCTGCATTCCATAAATAATCATTGAATTCATTTGAAAAATACTCTCCCCCTCCATCTGACCTTAACCTCTCCAATCCTTTCTGCATATGCATGATAGTGTTTGAATGTATTAAACACTTTTGACTTGTCTTTGATCACATAAATTGTAATCCACCTCTTAGCATCATCAACATATATGACATAATATCTTAAACCATTTATACTAAAGTCATTTGAAGGACCCCACACACCTGTATGTACCAATTCAAGTCTTTCAGAATACATAAAACCATGCTTAGAATAAGATTGCTTGTGAGCCTTACCTAATTGACATGCCTCACATCTATATGTCATATGTTGACCTGCAACATTAGGCAATCCAAGTATTGAACCATTGTTAACCATATCTTTGATACCTCTTTCATTAAAGTGTCCAAGTCTTTTATGCCAAAGATCCAATTCAGACACCTTTTGCTCTCCATATGTGAACATAGCATGTCCAATATTACCTTTTATCTTTAATGTGAAGAGCCTTCCTTCCTTCTTTCCTATAACAATTTGTTTATACCCTTGACTAGGGTCTTCAACATAAACTCCATCATTAGTGAAACTTACCTCGTATCCTTTTTCCACAATTTGTCCTACACTAATCAAATTCTTTGGAATTGTAGGAACATACAAAACCTTACTCAAGAGAATACTTCCATCTTTGGCTTTAATTGAACCAATTGACTTCACTTTGTGCTTTGTATTGTCACATGTTTGAACTATGTGATTGATTGCCTCATAATCTAGATCAGTCATCAAAGCAATGTTTCCACTCAGATGATTGCTACATCCTGAGTCAATATAAAATACTCTCATGTCTTCATGTGAGGCTTCACATGTTGCATTCATAATAAGAGTTGAATGTTCTTTCCCATCTGATGCATAATTGTAGTAAGTGTTATTATAGGATTGATTTTGGAAGTTTCTTCCTCCACTTCTTCCAAAAGAATTCCTACCACTTCTACCTCCGAAGTTTCCTCTCAAATATCTGCCACCTCTTCCTCTTTGATTAAAATTCTGATTAAAATTACCATTGCTTTGATTATTATGCCAACAATCATGAGATAGATGATTGATCTTACCACATATCCAACAAGCTCTAACATTATCTTTGTTATTTCTACCTCTTCCTCTATTTCTGCCACTTCCTCTTCCTCTCAGGAAGTTTGCTTGACTTGAAGTACCTTCATCTTCAACTGATTATTGTTTTCCTTTACTAGCTTTCTTCTTGTCTTTAGAATACATTGCATGACCTGTACTCTTATCAACATCTCCTTTGATATCATTCTCAAAAGTTAGCATATGTCCTAACAATTGATTCAAATCAGGAGTGAAATGATCTAATGAAAGTTCTGTAGACAATATAAAAGGCTTCCACTTCTCATCTCCTCTTAGCCTTGTGAGAATTTGTCTTACCAACTTACTTCATCAACTGCACCTAAAGAATCAGCAATGTCTTTCATCTTTGTCACATAATCAGATATTGATTGTGAAGCCTTCTTCTTGAATGTAGTAAATTCTGCCCATAGTGAAGCTTTCCTTGATTTGGTTGTATTCTCAAAATGCTCTTCCAAATCATTCCATATGTCGCTTGCACTCTCAAGTCCTCTAATATGAGGAAGCAAATAATCATTCACTCCCATGTAGATTATGCTCCTTGCTTGAGCATCCTTCTTCATCCAAATCTTTATATCTGCAAGCTCCTCCCTAGTTGGAACACTAGGATCTTTGAACTCTGACTTTTCTTCCTCTCCTGTGATGTATCCCATCATATATTTTCTCATAAGATGAGCTTCCATTCTCATAGACCAAGCTGGATAGTTCTCTCTATCCAACTTCTCAATTTGGAGACTATCTCCCATCCTTTCTTCACCTGTACTATCAAATCTTTAATCCTTATAAGGAATGAATGTACCTTAGCTTCAAAGTTTGCTCCTTATGATCCTTTTTATTGCCTTTATGTGTCTCCCTTCAGTTTTTCTTTCACACTTTATCCTTTTGAATCTTCAAGGTTTGAAATTTGTATATCTGCAGTAGTCGTGGTCTTCCTATTCCTCAATCTGATAAATCCTGCTCTGATACCACTGATGGAGAGTGTTAATCTCCAAAAGAAAAAGCTATCCTTGATGTTAGACCACTCTATATCAAGAATAACTTTAAACTTCAACCAATTTTGGAAGACAAGTACCAAATTGTCAAGACTTTAGTTAACTGTGAAGAAAATCACTTCAGAGGGAAGTCTGCTACACATTACTCACTCAGTAACTAATCAATTGTGTAAAAATTCTGATGAAACTTTGTAGAATGTGTTGCCTAAAGTTTTTGCAACTCCTCCAAGTTAAAACACTTCAAAAGCATAAGTATATTATGAGAAATGATCCAAACAATCTACCTATGTCTAAAACTGCCTTCTTGTAGAGTCGACTTTCACACCTGCAACTTCTAACACAAACTTCTCCCAAACTAAAACCCGTTTAAGCGAATGCTTTTAGCCATAGATGGCTTACCTTCCAACTTAGATTTTGACTCTTCATTTGTATAAAACTTTACACTGTGCACTGAGATCTGATCAATTCTTTGATCATAGAGATTGCACCTGTTTCAGAAGACACTCAACACTTTCTCACATCTAGATGTTCCTACACAAAATTCTCTCAACATGTTTGCAATTAGGCTCTTAAAGTTTAACCATAGATAGATTAACTATGGATTTAGATGTATACAAAAGGATTTCTGATATAATCAAACACAAAAGGAGAACTGGAGAAAAGATCGATGTGCAATTCTCTGAACATTCTTTCTATTCAACTCATCATACATCTGATGGATGATACACACAATACTCATAATCTATTCTTCTCTATCTCATCTATATTTCATCTTACTTATCTAATACGACCATATACATGTATATATATATATATATATATATATATATATATATATATATATATATATATATATATATATATATATATATATATATATACATATGAGTATTGATTTGTCATTACTTCAAGTATTTTGAAGTATTTACAAAACTAATGTACATATGTTTATAGAACTTTTCTTCCTGAACCTTCACTTCACTTCATGAAGTTAGACTTCAGTCTTTTCTTCATATCTTCATTTCTAAGCTTCATATAATCACCAATTGTTGATTGTCTTGCTCCAACATAGATTTCTATTCCCATCAGAGGTTTTAACACTTCCTACCTTGACCACTCAATGCTTGGTGTTATCACCTATTTGTACTTGGTGCTTTCCCTTGGGTTGCCCAATGTCAGAGAGAAGAGCTACATTGCCTGCCACATAGTTTGAACAACCTGAGTGAATATAAAAGAGGTTTTCATCATTCATACCTTGCTTTGAAGTCATATTCATAATCAGAAGGGAATCCTCTTGATCCTCTGTGTAATTGTTGTAGTCTTTCCTTGATTTGTAGCCTCCTTGGTAGTTATTGCTGTAATTGTTGTTGTATTTGTTGTTGTAGCTTTGAGTATGATTGAATCTTCCTCTTGATTGTGAGTAGCCACCTATTTGATATCCTCTTCCTCTCTGATTCTTGAAGTTCCTATAGCACTCATCTGTAGTGTGATTAGACAATCCACATATATTGCAAGCGGAAGAGTTGAAAGGTCTCCCCCTACCTTTCTTACCTCCTCTGCCCCTACCTCTTGAGTTCCTACCTCTTCCTGCATATTTAGCTTGAGAATTGGTACCTTCATCTTCAATCTTTTTGCTTTTCCCTTTGTCTTTAGGCTTACCTTTATCTATGTATAGGGTAGAAGATTTATTACCTCTTGATAGTTCTCCATTTTTGTTGAGCTTGGCTTCATGGGTAAAGAGTTTCCCCATGAGTGTGGTAAGATGTGGAATCTACATGTCCGTGTATAAGTCCATGGCAGTTGTGAAGCTTTCCCATTTATGATTTGCCTTGATGACATTGATCACTTGTCTCACAATTTGCTCCTCTTCAATATCCTCTCCTATGCTTGCCAATTGATTAGCTACATCTTTGAATTTGGTCACATATCCTGAAACACTTTGCTTGGGTTGCTTCCTTTGAGTGGTAAACTCAATCCACAATTGATTCTTTCTTGCTCTTGTATTAGAGGAAAAATATGAAGATAATGTATCCCAAGTCTCTTGGGACGTTTTACAGTTCCTAATGTGTGGAAGAAGGAAGTTAGAGAAAGAGTTAAGTAAGTATGACCTTGCTAATGCATCTTTGGCACACCATGAGTTGAGTCTTTCAAGACCCTCTCTTGTAGGTTGTCCTTTGCTTTTGAAAACTGGCATCTCTTCATCTCCTGATATGTATCCATAGAGAATCCTTCCTTCCAAGTATGTCTTCATCCTCAAGGAACATGCTTGTTAATTGTTCCTGTCCAATTTATCAATAAAAGAAGGGAAACCATGTCCCATTTTACCTCAAATTGCTCTGATACCACTATTGGGAAAGATGGATGGACACCTCAAGAAATGAGTTCGTGCTGCTAATCCCTACTTTGTACCTATCCTGTTTTACTTCAAAGTTGTGTTGTAGGCCGTTTTATCTTTCTAATGACACTAAATAAGTGCCTATGTGCTTTGGAGATTATGCTTCAAACAATTTTATCAAAATAGATAAGTTTGCAACTAGCTAGTGATAAAAAAGTTGCTATTTTGGTATTGACACCTGCTAGATTTTTTGCTCAGTACTCAGAGTACAGTAGCAATTAGAAAAATTCCTTCTGAGGGTATCTGATTAGCTTAGAGAGATATTGATTCCAAGTGGAATAACTTAAAATGATAGACTATACTCTGATCAATGTTTTTAGCAAGTAGAAGCTTACCCCTGATATTTTAGGAACTCTACAGAGTATGACCAATGACCACTTCGAGACAATTTTCTCCCAATTGGCTAAATGAAACTTTTTCAAACTTTGATAGGTTGTAGTAGACTTTGATTTGGTTCCAACAAGATATAGATCTTTGAAAATGATGGATAAATGAATGAGATATGCGCATTCACAAGTATAATGTAGGCTATAGTGTAATCCTCTCAACTACATCAAATGATCAACAATATGCTCAGTAATTGGGGGCACAATGGCCACAAGTTTACAAGTCTCTTTTATAGAGTGATTCTTCAAGTTTGAATTTGAAATTCAAATGGATGCTCTACTTAAAAGTACTCCTCTAAGTTAGGAGCAACTTTAACAAGCAAGATTTGTAGCTTTTAGATCTCCAACCTCCATGAGATATATGGACTTACAATATTCCTTCATGTCAAAAAGACTTTTACAAAAAGTTAATGGTAAAAGCTCATAAGCAATGGTTCATATGGTCCTTCCATTGTTTGCTCAAAAAAACTCCTTCAATGCTTAGCTAAGTATGAAGGCTTAGCATTTACACCAACAAGACGAGACACCAGTAGTGCCCATTCTTTCTGACTTAGTTCTGTAGTATATGGCATTGGATGGTCATCATATTCTTCTATAGCTAGCTCCCTTATTAGTGAATGAACGATTGGGTGACAGTCTCGTCAGTAGCCATCTTAGATGGTTTCACTACTCGTGTCCCCAACTTCTTTGCTTTTTCTAACTGTGCTCTGACCTCTACTATGATTTTATCTTTCTCTTCATGTTGTACTTTACTAGCCTTGAGCTCGTTTTCCACTGCCACTTTAGCTTCGCAAGTGATCCTTACCTGATCAGCATCTTCCCTGCATTGCTCCGTGTATTTTTGCACCGCTTCTTTCCACTTAATTCCCATGTTTTGTTTTTCGCTTTATATTTGGCTTCTAACTCAACCTATTTCCTTTGCTCTTGCTTTAGTTGATCTTCCATTGCTAACAACTTTGCTTTCAATTCTTGTTACCCTGTTTCTTCTGTGATAGTGCCTTCGAACAATTGATTTGATAGAATAGAGTTCAGTAAATCTTTGTTCCTTGTTCGTAGATTGTATGCTTCATCCATACACACTTTAATCTAATTTTCTAATAGATTGCTACGGTTTGTCATTCCTATTTTTTCCGCTTCATATGTTCCCTCTTTCTTTTTCAATGTCCTTACTTCAATTTGAAGTTCTGAAACAAGTGTAGTTACCTCTTTGAATTTTTCTTTGGGCAGTGTGATTGCATTCTTCAGTCTTCTTTGCAAGTTCCTTCTGAATCTTTATATTCGTTACTCAAAGTTCCTCGCTTATGGTTTGGAATCGACTTTTGGATTCAAATAGTTTTTCCTTTTCTTTTTCTTTCATCCATCAATAGGGTTTGGGCAATCATTGTTCTGTCAATAATGTTTCTAACTATAGGCTTCAGTTGGTTCACATCTACATTCAGCCATGTTTGTGATATGAGTGGTTCTTCACCCGTTCACACATCTTTACCTTGCACAACATGTTTCTTGATGTGGCTGCTTGATATGCAGTTGCACTCTTGGCTCAGCCTTCTCGATGGTGTTTGTTGTTTCTTGTGCTTCTTGTTCCTCAAACGGAACTTTTTGGGAATCGACCCCCACATCCAAAGGTGATGGTTCAGCAACCACTGAGATTGGTAAGGTAGGTTCTTGTTCATCTTGTACTTCATCGACGTCTTGTGCTTGCTTGGGATGTATAACTGTTCTAGACTTGGGAGGTGATACTTCCTTGAGAGATATCCTTTTTTTCTCATTCAATTGAATGGTGTGTCCTCCTTCCTGTGGTTCTTCAATCATAGACTAGGCTTGTGCCCTCTGTTCACTTTCCTTTTCCACTTGATGTTGTACTTGATTCAACTCATCCCAGTCTTCTCCCGCATGCTCATCCATGTGGATATCAGTATTGAGTGTATCATGGTCCTGGGATGATTCATCTTCTGAGCTTGAATCATTTAACCCCAATTCTTTATACCTTTCTTGTTGTGATATATTCTTGGCTGCTTGTGATGGTCTTTGTTGCTTAGTTGACTGGTGGTGATGGTGTCCTTCTACCGTAAGGTTGACTTAACCTCTCATATAAACATGTGTGGCTACTAATGCTATGGATAGATCCATTCTTGTAATGGTTGGTGTTGTCGTTAATGGTACCTTTGGAAGTTCATGCGTCCTCTTGGACTGCAGGGTTTCGGATGCTTCTGCCACTCGATCTTGTTTTGCACCTCTCATGGTCGTTCTTGAGCTAGTGCCAGCTTCCTCCGTTATTGCAACACCTTTCCTCTTCTTTGATACAGTGGCAGCTTTTACATATTTTGACATTTCAGTCATTGATATCATAGGTTGTAAACATTTTTTCATGTCTAATGCCTTATATATAAGCAATCTCAAAGCAGAGCTACCATTTAAGAACTTCTTGTGTCCCCACTATTTTTTGGCTTCAAATATCCGCTCTTGAACGTATGGGGTTGACTGGATTTGGTTACCAATTTTCCTGACTGCATGGAATAATAATTGTACTACCACTTTCTGTGGAGATGTGTATCGATGCATATTTGGAATGCAAAAGTGTTGGTGCACAAGTCGTACTTCATCTTCAATATCAACTCTATTAATGTCCAAGAAGGTTCTTTTCTTAGCCTCATGACATTCATCCTTGAGACCAGTGAGACCATCCTTGGTCCAACCAAATGTTGTCTTGATCAGCTCATGAGTGAATCGAATAGTCTGTGACTCTCTATTGCGATCTAATACCATAGATTCAGGGATAGATGGCTTGTCTAGTGCGAGATGCAAAGTATTCATGACTTGTGTACACCTTTGAAAGTCTGGTTTGTAGATAGGAAGGTTCAAATAAGCCTCAATTCCAGCTTGTGTCCATACATCCACAGTCCTTGGCATTTCGTGCAAAATTTGAAAATCTTGAGTCATCACCGGGAATTGATGCTCTCTATCTATGATCTTAATAGTGATAAGGAACAAGTTCTCGCTCGTGGGATTGTCATCTCTGAACCAGCAGCCTCAAGCCTTAGTAACCGATTCTAGGGGAAACTCCAGTATTTTAGCCTCATGTGTGGTTTCATAATCAAAGGAAGTCTCCTTCGTAGCTTTGGAGTTAGAGAAAGCCATCTGCATTTGAATGATTCAAATGGTTAGTGCCAAGCTTGGGGGTGATTGGTTTCGGTGTTGCGATCGTTCACTCTGTGTGTTGTGTCCCCACTCACAGAGTGTATAAGGAACATAGTACCTAATCTTTTTATAAACCTATATATTTTTTCTTAAGCTACAGTGAAAAAAAAACATTAGTGACATAGCCGAGGCAATTTTATTTTTGTTATTATTATTTTATAGTACAAGTTGTTTCCTATTCCACCCAAGGGAAATGTGTGTACTTAGTAGTACAGAGATGGTACTGTGTCGAATGCATGGCCTTGTAATGTGGCCCTATTATGCTTACTTGAGGTGCATTGGACTCAACATGATTGCAAGAAGAATTTTCAGCTCTGATCAATGGAGATGTTATTCTTGACTTTGGAATCCACATTTTCCTAGCGTTGGTGCTTTGAATGTCCTTCTAGAATCTCCTTATGTTTTTTGGAGGTAATTGGTTTTGCTATACTTTCACTCTCCACTTGTATTGCTGCTCAATAGGAACTTCCGTTTGTTCTATTAGTGGCATCTGCTTCATGGGAGTTCTTTGTCTCCTAGAAGGTTGCCTATATTGCCTTCGATCTCTAAGTAGATTTGTTGGATGTGCCTTGGTGATCTTGATTGTTGTCTTGGGTATCCATATTTGATTCCTTGAAGTTTGAGCTTCCCTTAATTTCTTTGGTATCCACACTTGCACCATATGTGTGGACCTATCTTTGATCGAGTAGTCAGGTCGATGTTGGCTTCGACTAAATTTCGTTTGATTCTCTTTTGCCTAGTTTTTATAGTTGTCTAATTGATCCTTGCGTATCCATATTTTCCGCATTCTTTTTTTCACTGGTGGACGAAGTGGTGGAAATTTTGTTTTTGGTTGTGGGACTCCTAGTCGCATGTCCATAATAAGATCCTCACGTATTCCATCAGATTGGCTAAATTGAGATGAAGGGCTTAGTTGAGTACCATGTGTAAGGATAGTAGGGGTTCTTTGGCTTAAGTCAAAAGTGGAAACTAGTTGATTAGGGTTTGGCAATGGTATAAACTCACATGCAGGCATACATTCATTTTCGTTACACTTCTGACATACCATCTTTAGAGGCTTCTCATCTAGTAGGCTAAAGACTTCTCTGTGTTCAATCTTAGCAGATACGTAGCGTAGCCTAAGGCTAATTGGATTGTCACCTCAAATTCGTATATCCCATCTTGACCTAACAACAATTCCTCCAATAGGTCATCATCTTTGCAGATTATAAGCTTTTGATGCATTCAATTGTTACCCAAGTGTAAAGATAGAATAACTTCTCCTAAGCATTCAATGGTGTTTCCTCCTATGCCCATCATGTATGCCTTAGTTGGGTTAAGTGGTGCATTTAATTGCCTAGCTAATGAAAATCTTATGCAACTAATGCTACCCCGGTATCAATCAATGCATCCACTAAGTGGTATTCCTCAATTCCTACTCCTAGATTTAGGTAGGGTTGCTTGACTTATCATCCTACAATTGTAGTTTCTGCTGCCCTATAGTTGGCCATAGGTATTGGCTCCTCTCCTTGTCAATATCTTTCATCTCTTTATCTCATCCATTCTTTTCACTTTCGTATGCATTCTAATGCTTCAAGTCTCTCTTCTTCTCTAATTCTCTCATCCTCTTCCCTTCAGTTCTTTGCCTTTAGAAGTCTATTTATTATCTCATATGTTAAGGGTTCTAAATATTTCTTCACACAACAGACACTTATATAATTTGGTAGAATTTCTCCATCTAGGGTGGCTAGGTTTACTGTTCCACTGGTAGAAATACGGTTGATTACCAACGGTCCATGTCCTCGCTTTTGCAATTTTTTTGTGTTAAGTGTATACCAGGACTAAATCACCTTCTTTGAGTCCCGTATCTTTAATATGGGCATCATAGTAGGCTTTTTGTCGCCTCTTGGCTACATAAACACCTGCCACTGCCTGTAATATGGTCTCATGCAATCTTTCAATTTGATCCAATTTTTGGGACAATTCGTGTCCAGTCCACTCATATTTCTCAGCTACTCGAAGAGCGGGAATCAAGAAATCAATTGGTAAGATTGCATTGTGGCCATACACTAGATTGAACAGTGTTGTGCCTATAGCAGTCTTATAAGCCCAAATGGCATGATGTAATTGTTTATCCCAATCTGATCGTCTATTATTCACAATCTTAATTAAAATGGTACATAGCACCTTATTAAGGGGCCGATTTCTTATGAATTACTAGGAATTAGTTCATCAAAGTTTCTATTACTTTGTTAATGAAGTGTGTGCCTTGATCACTCACGATTTCAATGGGTAACCCGAACCTTGTAAATATATTTTTGAAGAGAAACTTCACAATAGTTCTTGCGTCATTCTTCTTTGTGGCCTTTGCTTCCACCCATTTGGTCAAGTAGTCCATAACAAATATTATGTACTCAGCATGAGAACCTTTAGCAAGTGGGATAATTGGTCCAATGAAATCTATACCCCACTTCGTGAAAGCTCTAGCACTAATCATAGGCCATAGTGGCATTTCGTCTCTTTGGATGGAGTACTTTATTCTTTGACACACATCACACCTCTGAACATACATTGTCACATCCTGATACGAGGTTGGCCTCCATAATCTGGCAAAAAGAATCATTTTTGTAGTCTTGTCAGCTAAAAAATGACCTCTTGCTACTCCAATATGGGCCATCTCTAGTACATGGATAATCTCATCTTCATGTATGCATAATTGTAGTTGGTTGTCTTGTCCATGTTTAAGCAGTTGTCTTCCTATAAGGTTATAATCTTTACTTTTCTCCTCTAAAGCCCATTTTCTTGCTAGGCTTGCCCCTTCCGGGTATTCATGTGTCTTTAAAAAGTTCACTAAAGGTAAACTCCATCTTGGTGCTATTGTGGAATATTATAGCATAGAGTTCTCCTCATGTCTTTCTTCTTGACAGGTGGGACAATTTGTTATGTGAGAATCAACATCTTTGTGCATCTTTGGCTAATACACTCCTAACCTTTTTAGTTCTTGAATTGTACCACTGATACTTCTATGTTTCTTCCATGGATTTATGTGGGTGTGTCTTAACCATGTTTCTTGTTCATCCTCCTCTACACACCTCAACAGAAGTCCTCTAGAATCTTGATTATATAGGCTTCCTACTACGATGTGAAGATTCCTAGTCTTCCGTAATTGTTGAGTTTTATTTGAGTGAATCCTATGACTAGGTTCATGTGTGAGTATAGGTATCAATTTTTCAGCCCACTGTGGACAAACTTCTAGGTTAAAAAGATAGGTGTTAGGAAAGTCATCTGCAACTCTAGTTGGGGGTTCTCCATGAGTCATTCAACTCTGACATGTGTGTTTCCTTTCTTAACCACTACTTCAAAATCAAATTCCATTAATAGTAGAAACCATCTCACTAGTCGTCCAGTGTTATAGCGTTTATTGAATAGATATAATAGAGCTTGATGATCAATAAAGAATTTGAATTTGTTTGCCAATAAGTAGTGTAGAAATTTCTTTACCGTGTATGCCATTCCTAATCCCTCTCACTCGGTGGAAGTATAATTACGTTCGTCTTGGTTGAGCTACCTGCTAGCATAGGCTATAGGATGATCGAGTTTCCTTCATCTGCAGGTTGTGCTAAAATGCATCTTATGGCAAATTTAGAAGCATCCACATGGATATGAAATGGTTTATTCCAATTTGGTATTTTTAGAATGGGTGTTGAACTCAGTCTGCTTTTCAACTCCTTTAATGCTTTCTCGCATTCTTCATTCCAATTGAACTGAGTCAATAAGCCATATAGAGGTCAGGCAATTATGGTGTACATGTGGATAAATCTATGATAGTATCCATGTCCCATAAATGCTTGTACTTCTTTCACAGTTTTAGGTTGGGGTAGTTCTAGGATGACTTTGATCTTTTCTTTATCCGTGGATATTCCATTCTTAGACACTATATGTCCCAAGATTTTTCCTTGTCGCACCATGAAGAGACATTTTTCTGGGTTTAGACAGACTTTGTATTGTCTACACTTTTCAAAAATTCTCCTCAACTCGAGTATGTGATCCATTCTTTGTGAGGAATAAGTGCACAAATCATCAACGTATACTTCCATGCTTTTCCTAAGGAATTCCTTAAAGACATGACACATTAATCTTTGAAAGGAGGATGGCACATTGGTTAGGCCAAATGGCATAACCCTAAAAGCATATACTCCCCATTCTATGGAAAATGCAGTTTTGTGTTGATCCTCTGGAGCAATTGCAACTTGGGTGTAACCAGAGAATCCATCAAGGAAGCTATAAACTTCTTTTCCTGCCACTCTCTCCAAGAGGTGATTTGTAATGGGTAATGGGTAACTATCTCAAATAGTGGCTGCATTAACTTTCTTGAGGTTAATGCACACCCTTAGTTTACCATTTTTCTTGGGTACTACTACCAAGGGCGACACCCATTCTATGTGTTCGATTTCATAAATGAATCATGCAGCCAATAATTTGTCTATTTCTTCCTTAATTTTGGCAGAGTATACATCCTTGTATGTGTATGGTCATTGTTTGGACGGTTTAGCATCAGGAGTCATGGGAATACGGTGTGAACAAATAGATGGGTCCACTCCTTTTAAGTCCTTGTATGTCCAAGCAAATACATCCCTATAATTTTGAATCAACGCTATAAGTTCTTGTTCTTCGCTTTCTAACACTTCCTTCCCTATGTAGATGCATCTCTCCTCTTCTCCTTCTATGGTCATAGTGACTTTCTTGGTATGTTCCTTATTATCATATGCTATTCCTTCTTTTGCTTGTCATTTAGGCATTTGGAAGGTAATTTTTCTTTCCTCCACTTCATATTTCTTAAAGTTTTCGGGAACCTCAAACTGTCCGTGGGGGGTATTCTCTTCCCAACTAGTCTCTTTTGAGTTGATATTCTCTTGATTTCTTTTTTCCCTAGAGAATGCAAGGGCTCCCAATATTAGTTTCTTTATGTTCTCCCTCTAAGTGATGTCCTTCATCCTAGGTCTCAGGTTCCATTTCTATACTTTCATAATTTTTTGTCCACTCTTTTTCTATCCATTCTCCTTCCTCTGTCTCTTGTAGTACAACCATGTATAGACTTACATCATATCCATCCTTGTCTATGCACTCGTTCAGCGTCAGCACCTCTTCATTGACACACACATCTAATGTGGCCAATATCTCCATCCATCCGTGGGGCTCAAACTCTTCATCCTAAAACACGTGGTATATATGTTGGATCATCTACTAGTCTAGAGATTCCATAACCTAGTTGCCATGTTCGTCTTCTTTCTTCTTCTCTCTTGGCTACCTTAAAAACATCCATAGTTGGGTGTCTTCATGCATCCATGATTGATCTTTAGATCCCGCACTATGGATTGATAGTTTGTCTTCTTCTTTATGTATAGAGTTCCATTGTAGAGGTGGGACATCTCGATAAGCATATGTGTGGAGGTTTATCCTCGTGGTTGTGCCCTTATGTTGTAGATACACTCCATCTATACCCCACTCCTGCACTACCCTTAGTTGTCGCATAAAAGGTCTTCCCAAGATCATTTCATAGTTGCTCGCTCTCTCAAATTGACAAATAGCTAACGTGTGCTCAAAGTCTACTCCACATGTAGTAAGTATAACATTCTCTAGCAATCCCAAAGGTTTTTTTATATGACCATCAGCTAATTGTAATTTTATTCTTGTGGGTCGTAATGCTGGTTTTCCCCACTTCTCCCATATTTTTTTGTGGCTATTCCTACTCCGGCTCCTGTGCCTAGGATTTCTTTCATGGTGTAACCTCGGATAGTAATGGGTAGACATGTGTTACCTTCATCTCCTTCACTAAAGTCTCCCACTTTATCTATTGGGATTTGAATTGTATGTGTATCTTCATTCGCCTCCTTGTTGACTAACTTTCCTTCTTTTTGCCCGAGTTGCTTGACCAATTTAGTCCATACTTGTGGTTTGATTTTCAGTAATTCTTCTAAAGTTATAGAGCACTGCACTTTTGTCTCCTTTAATTTTCGTGCTATATCTCATGTTTTGCTTGAGATTCCTTTGTTCTTATTGTTGGGGCATGATAAAGTTCTGAATTTTGCTTATACTCTCCCATGTAGTTAGGTAGTGTAATTATGCTTTCTAATTCCTCCAAACATTCCTCACAATTCATCTCTTGATTCATCATTCCTCGGTTCTCGTTTGCATCCAATTCTTCAAAAGGTGGATCAATGCTCTCAATTTTCCTCCATCTTTCTTCCTAGACTCTAGCCCATAGATCCTCAGGCCAATTAGATTCAACTTCACGAATCATAGAACTTCCTTCATGGTTTCCAGTGGTCACCCTTTCTACTTTTTCTACAATCCTCCTATCTTTTGAAGGGTCATGTGCTGAAATTTCTTTAGATTCTTCCGAATCTGGCACAATTCGAGGCATCGATGTTTTTGTTTTGTTGGTTTCTTGCACAATCGAGTCTAACCTTTCTAGATTTTCTTTTTCTCTTGCTCTTGTAATCGCCTTTAATGGTATTATATATTCCTTATCACTTTCGGAAAACTCCATTACTTCTACTACGTTTACTTGAGTTGTGTGGTTCGACTTGTTAGGCTTTTTGGGACAATCCCTAAACAAATGATCCTTTCCACGATCACTACAATATCCTTCCCAAACCTTATCTGGTGTCTGGTAAGGCGAAGTGCATTCCCTAATGAAATGGTCTCCTTCACAGCAATAACAGGGTCCTCTAGGGACTCGAGGTCTAACCATGGGTCTAGAGGGTGTTTGGGCTCTTGGGTTTGTGTACACTAAGGTAGTGTATTCAGGCCCGTATCCGTATGATTGGTCATAGGCCTCTTGTCGATAAGAGTATTTCTCATAGGCCTACTCATAGTTCGTAGAGTCAGCTTTGTATGTGTAGTATTCTCCCCGGTTTGGATCATAGAATTTATTATGGCTGTTAGGACTAGTTAATGAAGTAGTTTGCACTAGAACTCTCTCAGTGTTCTCTTTTGCTTGGGCAAATTTCACTCGAACAACATTCTATGGGTGAGGTGGCTATTGTCCTAAAACCGATTGTGGTGTATTGTATCATGGGTATTCATAGGGATGTTGAATTGGAGGTGGGTTTTGGTATTGAGGATATCTAGGAAATTCTCTTCCTTGGTCTCTAGGTGGGTATCCATATGGCTTGAATTGTGGTGGTTGGACAGATCTAGGTTGTCTATTATAAGGATAATTTTTAGTATTGTGATTTGTATATTTCTGTTCAATACTGCAATACTGTTGACAGTATACGGGAAGAAGCAAGTACGGACACACATGCAGATCTAGCACTAAGGCAACCCTTCATTTTTTTTCAAAACCCTTACATCATTTTTAAGTGATTCTCATCACAAAAAACCCTTGTAAATATCATTTCACCTTTTTGTAGCTCCATTTTGTACAAGCCGAGGAGTCCTCGAGCTTGGGGAGCCTTAGAAGTAGTTGCCTGCCAATTTTCATAATTTTTAGATCTCGTTTGAGCCCTCAAATAAGCCCTGGAACCTAATTTTTAACTAGGCCGGACACTAGGTCTGGACAGGGCCAAAGCTAGTCAAAAACTATAAATAGAGGTAGAGAGCTCATTTTTGAGTAGTTTTTTCTTGTAGTTTGAGCTTGTATGAGAACTTGGTTGCAATAGAAGTGATTCCATTGTCTTACTCTCTTTGTTCTTGCCGTGTGTGCGCGTGTGCGTGTATGTGTGTGCATGCTTGTGTGCTTCTCACTCACGCACTTGTGCTTCCACTTGCTCTTGGTCTTCATACCATCCTCACGTCTTCCCGGATTGACATTAAAGGAGGTGCTACTCATCACTGAGCTACACCAAATTTTGGCGCCGTTGCCGGGGATCGAGCTTTGAGGACGAGCGTGTGATGGTAAAACATAGAGAGGACGCGTTGGAATGGTAAGTAGTAGGTAAATTTCTGATTTTTCTCCATCTCCATCTTCATCTTCACCTCCTTCTCCATCTCCACCTCCACCTCCTTCTCCACTACATATTCCCTCTTCCTTATCATTCCCTCATTTGTTGTGTGCGAGTTTGAGAGAGAGGGAGCGTGTGTGTTCTTGTTTTGTGTGTTTTTTTCATGTTTCTTGCAGGTGGCAGCTCCATCATCATCTCCAGCAAGCTCAGCAGGTACAGAATTTGTCTGCACAGTCCCCGAGGCGTTGAGCTCGAGCTATCGCGACACTCCGAAAATTTCACCCAATCACGATTCTGAGTGCACCACAACACTGCGCAGGCCTAGAGCTCCCAGGATCACTAGACAGAACAGAAAAATTCACCATATCACGAGCTATCGCAACACCTCACGAGCTATCGCGACACCTCACGAGCTATCGCGACACCTCACGAGCTATCGCGACACCTCACGAGCTATCGCGACACCTCACGACCTATCGCGACACCTCACGACCTATCGCGACACCTCACGACCTATCGCGACACCTCACGACCTATCGCGACACCTCACGACCTATCGCGACACCTCACGACCTATCGTGACACCTCACGACCTATCGCGACACCTCACGACCTATCGCGACACCTCACGACCTATCACGACACCTCACGACCTATCGCGACACCTCACGACCTATCGCGACACCTCACGACCTATCGCGACACCTCACGACCTATCACGACACTTCCCACCTATCGCGACACTTCACGAGCTATCGCGACACTTCACGAGTTATCGCGACACCTCGACCTATCGCGACACTTCCCAACTATCACGACACCTCGACCTCGCGACACCTCACGACCTATCGCGACACCTCACGACCTATCGCGACACTTCCCACCTATCGCGACACTTCACGAGCTATCGCGACACTTCACGAGCTATCGCGACACCTCGACCTATCGCGACACTTCCCACCTATTGCGACACCTCGACCTATCGCGACACTTCGACCCGACCTATCGCGATACACGGCCTTTAACGCATGAAAAGTTAGGGTTATTTTTGAGTGAATTGAAGGGTAGTTGAGCTTAATTTTAGGCACCTTGGTATAACTTTAGAACCTTGGAAGTGGGCAAAGGCCTAGAAACCAGAGAGGGATCTCCTGAACCCTGAGAGCCTGTTTTGACCCTTTAGTGCCTGAATGGTCATAACTTGACCATACGGACTCCGATTGAGGAGATTTTGGTCTCGTTGGAAAGCTTGTTGAGAATCCTACGCGGAGTTTTAGAACATGCATTTTTAAGTTGACCTTTAGGTGGAACTAAGTGGTTCTCAGATTCAGGGGGTACAGTGAGTTACTCCAGGGGGACTGAAAATATTGATGTGTGTCTTCCAATTACTTGTGGTAATAAAGCTATACTAACTGGTGAGTTTTTGCAGGAACTTTGTGTGCACTCAAGGCAATCCAAAGCAAGCTAGCAAGGGTGAGTATCAAGCTTGGGAGAAGGCTTCCTGGGCTTGTGTAGCAGTCTGGTCAACCAGCTAATTGAGGTTGGAAGATCTCTCCACCCTCCTTTGTCAATTCCTAGCCTAGGCTAAGTACGACTTAGGTGTGGTAATTAATTAGGGCAACGTTAGGCACGAATCAAGTCCAAGAGTATTAATCAACCAAGTGCAAGAAGTAAATAGGTCCTAAGTGCGAAAACCCTAAGGGACAAAAGGTAAACGGGAATCGATCACTTATCAAGTGCAGAAATTCACTTAAGTACTCCTGACGACGCGATTTCAGACAAGACCGTAAACATAATATTCAACTCAAAAGAACAAAGTGATTGGTGCAAAATTAACCTGCAACGAGAGTGTGCTTGGGTCCCAGGGGGTAGATAAATCAGGCATATGAACCTTAGATCAGGCAGACACTTAGGCCGAGACAGACAAAGCCTCAGATCTTCTGAAGCTAGTGTCAATCACACTGCCAGGTCTTGGGCCCAACAGTTGAGTGATTACCCATACACTCCCAGATCAGAAACAAGTGATTCTGAGATGTCCTATCACATGGAGAGACCAGTAGGTAGTTCAGGGTTGGCTTATCTAGAAAAGCCAGAAGGACCATACAAGACTCAGCTAGAATACATCAGGATGAATCGTCTAGGTGCTCGCATCTACGAAGACGGACTGAGAAGATCGGTGGTCCAGATTAAGAACCCCGATCAACCCCATGGATTAGACCACCCGGTAGTCAAGTTTGAGAATGGAGCATACCTAGATAAAGAGGGGACTATATATGTAGTCACCACTCTTCCTGATAGAACTGATGAGTTTGGAAATGTGATTGCGGAGACTGACATGGGTGATATAGAGCAAGGGAACTTAGAGAGAGAGCCAAGAACTCCCCGTGGTAAATCTGTCTTGACCAGAATCATGACTCCAGAGTGGATTCCACAGGATAATAAAAGCATAGATCTGCTTTTAAACCGAGAAACCGATGAGGCTTTTTGGAGATATAAATCTTCTCAACCTCAGGAAGTAAGTGCCCTCACAATCTATGAGTTTAAAGACCCTGATAGCCCAGGCCAAGTAACCTACCTAGACAATGCATCAGAGAGAATCTTCGTGGTCACTGAGCATGGCAGACATGCCTACACATGGAAGGGTGAATTTGTTTTTCCCCAACCAAGGTCTAATGTGTCCTTTGGTCACCAAGGAGCTGGGACCTCCCAAGCTCATGGGGCTCAAAGAGATAGAAGTAGAGACAAACCTGAGGTAAGTTTTGCCAACTCCCTGGGAAGAGAAAGAACGGGAACAGAAAGGAATAGAGTGGAACCTGAGAGACATAGAACCCCAGGGAATCAAAGGAATATTGATGATTTTCCTTTGCCAAGGTCGAGAGAACACACTAGGACCCTGCGACCAACTCAACTGGTGAAGTCCATGAAGAATTACTTCGATGGCACGGGAGACCCTTATGACCACGTGGCAGAATTTCGGCAAGTATTGAAAGCTGAACAGGTAGAGGACCTATTCACACAATATAATGCTTTCGGTCTAACACTTAGGAACACTGCCCTTACGTGGTTTCAACCGCTAAATGAGAGGCATTTCAGAAACATAGACCAGCTCTTAGAGGCATTTATTGTTGAGTTTTCTAAGAGTGGAATCAGGCATAACACCTCCTCACTAATTCATAACTTCAAACAAACACCTCAAGAGACGGTCAGACTAGCTGGAAGAAGATTTAGACAGTACCTGGAGAGATGCCCGATGCCGGAGTTACCCACACCAGCCAAACAAGTGGCCTTGTTCCTAGATGGATTGTTGAGCACTAAGCTCAGGTCATATGTGTACCTAAAGGACCCCAGAACGATAGAAGAGTGCGTGCGCATGTGCATAGACATTGAGGACAATCTAGGTGAGGAATTAGAACTATCAAAAATCTATAAGGATTCTGATAGCTCTAGTAACATGACACCTTGTCAATCCACATCCATCGAGGAACTTGCAGAGAAGGTAGCCCAAAAACTAGGTGTCTCTAGCAAGCAAATTCCGAGATTTGCCCCAGTTAAGCGGTGTTACAATTGTGGCGGTGAACATATGGCAAGTGTATGTCCCATTATGGCCCAACCCCAGGCGAATCCTAGTAGCCAGTACTGCACCATAGAGCGCAGGTACACCAACCACACTGCACAAGACTGCCCATATAACAAACAAACTGTTAGGCAAAATTATCCTCAGCCATATCCACAACATGGTAGATACCAGAATCAGTACCCATCACAACAATACAACAGACCACAGCAAACTTATCAGCCACCTTATCAAGGGCAGTAGAGACCTCAACCAGTCCTAGTGCAGCAACCCCCTGCTCCAACCAATGTGATCCCAGTGAAATATGCATCTACTGAAGAAAATCCGAATAGAGCCATAGTCCCAGTCACCCCATTGCTATCAGACAGTGATCCAAGTGACCATAGTTTTGACTCCACACATATGGATAGCCCACAGGCTTACTACATGCAGTCACCCAAGCATAACAAGTCATACTATTATGAGGACCCAAGTGAAAGTAGTGGGGAACCTGAGTATGCTAATGTCATGTACACAAACCCCAACTCTAGACCTCAAACTAGGCAGGTACGACCCCCATTTCCTAGAGGACCATGCTTCAGATGTCAGGGAGATCACCTTATACGTGATTGTCCACTGCCTGCCCCTACACAACCTCAACCAGTAACCATTCAGGGTTTTTGTCAAGACTGCGGGAAAGAGCATCTCCTACGAGATTGCCCAAAGAACCCTAATAACATGCCTAAAATCACTCCTATCAATGTTGTTGGGTTAGTTGTAGACTCCACAGGGAGTGTGACTTCCACTGCACCTGTGCAGGTGATCACAAGAGCCCAGGCACTTCAACAACACCAAGGTGTTGGTCCCGAAAAGAGCCCCGAGGTGAGTGAAACAGAGAGCATAACCAAAAAGAGGACTAGAGCCTGGAAGGATAGTCGTGAAAGAATGAAGAGGCAATGGGCAAAAAAGATAAACGAACTTGAAGAAAGCTTGAGAGAAACCAAGGCAAAAATCACAGAGATCACATCTCAACCACACTCCCACACACTTCCACCACTACCACCCCCATCACCCTCCATTTCTCCACCCTCTAATACACCCCACGTAACCCACCCACCACCCCGAGTAGGATCAGTATTAGCTGACCCCACTCCTGAAGGCTTGGACATGATGTTCAAGGCCTACCAGGCTCGACTTCAAGAAGGGCCAACAGCTGCAAATCTAGACAAGAGTTACCCTAGAGCAGATTTAGAGATTGAACGGATGAAAATGTGCATGAAAATGGTAGAACAAGCTCAAGCTATACTTGAGACTAGTCAAAAGTTCAATCAGACAAACTCTGTCAAGCCGGATTTGCATTTCCAAGGCTTACTAGAAAGATTAGAGCAGTTGGTAAACAAATCACAAGTTTCTTTACCTCCACAGGCTCAACCAGTTGTTGAAAGAGGAAGCTCACCACCAAAGGGAGCTTATGTTCCTAATTCCACGGATGCTGGAATACCTCCTTCAATTCAACAGTACTCTCAAGAGTTCTTGCGGGAAATACAAGAAGAGAAATGGGCCAAGGGGAAGGGTGATTCCCCTCCTATTCCTGAGATTGATGATCTTCGTGATCAATTTCCCCAAGACATTCCGTCTATCTATGGAGATCAAACAGAGCAACAAGAGGATGAGAGATTAGATTTTGAATCTAATTCTTTACAAGAGTTGCCTCATTACATAGGCCCATGGGAATCTGAATCTCTCCAGATCAGAGCCCCCACAATATTGGTAAGAAATGAAGACTCAGTGGTTCCAAGAAACACTGATGTTGTGAAGAACACTAAGGTTCAATGTCATCTCACTGTAGAGGAGCTCCTCAAGGCAAAACCGGAGCTCTGGAATCATGTGAAGGATCAGGTTCCAGAACTTGAATCCAATATACCAAAAGTAGGCTCTAAGCAGAAAGTTCCCGAGATACCTCTTGACAAGATAGGAGGCATGAGCGAAGGTGAAGAAGGTAACACTTATCTTCCGATCACCTACCAAGGTTACACAACCAAAGCAATTGTGGATTCGGGTGCTGGTGTTGCTATTGCGACCACTTCCTTGTGGAAGCGATGGGGCAAACCCACCTTAAGACCAACGAGAATGAAACTTCAAATGGCAGATGGTCATTTTGAAAGACCTCTCGGATTGCTTGAAGGGATAACTCTAACGACTTGTGGTGTAGAGTTTGAACATACATTTGCTATATGTGACTTTGAGAAGAATAATGTTTACGAGATGATCCTAGGAAGACCTTTCCTACGACAATTGCAAATAGTACAGGATTGGGGAACCAACTCCTTGTACTTACAGCACTTAGGGGTCACCACCAAGGTCAATCTGAAGGATTACACCTTCATAGATGTACCACCCCTACAGTGGAATCCTATCCACAAAGCGAAAGAAGATTCTATCTTCGTGCATTCTGGAAGTTCACCTGAACCATCCTGGCTGCATGAAGATACTCACTTGTGGATGTGCAAGGTCGCGGAGGAAGAGGAAAAGCGCCTAAAAGCGAGAGAAGAAGGAACTCCCCCAGGAGATAGACCAATAAAAGACCCAGCCTATACACCAATGATATTTCCAGATGAGGAATTTGAGCCTCATGGTTGGGCAGAAATCTTAGCTACCATGGACATTGCAGTCAATGAGGAACAATGGACACCCCATTGTGATGAGGAGGGTTATGATATTTCAGTGTTCATGTGTCAGCCCTTGTTGGAAGAGTGTGATCCTAGTGAGTTCATAGAAGAAGAAGAGAATGACGATGATCTAGAATCCATTGTGATGGATACTTACTTTGACTCAGAGGAACACTACTTAGAAGACATAGGAGTGTTAACCCAAAAAGAAGAAGAACCCCTTGCGAGTATTAAAACGATAAATTCAAATAAAGGAAGTGAAGGAGGTCAAAAGAAAAAGAAAAGGAAAGCAGTGAAACAAGAAGAGGAAGAATCATTGTTTGAAGTACCAGAAAATTTCAAGAAAGATGAAGTGGAAGACCGAAAAATTTTGGTACGAATGCCTAAGAGAGAGGCCGTTATAGGAGAAGCATATGACAATAAAGAAAAGACCAAAAAAATTGTAGTGACCATTGAAGGGAACGAAGAGCGATGTACGTACATAGGAGACGACCTAAGTGCAAAAGAAGAATTAGAGCTGGTAGCTCTATTAAGGGAATATAGGGATGTGTTCGCATGGCACTATAGAGACTTGAAAGGAGTAGATCCAGAGATTTGCTCTCATACGATTCCGATGACCGTTGATGCCAAGCCCACCAAACAAAAGCCCTACACATATAATGACAATTATGCAGCCAAAATAAAGGAGGAAATTGACAGGCTGATTGAAGCTGGATTCATCTATGAGATTGAGCACACTGAATGGGTGTCCCCCATTGTAGTGGTGCCCAAGAAGAATGGGAAATTGCGAGTGTGCATTAACCTTAAAAAAGTTAATGCCGCTACGATCAGAGATAGTTATCCACTTCCAATCACCGAACATCTATTGGAGCGTGTTGCAGGCAAGGAAGTTTACAGCTTCCTTGATGGATTTTCAGGTTACAACCAAGTAGCCATTGCCCCCGAAGATCAACACAAAATGGCCTTTGCCACAGTATGGGGAATCTTTGCATTTCGTGTGATGCCATTTGGGCTCACCAATGCACCTGCAACATTCCAAAGACTCATGTGTCATGTCTTCAAAGAGTTCTTGCGAAAGAGCTTAGAAGTATATGTGGATGATTTATGCGCTCATTCCCAAGAAAGAAGTTACCACATCCCTGAGCTCAGGAAAATCTTCAACAAGTGTAGAGATTATCGAGTGTGTCTGAATCCAGAGAAGTGTGTGTTCATGGTACGACAAGGTAAGATCTTACGTCACATTGTTTCTAAGAATGGAATTTCAACAGATGAAGACAAAGTAAGAGCAATAGCAGAGTTGCCCAGACCAAGGAATGTTAAAGAGGTACAAGCCTTTATGGGCCATTGTGGATATTACCGTAGGTTTATCCACATGTATGCCATCATAGCTAAACCTCTTTATGGGTTGTTAACAAATTTTGAGTGGAGCGAGGAATGCGAGACTTCCTTCAACGAGCTGAAGAGACGTTTGTGCACAGCACCAATATTGACTACTCCGGATTGGAGCAAACCCTTTCATGTCCATGTAGATGCCTCCAATCATGCAATAGGATGTGTGCTAGCACAACCCACAGGTCAAGGAAACCTAGATTTGCCGATAGCATATGCTAGTAGGCAATTAAATGCAGCTGAACGAAATTACACGACAACGGAGAGAGAAGGCTTAGGCATGGTATATGCTGTGAAGAAGTTTAGACACTATCTATTAGCCAATAAGTTCAAGTTTTTCACTGATCATCAAGCTTTACTATATTTGGTCAATAAACCTTGCAATACAGGCCGCTTAGTAAGATGGTTCCTCTTACTAATGGAATACGACTTTGAAGTTGTTGTCAGGAAAGGTAGAACCCATCTTAGGGCAGACCATCTTTCTTGCATCACTTCAGGAGAGCCACCGCAAGGAGTGTCTGATGAATTGCCCGATGCTTATCTGTTCAATTTAGAAGTTGTTCCTAAATGGGCAAGTAAGTTGGTACCAGTCCTAACCTTCGGGCCTGCAAATAAGAATGTGAAAACAAGCAAAGAGGAAATTGTAAAATCACTAAAGTATCAAATATTGGCCGGAAGTATGTACAAGCAAGATACCGAGGGCGTATTAGCTTGTTGTGTCGAGGACGATGAACATACTAGTTGGTTGCAACAAGCCCATGAGGGATTGCTAGGGAATCACTACTCTAAACAACGAACATTGCAGAATCTAAAACGTTTAGGAGTGTATTGGCCTAGCATGGACAAAGAAATACAAGAGTGGATTCACAATTGTTCAGTGTGCCAGAAGAGAACCCCAGTGGAACATGCCACTCTTTATCACGTGTCATTAATCCCAGATTGGAGTGCTCCATTGGTCGAGTTCATGAGATCGGGAACATTACCCAATCAGGCTAGTCTTGCAAGAAAACGGAGCATGGAGCAAGAGGCTCAAGACTATGCCTTAGTAGGAGACAACCTATATCGAAGAGGCAAGGATGGTTACCTAAGACTGTGCATTCATGAATCAGACTATTTGAAAGTCTTAGAAGCGGCACACAGCGGTACTGCAGGTGGACACTTTGGGCCTGACAGGGTAATTAAGACCATTCTATTTTCAGGACTTTGGTGGCCCACTCTTCATATGGATGCACATACTTATGTGAAGAGTTGTGACACATGCCAACGTGCCCAATATCCGATAAGAAAAGATGAAATGCCTTTAAGGCCAATGATGGGAGGACATGCATTTTCAAAGTGGGGTATAGACTTTGTAGGTCCCATCAATCCCCCAGCTAGAAACTCCCATGCAGAATATATTATTGTAGCTACAGATTACCTTACAAAGTGGGTGGAAGTAAAAGCCACGACAAAGAATGATGCTCAAACGACGGCTAAGTTCTTATTCGAAAATGTGTTCACTAGATATGGGTTACCAATAGAGTTGGTTAGTGATAGAGGTACGCACTTCTTGAATGAGGTCATTGAAAATCTCCTTCAAGAATTCATGGTGATACATAAGAAGTCTGCACCCTATCACCCACAAGCTAACGGACAAGCCGAGAGCACGAATAAGATCCTATGTAACGTATTGATGAAACTTGTAAATAATAAACGCTCGGATTGGGACAAACAACTTCATCATGCTGTTTGGGCATACCGAGTTGCTTACAAAACGGTACTCAATGCCACCCCATTTCAGATGGTCTTCGGACAAAATGCGGTGCTACCATTAGATTTCCTAATTCCAGCTTTAAGAGTAGCACAAGAGCATGAGTGGAATGGACACGAGTTGTCCTCTAGGATCTTTGATCTAGAGCGTTTAGGTGAGACGAGGCTACGAGCAGCAGCAGGCATCTATGCTGCAAAGAAACGGCAAAAGGCATACTTTGATGCCCATGTGAAGGATAAGGGCTTGAAAGCAGGAGATCTAGTTTTAGTCTACACATTGAAACAACACGCAAGAAAGCTAGAAAAGAGAGGCTACGGACCTATGATCATCAATAGGATCTCCACGAGTGGAGCAGTACAACTAGCCACTCTAGAGGGGGATGTTCTCCTAAACTATATTAGCGGGTGCAGAGTCAAGCTGTATCAGGAACCCCTCACGGAGGAAATGCTAAGTCGACTCAATACTGCTAAGCACCGTAAAGAGGAGGAAAAACGAATTCGAGAAGAAGCACAGGCAGAGGCCTTAGAGCGTATCAGACGAATGAAGTTGAGGAGACAAGGGAGGGATCAGCCTTTGACTGACACTCAAGAGTCTCCAGGCTATCACATGGCCATGAGCGAGGCTTCAGGTGAACGTACCCATAAGATAGTGGACCGACGACCTTTTGTGACCCTAGGAATAGGACAAAGAGACAGCACAACAAGCGTGAGGGCTTTAATTGATTCAGGAGCAGCCACAAGTGCAGTTTGGCTTTCTTATTGCCAGCAGCTGCAATTGGAGGTAAAACCCCTAGAAGCATATCTGATAGGATTAGGAGGTGTTGAAACCCCTTGTATGGGAGAGGTGGATCTTCCCCTCTACATACAAGAGGTCCTCATGCCAGCAAAAGTGCTAGTGTGTGAAGACGAGGATCTGACCGAACCTCTTGTCTTAGGCCAAGACTGGATCTATGATCACGCAGTCAACCTCAACCTAAGAAGTGGACTTCTTCAGGCTTGGGTAGGCCAAAGCCGTCTCACGATTGAATTAGAAAATCAAACACTCAAACCAATAGAACAGGCACCAACTCCTGGTCCCTCCAGGAACCCACATGAAGATAACAATGTTGTTCTTGAACAAACTTCTATGGTGCAGAGGATTGTCAATCTTACTGAAGGTACAGGAGCCAATAAGGAGTTCCTAACTGACCCAAAGAAGATTCTAAACGAGCAGACCGAACATCACTCGACACGAAGGAGGCTGCTGATCAAGAGGCAGGAGCGCCAACCCATGCAACATGGAGCATCTCGTGGCGTGAAGCAGATCTGGATACGCAAGGATGGAAAACCCACAGCTCTAATAGCAGACTCTCAAGGAGACAAGAAACGTGCCTCACCATCAAGGAACAAAGTGAAGAAGCCCCCTAGGATAACCCCTAGGCATACCATTTCTATTTGGGTTCCTAAGCGGTTAATGAAGGCCAACCCTAATGCTAGACAGATATGGGTGCCCAAGGCTTGCTTACAAGCCCAAATTACTTCACCTTCAGGCACTAGGATGAAGCAACTTTCACAAGCACTCGGGGCCAACAACTCAGAAAATGAAAAGATATCTACACCTCTCACTGCCTCCACTCCCATCAACCCTAGGAATGTCTGGAAATGGGTACCCAAAAGGTCCCAAATACATCACACTCCCATCCAGAAACCTTCACCTATCTTTAGCTCTAAGAGCTACGACTCCTCTATCCAAGCGTGGAGAATCAAACTGTGTACTAAACCCCCTGACCCAATTCTGTAAATCCGTCTACTCTAACACAGGAGCATTCTGAGCCCATTGCATAACCAAAGCATGCATCTAGGATGACACTGACCTCTAATCACCACTCACACCTATCACAAACACTTCACCACTAAGCACTGACCTCCGGGATTGTCATGTTAGTATTGTGAAGGGAACACCATTACGTCTTGTTTCCTATGCAACACTCATGTGCCTTTCTTCTTCCAGCAGATAAGCAACCTACTCTCATGGCAACAGCGGCAGGCACAAGCTCTCAGGCAAGATCTGGTGCTCCAATCAATTGGGATGCCATGCCGGTGGAGGCCCCACCAACAGCCCGGCCTGAGGAGTTCGTGAATGTGCGGAGGATTCCTATTCCAGATCCACCAAATGGCCTAACCGAAAGAGTAAAGGGGCATTCTCACTGGTTCAATGAGATGCCAGGAGATTTGGGAGACGCGGATCACATCTAGGAATCCAAGATGGAATGTGGAGGAGTGTGGTGGACCTTCCAGTTCTTCTCACGAGAATTCGAAGCATTGCAAAATGCAGCTCCACTTCAAGATATCTGGCAAAAAGCAGGATTACAAACTTATTTCAGTGCAGCTCTGCCTAAACCAGATTTCCTCAGGTGCTACTACCTAATTGCCACGCTGAAGCCGACAGGGGATAAGGATCATTCAGGCACATTCTGGGTGCCCTCCTTGTCAAATCTGGAGGAAATGAGGAAGTTTGAATTGAATGTTACTTTAATAAGGGAAGCACTTCAGATGTATGGCACGCATGTACCTTCTGACCGTGACCCCTTGATACCCGAGTCGATGAAAAGCAATAGAATCAAGAAGCTAAAAGAAATGTGCGCCCTCACCCCCAACATCGCCATACCTTTGCGGATGTGTCTCCAACACTTCGCATTCCCAGCTCAGGACCGTTTCACCCAACCTCACAAGAAGATATGGTATGGGTTATATCTAGCAGAGACTGGAAGCTTGCCCATTAAGATGCCTGTATGGATCTTGGACCAAGTGTATGAGGCAGGCAAGCGGGGTGTGAGGAAGCCTACTCTACATGGCTGTTGTGCGCTTACAAGAATCATCTACAGATGTCTTGCATATGATGTGCCAGTTGCCCGAGCCCTAAAGTATGCACAACTGGAGCTGTTCAAAGGGCGGAAGTCAGGGAGCCAGCCTGCAAAACGAATGCGTGGATCGCTCTCCCAGGTAACGATCCCTCAAGAAGCCACGACCGAAGCTTCTCCCCGACCAGAAGCTCAGGTCACACCTTTCACGATCCATCTTCAAGGAGCTCAAGCTAGGGAGGTGGTACAACCCGTTCCATCCGCCCCTCCACTACCTACCGATGCAGAGTTTGCATCTATGGCCACCTTCACAGAAGATCCAAACTTCGATTTTGAAAGATTCCTGCAGACGGTCCCCCTATCCGACAGTGAAGATTCCCCTGACAATGTTGATCCGGGTGCATCAGTCCAAAGAGAACAGCCACAGGGCAAGACCAGCAGAGTACATGGGGAAGAAGTGGCACAACATCCTCAGGACCCAAATACACAAGTTCAGGAAGGTGCACAAAGAAATGAACCAGAAGACAGTGGAGAAGAGGCCCCTGCCTACACGGCACAACTCAGACGGCTATACAAGACCATCAAGCAGGTACAGAGAATACATAAGATGACAGAAGAGGCGAATAGAGCTCTAGTGAACCAGATGCTCCAAACCGAGAATGTCGACTCACATTTTGTGGAATCATTGAATCTATTGGCAGAGACATGTGGGATCGGGGAAGCATTGAGGACAATGGTCTATCAAGAAAACCCTATCTATGATCAACGAAGGATTGATACACGGCCACGACGCGGGAAAATGATTCAAATGGAAGCCTCTACCGCCTTGCCTACTATAATTTCAGAGGATGTTCACATGACGAGCCCAAGTCCCACTGACGAACAAGAGGTAATTACTCACGTACCATCTCCACCGCCACCTTCCATCCACCCTTCAGAACCCTTCTCCACAATCCCTTCGGAACAACCGATATCCACCCATCATGAAACCATTGTACACACCTCCATTTTTACATCCTCCCCTTTACCCGCATCCAGCACTTCCACCCAAATTTTTGAACCCCACACCGGTCATCCGGCCACCGATCAAACCATAATAGGTCACCCTTCCTATCTCCCCGCCCTTGGACAACCACTTGCCAATAGCCAGACCTCATCCCATCCTTTTCCATTCACCCACACCCAAACCCTATCCACCACTCCCCTAGCAACTGCCTCACACTCAACCCAAGTCACACAACCCTCATTCTGGACAAACCTTGTAAATATACTCCAACAGGTGGATAATTATAATAAAAAGTCCCTTTCCCAACCCCACTCCCCCACATTCACTGCCACCACTATCACACCACCCACCATTCCTGTATTCACAGTGCACGAATCACACACTCTCACGTCCGATCCCATGGACATCTCACCATCCACAGGATCACCCACCACCACTGTTATTCCAACATCACCACGTATCATTTCACTCACGTCGCCATTTCCAAGCACTGTAGGCACAACATCCACTTTTCCCTTTCCCATCTCCCGACCCCTTGCATCTTCCACCTTTACCCCTGCACCCACTTCATTTAGTCATGCACTCAACACCATGCTCGAAGCTGCTGCCCAACTTAAACAGGAATACAGGTTACTAGAAGAAAACAATAAAGAACTCTGTACTTTGTCAGCCCATCTCCAGGCACGTGTCACTACCCTGGAGTTATCTAATACGGAATTACAGCAGGAGGTGACTACCCTCCAACAATATCAGGTGGAGCTCGAGTCCACACATACAGAGAAGAGTAGGGTAACTGAAGAACAACTTAGAGATCAGCTAGCCCGTAACGCTAGACTACAACGAAACATGGCTCTACTCCGACGCCATTTAGCGGGGTGCTCAAGAAGAAAACAAAAGACTACAACAACAAAATCAAGACAACCTCGAAGCAGCTATGGAAAATACTCCAGGGGCACCCATTGACCCGGCTAAATTCCAAGCCATCCCCTCAGAAAACATACAACAAATATTGGAAGCTTATGCCAATCTCTTGGAAGCACATGATCAGCTTGTTGACCAAGTCAAAGACCTACAGAAAGCCCAAGGGCCTACCCAACACCAACGAGAACTTAAAGAGATGGCCAACGCTGCAACCTCACCAGAGCCGGAATTATCAGTAACCAATGAAGTACTTGAGCTAAGGCAACAGGTTGTAGAGTTGAAAATCAAGTTGTTACAATATGAACGACCTCCTTCCCCACCTGAGCAACCCATAGAAGAAGAAGCAGTTATTATTCCAGTGGAGGAAGCATTTGAAGAGAACTATGAGCCTCAACCTTTTCCCGGAGGCACAATCACTGAGGAAGGACAGGACACTTATGAGGAACCCCCATCGGCATGGATGAAACAGGTAGAAGAAATGGGGCAGACTCATGAAGAACGTATCTCCTACCAGATGTTGGCCATGAAGACCATTGAAGAAACCATACTTCAATCAGACTACTTCAGACATCTGGCCCCTAGAAGACTAATAACCAGCTCAGAATTACAATATAAGCCATACTTTGTACTATTGGCAGACTACAACGCCGAGATCAAACGTAAGACCAACAAGTACCCAACTTTCGCAACACAATTTGAACCTGAGGACATTCCAGAGGAGGCGCGCAAAGGGAAAATACACCAACCCATCTGGAGGCAAAAGCTATTGGAAACCTATCCCGAGATGCTACGGACATGGGACCACGCACCCATGCATGTGAAGTATAACAATTGCTATGGACCAGTGCAACGGAGAAGAACATGGAAGTCATTCGCCATCAAAGTCAAGAACAACGCCAATTGCAAAGAATGGCTCAATTACCCTGCCATTGCACCCCCAAACAGCACGCCTACTGTAGCCTACATGATGGCTACCATCAGACATTGGCTTCCACGCCTCCACCCTATGCCAGATATGGCTGCCCAGATGATGCTCAAGATCTTCGATATGATGCAGGTTGTGCTCAAAACTTTCCGAAATGTCTGTCATATTCAACCTCCGATTCTCGGGTTTGTGAATGGTAATTATGACCTGCTATATGATATGAGCACCACCCCGAGCATACGAGTTGCTTATGCATGGCACGCACGCATCAGATATCTCCCTGCCTGCTACAAGCAAACTTTCGATGAAATGTTCACCACGGGGTTCTGGGAAGCACACTCAGAGGTGTTCGCGCCACGGCCCACCCATTTGTTACACCTCTTTGCATGCGAACAAACCATGCACTCAGAACTCTACACAACGCCACAACGAGACATACCGAGTGCAGTCAATTGGGAGACCCTCCAGAGAGACTTGGTTCGGGGATCAAGGAACAAGAAGTGGCAACCGACCTCCTACAAGAGTACATTGATCAAACGGTGGAGCAGAGGTCTGTCAGAGGCGACAGACGCTAGGGGGGGGAGAGTGTTGACAGTATACGGGAAGAAGCAAGTACGGACACACATGCAGATCTAGCACTAAGGCAACCCTTCATTTTTTTTCAAAACCCTTACATCATTTTTAAGTGATTCTCATCACTAAAAACCCTTGTAAATATCATTTCACCTTTTTGTAGCTCCATTTTGTACAAGCCGAGGAGTCCTCGAGCTTGGGGAGCCTTAGAAGTAGTTGCCTGCCAATTTTCATAATTTTTAGATCTCGTTTGAGCCCTCAAATAAGCCCTGGAACCTAATTTTTAACTAGGCCGGACACTAGGTCTGGACAGGGCCAAAGCTAGTCAAAAACTATAAATAGAGGTAGAGAGCTCATTTTTGAGTAGTTTTTTCTTGTAGTTTGAGCTTGTATGAGAACTTGGTTGCAATAGAAGTGATTCCATTGTCTTACTCTCTTTGTTCTTGCCGTGTGTGCGCGTGTGCGTGTATGTGTGTGCATGCTTGTGTGCTTCTCACTCACGCACTTGTGCTTCCACTTGCTCTTGGTCTTCATACCATCCTCACGTCTTCCCGGATTGACATTAAAGGAGGTGCTACTCATCACTGAGCTACACCAAATACTAAGCTTGATTTTGTACGGCTGGGTGGTTGTAACCATATGGGGGTGATGGAAAAATTCCCCTATTGCACACATGAGAAGGATTACCCCTTCCAGAATGTACACATCTCCTTAGCATCCGCATCCATAACGAGGGGTTGGGGTAATTCTTTCGTCCTTGCACGCCTAATTTCTTGGCCACTAAGTCTGCAATCTCTTTTACATTATTGTTCGAACTAGAGATGATGCTAGAACTATCCTCACTCTTATTCTTGGGTGGGGGAATCTTCAAGTCTTCTGACAAGTTATCTTCCAAGTGTATAAATTCCCTCAAGCATTCACTTAAATTTTGGAATCTCTTTACATAGACTAATTCTCTTAGAAATCCATTGACTAATCCTTCCAAAAATAATGAGATCATTTTCTGTTGTGTAGGCCTTTCTTCCATGGGACATCTATCCACATATTGCTTAAATCTCCTAGCTAGCAGTTGAGCAGACTCTATAGGGGACTGTTTGAAACTGTGAAACAAAGATGAAGAGTTACTCTTAATGCCAGTCTTTGTGAACTCTTCGATCATTTCTTGAAACACTTATTTCATATTTAGGAAATTATTGGCTTCAAGTCGTTGGAACCAGACCAAAGCGGTATCCATAAGGGTCAAGCAAATGACTCATATTGAACTAGGAAATCTTCCACTTGTTCAGCACGAATCACTTGCTTGAATTTGGCTATGTGATTATAAGGTTCGTCAGACCCATCATAGTGGCTCCTCATGCATTTGTCCACTTGAATTGGTCACAATCCTCTACCAGGTTCTGGTGGTCTGGGCATAACAGGAATGAATGGATGTCTCACTTGAATTCCAATTCCCTTGCCTAATGGCGGTCTCTCGAAAATAGGATTTCTATTTCTAGGCTCTCCATTGTTTGGGGGTTGATAGTTAGGATTGGCTCCTAGAATAGAAAACTGAACATTAGTCCTCACGGGAATGCTCTGTTGTTGAGCCTGCCCAAAATTCTGATAGGTATAGCTTTGGTATGTTCCTTGAGGGTTATGGGAAGTAGTTCCTGGGTCTCTAGGGGGAAACACTAGAATACCTTGATATCTCAATTGGGATTTCTCTAGACACATCATGGACCAATAATTTCTCATATCCTTGTCAAGATAGGTAATTCTAGAAAGATCCTCCGGATCTTGTAGCTTATAAATGGTGATAGGGTTGCTACTTTCTCCCCACAAAGATGGCTTGTAGTAGTTTCTCCATCCCAGTTACCATATACACATCAGTCAATGTATCATCTTGAGGCATCTTGTCACCTCTCCAAACTCTATTCACTTTAGACTTACCTCGGGGTATAGAAATCCTATCTTCGTTATTCCCCCCATTAGGGTGACCTACATTCTGACTTTCTCGTTGTTCACCTATGGTTTTCAGATAGTCAGTCACTACAATTATTCCTCTTTTGTCCATATAGAATCCTCCTTCATATTTTACTACAGGTCGAGGAACTATCTCAGATTCACTCACTTTCTTCATTCGTGCCACTGATATATTTAACCCATCTATGTAGATGGGAAAATCGTGCTGATTGGACATACTCTGGGATTTCGCTTCTCCTACTCCTTCATTTCTACTCTCTACTCCTACTCACTCACTCTCACCCTAGGTCTACCAACTTACTACACACACTTTCCAAGTGCGAAGTAATAAGTGCAAAAAGAACTGACTTACCAAAGCAGAGTACTCACCTCTTCACAACTCATACCTTCTCCCAAGAGCTCTTACCATCACGCAAGTACCTCGGTTGGACTCCTACTTCCCCAGCAATGGTGCCAAAAAACCTGTGTACCTAAGTGGCAACTTAGGGACTTGTGAAGAAAGAGACTACTCCTCTATCACCAACAAGTGCATATAGTGGGAATCAGACATTTAAACTATCAATCTGAGAAGTATCTTGAACCTAACCGAGTGTATGAAGGCTTGCACTTACACAATGGTCAATGAAGTGAAATAGCTACCATTGCATGCAGATGAGTATTATCTCACATTCATCACTCACACAAGTGGAAATGGTGTCGAGATACATGAAATAGCAATAAGCACAAAAACAAACTTTTCTCTCAGCTCGAACATGAAATATGGTCAATGCCAAGTTCATTTCGAAGCTCTCGATGAGATGCATCCAATGGTCGCACTTTTTCGAAACTTGCTTCAAGTTATGGGCAAAAAACTGAGCTGCACAACTAACCTAGTCTCACCACACACCTCCTCACACTTCACACACACATTACACACTTCAAAAAAACAATGAATTGGATAGACAACACTTTCATGCACTCATTCCAAGCTACAATCACACATGCAAGCTCACAAGCAAGGAGATACAAGAGGAAGAAGAGACGAATTTGAAAGTTTGAGTTCTCCTTTACCCACAATGGCAAAAAGTATTTACAAAGTGCCTTCAATTGACTTATATACATGTGCCCTAAAAATGGTCCTTTCACACAAGAGACTGGCACTTTATTAAAGAAAGCCTAACTTCCTACTATTTTACGAAGGTTATGATACAATGTTTGGGGTTTATGCATCTAGATGACTCCTCTAGTGCATTTACATGACTTCATGAGGTTTTTATAGGAATTTGAAGAAGAAAATTGGTCCTCATAATTTAAAATTTTTGAGGCTCCTTTTCCTGTGCTTCTTTACTCTGCAACATATCCCCTTCTACTTCGAGAGGCAAATCACATAGATGATAACCATGCAAGTTCATTTGTACCATGGCCTTGAGGGAAAAGATATTATTTAGTTGCTACCTTGAACCATATTTTTTTAGGATGAAAATGTTTTTCAAGGGGAGGGGGGGAATGTTATAAAAGAACTTGCATTATGTTCAAGATAATGATAACATTAGGTACTTTTGGAGTATTAAACAAAGTATAAGCATAGCTTATACCTTATTTAATAATCCAAAAATAGGTCTTGAGTTCAATCCCCATGAGTGCCATGGGGAGATTATTTTTCTCACAAAATGTCTAAAGACTTCCACTCAAGCTAATGTGAGTTAAGTTGATTTTAGTGGAGCTTAACTCAAGTGGTGAGTGCACCTATCACTATTTGGCTTTAGTGGAAGATATAAAAGCTATGGAGGAGATAGCACATGAATATGTGGACTCTAGTTACTCCAATGGTCATGACTAGTTCCCCAAATCTATATAATGGAAAGTTATGTGGAGATTTAATGTCATTCTCTTACATATGTGTAAATTAGGATCTTGACAATACACAAAGCTGTCAATGATACAACCGAGAATCCTCATATGGATGGTCAAACTAAATAAATCAATCAACTTCTCAAAGATATGTTCTCTCCAATAGCTACATAGAAGGTCATGTGATGGTTAGCTTGACCAAACTTGAAACAACACTTTCATCATCAAATTTCTACTATTCAAACTTCTCCAAGTACTTTTTATATGGGCTCAAAACCTCTCTTAGAAGCTTTGGCTCTCTTCCTTAATCTGGTGAGATCATATCCACTCCCTTATGATAATACAAGTGGAGTGTGCTTATTTTCTATTATACCCTGTGAGTTCTTGTGAATCTTCATCTTCCCCAAGAGTCTTTTCACATAGTTGCACATTAGTCTTGCTTCCTCTTGTCATTTTGCTTTATACATGTCCTTTGGTGATTCCTTTGACTCCTTATGGATAAGGTCAACTATCGTTAACTTATCCACTTCATGCCATCAGCCTCCGTATATGAATAATATTCGCATGGGCTTGCAACTGGACTTTCAATACTTCTCATCAAGCTCATGTGAGAGGGTTCTCCATCTAAGCCCTTCAAATGGATCTCATTCTTGAATCCTTTAAATTTGGTTGCATCGAGTGACTTTGTAAAATGTTAGCTAACCTAGTCCTAATGAAGTTTACCTCCACCTCTTTGTTGTGCACTTTTTCTCTTTCACGATAATAGTGTGCCTCTTTATGTTTGTGCCTTGCATGGAACATAGGATTGGTTCCAAGTGAGTGCTTGGCAATTGTATTGCTCCAACCTACACATCAACTCCTTCAAAATCCACATATCTTCATACGTGCTTAGCATTAAATCTCTCTAATCTACCCTTTTAGATCATAAAGCAACATTTCAATGCTTTTTGGAAATCCATGAGATTGCTTTTCTAGCAATCATAAACAAATACCCTAAGCTGGATCTTCTTTCATCCTTGGATCCACACTAATCCACGTTGTTCAGTCCTTTGGCCTACAACTATTCTCCATATCTAAAGACAAATTCATGGTTGATGGTTTACTTTATGTACCTAAGCACCCTCTTGGCTTCATTCATGCCTTCACTTGTAAGACTATGCATGTAGTAAGATAGAATTCCAGCAACATAGCACAAATGTAGCCTTGTCATACTTGCATATATTAGTGAGCCTACAATTTGTTATATATGGTGTCATATCATCCAATCTATTACCATCATTGGCTCCAATTTTCACATTAGTTTCAATGGTTAGATTTAAGGGTATGCAATTCATTACAAATCTACACAATGTCCATTAGATATTCTTTATATGAGGTACATTCCTTCCTCACCATATGCAACCTCTATGCCCAAGAAGTACTTGAGATCTCCAAGGAGTAAGACCTTGAAGTCGCTTCCAAGCTTCTTTATTATTTATTTTATACCTCCAATATCATTCCCTGTTATGATCAAATCATCTACACACGCAGACATACATTAATTGTCTCCTTGCTTTTTCATGTAAAAGGAAGGATAAGCTTGACTTGGTGGATATCTAGGGCCTTTAAGGTGGTACATGACATCTGATTTTAAGCCCTAGGTGTTTCTTGCATCCATCTCATGCCTTTTTCCATCTGAAGCTATCCATTTTGGAAGCCATTCTCAATCTCCAATTCATAACTTCTCTTTCTCCTTATAGAACTAATGGCTAGATATGCTCTTATAGTGCCCATCTTATTGACTAGGTTAAATGTTTCCTCATAGTCCACTTCTTCTATCTATTTAAACCCATTTCCTACTAGCATATATTTGTCTCTAACTAGACTTTCATTAGGATTCCTTTTGATCTTAAACACCCACTTATTTAACAAAATATTTGTGCATGGTTGTATAGGGTACTAACTCCCAAGTCTCATACTCCTTGAGTGCTTTGAATTCATGATCCATCAAATCTTTGCATTCCTTCTATGTAGAAGCTTCCTTTGTTGGATTTTGAGGTCTACACAATCACACGAACAACACACAAAGGAGGAAGAAGCTTAGATTACAATGCACAATAACAAATGTATTACCAAGTGAATGTAAAAATATTTTTGACCCTTTAGGGTTATATAAGTATACAAAAGCCAAAGTAGAAACCTCCTAAAGAGGGAAAAAAGTGCACCAATAGTCCTAAGTGTGTTCACACACATCACTATCAAAATATATCACCAAATCCCCCCAAGAGTGATGTGATGAAGAAGGAATTAGCACTCATGAATAAGGAAGTGTCATGTTATGTGGAAAGAGATCAGTCCACAAAAGGAAGTAATCCATAAACTTTGCAGAAAGCTTAAAACTTCTTCCTAGGTAGAGCCTTTGAGAAAAGGTATGCAATGTTATCTTGTGTGGGTACATATGCCAAAAAAATCTCTCCACCAAAGAAACTCTCCCTTACATAATGATAATGCACCTCAATGTGCATTGTGCGAGCATGGAACGCATAGTTCCTTGTAACTACCAATAGGCTCTAACTATTAGTGAAGATGATGGTGCAGAACATTGACCAACTCCCAAATCAGCCAAAAGGTGTCTGAGCCACACACACTCAACAATCCTTGTGATAGCTTCCCTATACTGAGACTCAAAACTAGAAGTGGCCATAGTAGATTGCTTCCTACTCAACCAAGACATGCATGAGCTACCAACCATGAAGCAAAAACCTAATGGACACATGAGTGTCATTGCAATCAGCCTATTCAAGCTTAGAAAAAGTATGTAAATATAGTGATATTGATATCCCCTTGGGATAAAACAATCCAACTAGCCGGGTACCACTCAAGTAGCACAAGATGTGCTTAGCCACCTACCAATGCTTAACACCTAGCCAATGCATAAGCCTGCTCATTTGAGAGTCATCAATTTGAATATCAAGTTGAGTTATGCATAAGTAAATCAAGCATCCAAGAACCTGCTGATAGAGAATAGCATCAAATGCATCTATGGCATCATGAAGACTCAACCGTAAACATGTTCCATAGTAGGGGTAATAGTTTTGCAATCGTCAAGGCCAAATCATTGCAATAATGTGTCAACATACTTTCTTTGACACAAAGATGTCTCCCTATCAACTTGCATAAAGTGAATGCCCAAATAATGATGCAAATGCCCCAAACCTGACATCTCAAAAGAGGCATGCAAATTAGCCTTAAATTTAGTAATATGCTTCTCCTTAGGATCAATGAGTTGCATGTCATCAGCATAGACAACAATGATCAAAACTACATCATCTAGGCCTAACATATAAGGTGCTCTCAATTGGAGTGTTCTCAAAACCATGTGCAATCAAGTAGGCATGTATCTTTTCATACCAACCACGTGGTGCTTGCTTCAAGCCATATAATGCCTTTTTCAACCTTCACACTTTGTTTTCATGCCCTTTTTGTAAAAAGCCACGAGGGTGAAATACATATTTCTTCACAGAAGTCACTACTTAGAAATGTACTTTTAATTTTTAACTGATCTACATTCAAACCATGATGAGATCCAAGTGCATAAATGCTACGAATGGTCCAAAGTGGGTGCAAGGTCTCATCAAAATAAATTCCTCTCTCTCTTGAGCATGACCTTTTGCAACAAGCCTAACATTATACCTATCAATTGTTCCATCACGTTTACGCTCCATCTTGTATACACATTTAGTGTGGATGGCCTTTCTACATGGAAGCAAATCACATAAGAACTAGGTACCTTTCTTCATAATATCATCATATTCTCGTTGCATGGCACACATCCAATTCTCTGAATTTTGGGCTTCATTATAAGAAACATGTTCATTCTCATCACAAAGACGAGAGGCAGCCATTGCATAGCAATGTGATGCAAAATAACAACTATGGGATCCTAAAAAAGTACGATATGATAGAGGTGTATCTAATTTTTATCTTGCAAAGTTTGCACCAATCATTTAAGCATAATTTTTGCCTCCTCTATATCAGCCCTCTCATCAACAAGTGCATCATGTAACTTTGCATCAAAAATGGAATGATGTGTATCATCATGTGGAACCTCTAAATGTTGAGAAATTGCCTCATTTGGACTTGCACTTGACTGTCCACCTATAAAAAGAGGCAGCAATGTGTCATACATCTTTGGAGCCAACTAATATGCCCTTAGTACATTAAAGTAATGGTTGAATTTCATCTTCCACAAAAACAACATCAGGACTAACCAAAGTGCATTTAATTTATGGATGATATAGATGATAGCCTTTGCTTTCAAAATTGTACTCAAGAAAAATACAATGCACTACTTCACCATCCAATTTCTTGTGTTGTTGTTCATGCACTAATGCAGACATGAGACAACCAACAACATGCAAATGAGCAAAAAGATGGCTTGCGAGTATACAGAGCCTCGTATGGAGTGATAGATTGCAATTCTTTGGTGGGATACTTGTTAAGTGCATATCCTATACACATAATAGCCTCAAGCTAGAAGCTATGTGGTAAACCCTAACTTTTGACCATACACCTTGCCATCTCCATGATAGACCTATTCTTTCTTTTCGCAACTCCATTTTTCTTAGATGTATATGGAGTTGTACACTATTATTTTTTAGATGTATATGGAGATGTATATGGACCTTGCCATCTCCATGATAGACCTATTCTTTCTTTTTGCAACTCCATTTATTTTAGATATTTTATCCACGCTCAGCCAAAAAACCATTAAAATCATGAGATACGTACTCCCCCTCGATCATAACGAAGGGTGCCCATTTTGCATGCTGATAAATTTTCAACCATAACTAGAAACTATCGACTCATATAAACACTTTTGACTTTGATTTCAAAGGATACACCCATGCATGCTTGGAAAATCCTTCAATAAAAGTCATAAAGTAAAGGTCGTTACCAAATAAAGGTGTTTGCATAGGACCACAAACATCAATATGAAAAAGCTTCAATCTATGAGCAGCTTGAGTATTCCCTTTAGGGGAGGCTCAAGTGAACTAAAGAAACAACATTGCAAGGTAATATGTTTGGTAGATACACTATCAAAGTTCTAACCATCTGAGTGTACTATATACATATAGTGCTCATAAAAAGATGGTTCATAGTTGCAGACAGTAGTAAAAGTCCATTCTTGATTCCGCACAATATTAACAAACTCTTTTTTTGGTGTAAAGGTCTCTGCAACAACCATTCCAACATCTTTCTTATTTTCCACTTTTGCAACCAATTTTTGACAACGCTTTATGAAATGATCATTTCCTTTATATATTTTCTGATTTTCAATTTTCTCCATTTATGTTTGCCCTTCTCACTCGCTAAGAAAGTTTGCTTTGCAACATGCATAATGGACCTGTTTTTCCTACACTAATCTTCCTGTAACAAAACAGAGACTTACTCCTCAAATGTTAAGGCATTTGGATTGCCTTTCATCATCAATTGAAGAGTAGAAGTAAAACTTTCATATGAATCTAGAAGACCATTAAGAACAGTATGCACAAGTGAACCATCTGGCAAGATTTCATCAACGGAACTCAAATGCTCCTTCAAATTTTTTATCTTTATCTAAACATTATTCATGGAATCTTCTTCATTCATTTGCTCACTCTCCCACTGTTTTGTGAAGTAAGCAACATGAGGCTCATTTCTTTCCTGGTATAAGGTTGTAAGTGTATCCCAAGCATCCTTTGTTGCCTTGCAAGTGTGAGTGTGAGGGATAATGGCATGTTTGATAGACAAGGCTATCAATGCATGTGTATAAGCATCTCTACCATCCCAATGAGGTTGCTCTATAGTAGGCAACAAAAACCACAACAGGAATCTGAATATCAGCATCTTCAACACCATCTGCATCACCTTCAATAATTATATTTGCAGGTGTAGTAGGACATTTGCCAATACCCTACACAATATTCCACAACCCTTTCGATATCAATACATGATGCATCATATATGCCCGTAACAAGTAATTACTACCATCCAACTTGTTCTAAATAGCCAAAATATAGAATACATCATTTCTTTCAACCATGGCCACTCATTAAATACCCTAATGGAGAAAAATGATTGTATCTCAAAAAGTTGAACAGAACCAGCCTATCGAGCTCTGCTACACTTGTAGTAGACTTTGAGATGCTTATACTGGCAAATGAAAACATGTATATATGTTGGGCACAAAAAGTCAAAATGCCTTCATAGGCACCTCAATAATGCATTCAAAGGTTGAAACGAGCTCATATCAAAATTTCAATGCCATAGAATGAAGTTGTTTTGAACTCAGTCCTTGTGTATGCTCACCAATTCTTGTGCTCAATTCTTGTGCAATTGTGAGACTATGACTGGAGGAGTATTGATGAGGTCCTAAATGAAGCGGTGACATGCTTTGATACCAAATTTTTGGAGTTTCAGGTTTGCAAAAGAACATGAACAGCACAAGGAAGAAGAAGAAGCTTGGATGTATAAACATTTTTGACCCATTAGGGTTATATGCATACATAAAAGCCAAGGGGAAAAGCCTCCTAAAGAGGAAAAAAAGTGCCCTAACGGTCCTAAGTGTGTTCACACACATCAATACTGAAATATATCAACATCCTCATATATTTCAAGCCCTTAATTTTTACAGCTTGCATCATCTAAGAAAAATGTTTTGCCATTAATCTATCATAATTGAATCTCTATATGGGATACATTTCCTATCATGAGGAAGGAGATAAGGAAGAGATCTCACACACACACTCTCACAATCAAAGAGAGAAGCACACACTCAGATTGAGGCAAGGAAGAATGATCTTCTTCTTCTTCTTCTTTTTCTTCTTCTTCTTCTTCTTCTATTACATAAAAAGGAATGTACAAGAATGACCTAAAAAACAAGAATACAAATACTGCAATATATAAAGACCAGTACATAAGGAAAAACCTAATGTCCGTGAATGAGTGAGCTGGCAAGAAACAAATGTTCCATCACTCTCGGTAGATAAGTCTAATAAAGCTCAATGAAGTGTCCCCGACATATATCGGCGTGACCACTATACATGTCAGGGAAATGAAAAAGTGATACGTGTCATCCTTGATCATCACATGTTGAGCTTGATATCTCAACACTCCCTCTCAAGCTCAACACCATGTCCTCTAATCCAAGCATCTTTGGAAACTTCTTCAGCTTCTCTACTCCAAGTGCTTTAGTGAAAATATCAGCAACCTCCTCATCTGTTCTCACATAAACAAGATCAATATCACCTGCTTATACCTTCTCTCTGATGAAGTGATAATGTACCTCGATATGCTTTGTTTTAGCATGACAAATAGGGTTCTGTGCTAACTGTATGTTGTTAAGATTATCACAATAGATGGTGATAGGCTTTTGCACTTCCACACCTAAATTTTAAGTAGCATCCCTAGCCATGATGCCTCACATGTTGCCATTGCAGCACCTCTATGCTCAGCCTTTGTACTCAACAAAGAAATAGTGGGTTGCTTCTTGTTGCTCCATGTAATGGCTCAACCTCCAAGTGAGAATAGAAAGCCACTAGTAGATCTTCTATCTAGAGTACTACCATCCCAATCTGCATCGGTGTATCCATGAACCTGCAAATCTACACCAGCTTCATAACACAATGTGTAATCCAAAGTAGCACTCACACAACGTAGAGTGCGCCTCAGAGCATCCAAATGTGGCTTCTTGGGAACCTGCATAAATTGACTTTCAAGTGCAACAATGTAGCTTAGATTAGGCCTCGTAATTGTGAGATACATCAAACTTCCCAAAATTTCCCTGTACATAGTAGCATTTTCCAATGCTTCACCTGATGTGGTATCTAACTTCAAATTTTGATCTAATCGCATAGAAATTGTCTTACAATCAGCCATACCATACTTTTGCAGCATGTTCAAGGCATATTGCCTTTGCGACATCCATATATATGTTTCTCTATGTATAAACTCAATGCCCAAGAAATAGCATAGCACACCAAGATCTTTCATGTCAAATTCTTGCATAAGAAGTCGCTTTACCTCTTTGATGCTTTCTTCATTATCACCACCTACAATCAAGTCATCAACATAGATAGCCACAATTGTGATTCCATCATCACGCTTCCTTGCATATAGTGAATGATCTCCATCACACATAGAAAATCCAATGGTGGTCAAGTAATCAGAAATCCTTGCATGCCATACAGGAGGCGCTTGCTTCAGCCCATACAAAGCCTTTTGCAACCTGCAGACATATTTTGGATGCTTTGAAATTCATATCCTTGTGGCTGGTCCATGTATACTTCTTCTTGTAACTCACCATGTAGAAATGCATTCTTCACATCCATCTGATGCAATGTCCATCTTTTTGTAGTAGCTAATGCAAAAAGTGTTCTAATAGTAGAGATTTTAGCTACAAGGCTGAATTTTTCCTCATAATCAATGCCATAAGTTTGTGCATATCCTTTTGCTACCAAACATGTTTTATACGTGCTTATGCTACCATCGGCATTGTGCTTTACCTTGTAAACCCACTTGCAACCTATGGATTTCTTTCCTTGTGGCAATGGAGTCAGCTTCCATGTATCCTTTCCATAAAATGCAACCATCTCCTCATCCATAGCTTTTTTCCAATCTGCATTTCCAATTGCATCTTCAAAACAAGAAGGTTCAGCATCTTGTATTACCTTTGTCATGTAGGCACAATGATGAACCATGTAACTATCACATGTCAATTGTTGCACTGAATTTCGTATCCTCCCTAATCTTCTTGGTCCTGGGTGACTTCTCCTTGTATCATCTGCATGTGCCTTTCTTACTTCTAGAGTCTTCACAAAGGGCAATCCAAGTTCCTCATCAAGACTCTTTTCTGCACCACTTGAATCTCCATCAATGCCTTCAAAACTTACACATGTTTTATGACTAGCAGAAAGCTTTTCTTTACCTTTCTTGGATATATTTGATGAATTTGCTAGACTGAAATTTCCACGCAATCTTCCACTCCATGGATTTGAGTTGGAACTATTGTTTGGTGATGCATCCGGTCCACTCAAAGCTTGAGATTCTGCAATTGATTTTTCAACATTTTCTTTATCATTTGGTTCAACATTCAGTCCGTCTTTGGCATTTTCATAGAAGCTAGACATTTCATCAAATACCACATATCTGCTTACCTTCACCTGTCGTATGAGTGGGTTATAACATTTATATCCCTTTTGCTCGAGGGAGTATCCAATGAAGACACACTTTTCTGCTTTTGGATCAAGCTTCGTCCTCAATTCATCCAGAACATGTACATATGCAATACAGCCAAAAACTTTCAGATGTGATAAGTTTGGCTTTTTACCTCTAAACTTCTCTTCAGGTGTAACTTGATGTAGAGAAGCAGTTGGAGTTATGTTCATGATGTATACATTAGTATGAAAAGCTTCTTCCCAATAACAATGAGGCATATTCTTCTCAGCCATCAAGGCTCTTGCTATTTCTACAATATGTCTATTATTGCATCCAACAATGCCATTGTGTTATGGTGTGTACTTGCATGAAAACTGACAACGTATTCCAAGATTTTTTAGAAAATTGATGAACTCATTCGACATGTATTCACCTCTTCCATCAGATCTTAACGTTTGAATATACTTCCTTGTCTGCTTCTCCACCATAGCTTTGAAAATCTAGAAGTGAGTGAACACCTCACTCTTCTCTTTCATGAAATATACCCATACTTTTCGTGTATGGTCATTAATGAAAGTAACATAAAACCTGCAACCACCCATAGATGTGTTCTTTGCAGGACCCCAAACATCTGTATGTACTATTTCTTGTATGTTCTCACTAACATGTTTGTCATATGGAAATAATGCTCTTCACTCTTTTCCAAATTGACATGTTGCACATACCTTTTGCATCTCTACAACCTTGAAATTTGGTCGTCCATGGACAATCAATCTCCTTTGACTGCATCAATTTCAACCTTTGCAAGTTTGCATGTCCTATCCATTTGTGCCATATCTCTATATCAGCAATGATTAGTGCACCTTTTGCAAACATGGTTGCATTAATTTCAAGAATTTTCACATTTAAGGTGAACATCCTACCCACTTTGTTTCCTTTGGCAATCAATCTTCCATCACATTTTTATTCTTCTACATATAACCCATCAGCATTGAACCCAACTTGTAATCCCTGGTCAACCATTTGTCCAATAGTATCCAGATTCTTTGTTATATTTGGAACATGCAGCACATCAACAAGATGTTTTACCTTCTCGTCCTCCATAGACAATGCTATGTTTCCTGTATGCTCAATAGAGTGTGATGTGTTATCACCTGTTTCAATATATCCAAGAACTGGCAATTTCTTCAAAGTACTAAATCATTCTACATTATTGGTCATGTGATTTGAAGCACCTGAATCAACATACCACACATTGTCATTCGATTTTGAAACACCAGCAGACATCGTATTCATCATGTGATGTTGAACCATGAACGGCTTCTCAGAATCATCTACACTTGTGGATGCATAGTTGTTTTGCTTCCTTCTCTTATTTTGATTCTTCAACCTCCAATCACATTCAAAGTATCCAAGTTTACCACAATTCCGGCATCCTTTAATCTCACTAACTGAATCATTTCTTTGGAAATTTCTACCACCTCTTTGGCTCCCTCTGCCTCGAAACTGTCCTCTTCCTCCTGGATGATTCTGTTGTTGACCTTGGTCTTCGTTACAATTTCCTCTTCCACTTTCAAAACCTCTATCTCTGCCTCTTCCTATGCCAGAGTAGAATACCTACTCAGAACTGGGATTTCCTTGGGAGTTTGAATCCTCACCAAGATTCTTTTCTTCAATAATCAGCATGGATACTAAATCAGCAAAATTCGGAATATTTTCTCTAGTCTGTATAGAAGTTCTGAACTGCTTATATGCAGCTCCTAAACCACGAAGGCACACTTCCACCTTATCATCATCATCTACATTCACATCAATAGATGCAAGTGACTCACGTATGCTTTTGATTTTCAAGGTGTAGTCACTTACTAACATGCCCTTCTTCTCCAATGTATGCAGCTCTTTCTTGAGTTGTAATTTCCGTGCCTTTGTATTGGTCTCATACAATGTGACGAAACTGTTCCAAGCCTCTTTCGGAGTCTTGCCATCTTGTATGTGCCCATTCATGCTATCTTATATGCTAACAGATAGCCAATACATTACCGTTCATGCTCCTTAATTCCATTCCGCACATGCTCTTAACTGGTCCGCAATCTGATTCCTCTCTTGTAACTGTAGAGCATTTTCATTCTCTCCTTCGATGTACTTCCAGTAGCCTTTTCTCGTCAGGAAATTCATCATTCTGAATCTCCAAGCATGGAAGTTTTTCTTTTCCAGCTTATTCTCATAAGCTGACTCATTCCATCTGTGTTTGTCGTTTTTGCAGCAATTCACAACAGTGCAAAACACTACAAGAAGCACTTTTGCTTGAACACTATTGATTATGACGTGATAGTTCGATCTCATAAAAACACAGTTTTCGTGTATCAACAGTACACGAAATCGCTCGAAATTCTGGATCTGGAATATATGAGTGTTGCCGAACAGGATGCAAGTTACAGTTTTGGAAACTGACCTAGTTTTTTGTGGACCCCACCTTGCAGGCTCAAAATGGAGGTCGCGATGGCTCCGAAATGCTAATTTGACAAAAATAAGTGGCCCTAAAGGGATAACTCTTGAAAATATTTTGAGGTCTTCTACCTTCACACCAATTTTCGTAGCAATTTGAGGTTTTTTGTGAATCACGCCTTCTCACATACTCTTTACCGTCCGCATTCTCCATGAGCTCTCTACAGCCACACTGGCTTTGATACCATGTCACGAGGAAGGAGATAAGGAAGAGAGCTCACACACACATTCACAATGAAAGAGAAGCAGACACTCAGATTGATGCAAGGAAGAATGATCTTTTTCTTCTTCTATTACATAAAAAGGAATGTACAAGAATGACATAAAAAACAAGAATACAACTACTACAATATATAAAGACCAATACATAAGGAAAAACCTAATGTCCGCAAATGAGTGAGTTGACAAAACAAATGTGCCATCACTCTTGGTAGATAAATTTAATAAAGCTCAATGAAGTGTCCCTAACATATACCTGTCTGACCAATGTCAGAGAAATGAAAAAGTGATACGTGTCATCGTGGATCATCACATGTTGAGCTTGATATCTCAACATTTCCTTCATATATCTCCTTTCGTTACCTTTCGGAAATTTTTTTTTTAATCCGGTTAGTTTTGACTTTAGGAGTCACCACCTCTTCATACTCCTCATGATCATTATTTTTTCCACTATTGTGAGTGTCATCTGCACCTTGTACTCCACTTTGCCTTCTAGATGGGGATATTGAGTGGTTCTCAACTTCCCCCTCCATCTTGAGTCCCCTCCACTTGAAGGACATACCTCTAGACCTATCAATCGAGTGCTTCCTTGTGGAACTTACATACCTTGTATTCTATTTATAATCATCAATAACATCGTCTTCTACTTTCTCTTTACCTTTGAATGCCCTTCCTTCTTTCCTTCCATGTGTTACCACCTTGAAGTCATATGTGGGATCTTTGATGAAGTAGCCCTTGTTGTTGAAGACAACAGGGTTGCCTTTCTCCCCCATTTATCCTATTGGAATCAAGTTCATATTGATTCATGGAACATGAAGTACATGAGCAAATGTCTTGGCATCTCCAAGCCTCACATCTCCCACATGCTCTATGTAATGTTCAATGTTATCCCTAGTTTCAATTAATTCTTTTGCATGGGTAACTTACACATTTGTAAATACCTCACCTTGTCATGACATATGAATGTTGCAACCTGAGTCAATGACTATTTTTTTGTCATCACATACAAAATTTAAATATTAATGCCTCATAATCAACAATGTGCCATTGCCTCCATTGCTTTAAATGTTTGCATAGTTATTTGGCATGCTTTAAGATGAAGATAAACTTGATGGGACCAACTATCAAATGTGCTCTTACATGATCTTGTTGCAAAGAAACTATGGAACTTAGTGATAGATGTCAACCAGCAACTCAACAATTCTTCTACTATGCATAGTAGCTCCTTTGATTGTTCCAAGCTAACTTTACTTTCTTATGCCAAGATTCAGATGTTATATGATGTGGTTCATCAATGATAACAAGCCATAGCTTTGTGTTTGTTGTGAGAATCAACTCATGTAGGGTAGGCTAGACATCCTTATATGTAATGGTGGTTATTAGATGTTTCCATTCAAATACTAGGTGAGGACTCAACTTCTCTAAGGTAGGCAAGACATCCCTATATGTAATGGTGATTATTAGAGGCATGTATTTATCATTTTGATATACGTCTATGCCAATAGATTCCAATACATTCTTAAATTCCTTAATTTTGGGAGTATATTCAGTTGAACTTTGATTTAAGGCCTTGCAGATATTATTGAGCTCATTTTTTGTTGTCTTAACCTTATGGAGCTAGAATATTTTTTTGCTAGGCCAGTAGATTCCAATACATCCCGAAATTCCCTAATTTTGGGAGTATATTCAGCTACACTTTGATTTAAGGCCTTCTAGATATTGAGCTCATTTTATTTTATAACGTCTTGACCTTATGGAACTATAATATTTTTTTGCTAGGTCAACCCAAGCACCCTTTGCCTTGCCTACTTCTTGTAGCTACCCATATGTTCAAGTGCATAAGTAGGTTACTCTATAGTGAATGCTTTTTACATATCCAAAGTAGGTTTCAATGATTATTTATTTGCACATTCGAATAACGCATTTGAATGCTTGTTTATTTCTTCAGGAATAGTTGTTAGCTTGTACCACCTGGGAACTCCAATTGTTGAAACGTGTCTCCAGCAATCATCAGAGTGGCCCACAAATGATGATAATGCAACTAGATAGGCCATCCCTAATTTTGCTGTTCAATTTGTGTAAAGATGATAAGCTTTACATGCACCACAAATATCTGCAAATCCATCAATCTGATGGAGTTGACGCTGTTTCAACAGCATACAATCCATATAAACTTCAAACGAGTTTGTAGGTGCAACATTCAACACACTTTTCCATAGTTGAAACCATGTCCCTTGCAAGATATCAAAGATCAGCTCATGAGTGATCAATATTAAACAAGGAACCTTAATTGGAGTGGAGTGTCTACAAAGACAAAGAGTAATCTTCATTTTCACAACATGCAGGCAAACACAATTGGCTATCTGATATTACAGGCACTTCCATCAACCGAAATCTATATTAATATGTCAAATTCCCATGTCTCCTTCCACTGAATTTTATTGTCAGCTTTGGATGCAAGATTGTAATATCAAAATTGGTTGCTTCACCCATTCATTATGGTCACCCTTAACAGCAGGTTTCTCGCTGCCCATATATTTAAGTGCATACAAGGGTTCCCTCTTTACTAAATGGTTTTTCCATACCCAAAAGTTGATTTCAACAGTCATTTGGTATTGAGCAATTGTTAGTATGTCCCATTTCAGGACCAAATTCATAAAAACCCAATTCTAACAATTATCCAAATTGAGTTATTGACTGATAGTTATTATACACTTTGATAGGCTATCCTTTTAATTTACTACTGGTGTGATACTCAGCATGCTCTTCCACAGTTGAAAACAAATCATCTGCAAGCTTTCAGAAATCATCTAGTATGTATATAAGTCTGTATATGCATGTTCTAGACATCATTGTCATAAAGCAAGGAACCTTAATTGAATTATATGATCATAGACTTGTCAAAGAACTGCATGAAGAGATTGCACGACAACATTGGAGTGAAGATTCTACATATAAAGGGTAACCATTTCAGGACACATCAATCATAACATGCAGGCAAAGAACACTTGTCCCAATAATGTAAACCAGTGCTAGTATGCCACATTTCTTTAATACATTGAAACAGAGTGTTAGGGATGCAAAAATTGTAATGTCAAAATGATATCATAATATAACCAGATCATCTTGGCAAGAACTACATGTTCGTGTCTGTTATGCAAGTGCAGAATCTACAGCAGAGGATGCTCATCAACTTCCAATAGATGGACTTTACTGTACAAGAATTGCTTCAATTGTTCCAAAAATATGGTTTGGGGGGGGGGGGGGGGGGGGGGGGGGGGGGGACAACATGAAGACCAATGTGCCTTCTCAACCTCTCCAAGGTGATCTCAGTTATGTTCCATTCCAGTCCCATCCTCAAAGAGCACATTTCCTTGCATATATGATATGCAGCAAAAGAATATCTGATGGCATATATATTTGAGATTGATCTACTCTGTCCTTATCCTCTTAGGCTCAGTGTCTGGAACACTTGCATCTCCACGTGAGCCCTCCAGTGGCCGTAATACTTGATGGCTGCCAACCTGTGCCAACAAGCCGATGGAAGATTAATTTCATTTACACAAATCAGGACACTTCAAGACTTTAACACTTCAATTCAGCCTAAATTAGCCTATCTTCCATGATTGTGCTACTTGAACACTGTTTCAGTAAAAGAATTTGCGGAACATAAGGTACTTTTCAAATCCCCTTCCTCTTTTCAGATCATGCATGACATCACAGACAAACAAAATATGGATTCTCCATAGAAACATTTTAAACCTTGAATCATGCACTGCAGAGACCAGCCTTTGCCCAAGGAGTTTTCTGTGCAAATACTTGACAAAGAAACATAATACCACAATGTTCAAAAATTACAACAGCATGCAACATTCCAGTGAAGTTTCTACAGCAGATAAAGCGCAGACAAAGTCCCGAGCCCCTTTAGAACTTTCAGTAAAGAAATTCCTAGGATCTGGAATCCTCGCGCAAGAGGAGATCATAAATGGGCAAATACTTGACAAAGAAACATAATACCACAATACTCAAAAACTACAACAGCATACAACATTCCAGTGAAGTTTCTACAGCAGATAAAGCAGAGACAAATTCCCAAGCCCCTTTAAAACTTTCAGTAAAGAAATTCCCAGGATCTAGAATCCTCGAGCAAGAGGAGATCATAAATGGGCTGTGGTCCAGACTCCAACACCTCAAACCTTGCACCTCAGAACCCTCAATAGAGGCACAAACATGCAAATATAGACTTAAAAGATTTAACCATACACTGGCTGTTTCGTGAAGACGACTGACAAGCGTTCTTACAGTTTCATCTGGGACAACTGCATATCTTTCAGACGGTGAAATCCAGTTTGCAACAGCTGCATAAAATCAATAGAAATTGGCTAAAATAAGTTCTCATACAAACGTGATCCCAACAAAAAGGGAAAGAGGAAAGGGAGAACTATTAATCCTTGAGATTAAAAACCATGATATCATGACAAGCCTTAGATAGCTTGAGATTCACAGCTCTCAAAACCTCTCAGAAATCCAACCTGCATCTCCAACAGGAATTGAGCTTTCAACATTTCTGCATGCTTCGCCATCTGCACTCAATGAGTCTATCATCGTGGGTGCATTCCTGCCATAAAAGTCATCCTTCATATTAAACCTCTCCAACAAATTCATTTCCAACTCTTATTTGGAAAGAACAACAGCTATCTCCCCTGTTATCTAAGTGCATGACAATTTTAATCATGAAACAATGCATATTAGCACATTGTGAATGCCCAGAGGACTACTGAAGAAGACTTCTGAGCCCACTTACTAAAGTATATATAAAGGGAGCTAGCAGACATTCATCACCAATCTCACAACTTAGAAATTACATACAATCAGCCTACATAGACTGAGAATAAATAACTGATGATATAAATTCACATTTTTCATTAAGGAGCACAAACATATGGAAAGGCTGAGAATAAGTAGCTGATGATATGAATTCCCATTTTTCATTAAGGAGCACAAACATATGGAAACAGGAAGACTAACGTGATCCAGCAGCCATGGCTCAGAGGTTGGAAGCAAGCCTGGGGAGGGGTGGGGGTTCATCTTCCCCTCGCATCAATTGCTTGCCTTGGACAGTCCATGCCCATCTATAGTGAGCTTCCCGCGAGACTTCTAGTCTTACCAGTTCCTACCAAGCAGTTATGAATGGCTCTTACACCTAACAGTTGCCTGGCATATCAAGTTCTCTTGATGTCCATATGGTTGTTCTCTTAGTAGTGCACCTTCAAACTTTCTACTTAACTAGTAGTATGCCTTCTGGCAGTGTGCTAGTTGGTTTAAACCCCTTTTGTCTGATACAGGAGGAACAGGTGCTATAGCGTTCATTTGTACTTTCAATTCAATTCCAGCATCAAGAAGATGTAGACCATAAGGTCCATGTCAAAGTTACGCACTCAGCTACATGTTTGCTCATTCAATCACCTTCCCCCAATCCTTCATCACATCCTGCAAACATCACAATCATTTCTAAAATATTTTTGACAGCAGCACATGTATGAGCCCTGCCCTTAATGAAATAGTGCACCATAAAGGATTAAGCAAGAATCAGGCCCGAAGGGGCATAGCAATTCCCTTAGTGGTCCTCTGTAATTCAATGGTCCTCTGTAATTCCTAAAAAGAAGCATTCACATATTTCCAATAAGCATGCATCTTAAAAAATAACAATAAAAAATATTTATAAAAATAAAAAACCTGCAAGAGACCCCCCTCCCTACATTTTTTCCCCAACTTTTGCATCCAATAAAAATGGTTTGAGTGATTGAAAATACATGGAACAAATCATTCTTAAAGCTATCGTGACTCGAACCCCAAGACTTCCAACATATTAGGTCCTGTTCAGTGGCCTCCGGCCAGAAGACATTGTTGACATGTGAATTCAATAAGTCTGAGACTTGACACTACCTCATTCGAGAAGAGCATGTATCATCTGCAGGACCTGACTATTGCAAGAGCTGATTCATAGTTTCATGAAACTTGAACACCATCATAAGGAGCAAATGAATAAGAGCCTAACTTGACAAATTCGCTCCTCAAAGGTAGTTCAAATGACATCTTTCTTTTCCAATTTCATTTGTCATATGTTGGGAGACTTCTTGATCTCCCATGCAACGAGAACATGTGCACACTCACAGATAGTAACACAAACAGATGTAGACTCCATATCCTCCTTTGTTCAAGCCCAATCTATATACTGTTGGAAACAATGTCAGAATGGTACAAAACCCTAAATTCCAGCAACCCTAATTTTTAGGTACTTAGCCAAATTTTGGTCACAAAAGGTCATAACATTTTATTAGCTCATTAGATAGAGCTTGAGGAGAGCTTCCATGTGATATATAACATTCAGTCATCAACGGTCCAATTTGAGAGAAAACCTGGTTTTTCACCTTATTTTGCTCCTCTAATGGAGTAGGTCAAGGAAAGCTACTTCTTAATATCAGCTGAAAGCTAAAAGAATGTGGTCGCAGCCCTTTTTGCCTGAAAAGCACAATTTTAGGCGATAAAAAAGCTTGATCGTTATTTTTAGCAATTGGTTGCTTTTCGGTGCTTTTTTAGCTGTTTGTGCATGCTTTTGATGTTGATCGCTAGAGGCAGCCTAATCCTATGTAACAAGGGCTGGCTCAATCGTTGAGATCAATTCAGATCCTTCAAGGATCAAGTGCTCAACTTGGAAGTCTTCTACACTTGGAGGAGGTGTGCTCCTCCCTTCGTGAAGCATTGGAGGAGATTTTGGCAACCAACTTGGAGGTCTTCTACACTCGGAGGAGGTGTGCCCCTCCTTTCGTGAAACATTGGATGAGATCTTGCTGAACACTGTGAGTAACAAGTCTAATTTAAGTTTCTCACTTTCTAGGTCATCGATTTCTGATTTAGGGTTTTTGAAACCCTAATTTCAGAATTAGGGATTGCTGTAGAACAGTTCTAAGGGTGTTCATATTCACTCCATTCTTACACACACACTTTCAACATACCTCTTCGGCACTTTACACACAAACTCTTGAATCTAGTTCCCGAATTCCTGCCTAGATTCAGATTTTGTATCCAATTTCAGCATACATTCAGTTTTGTATCATCTACACACATTGTAATTTGACATTAATATAAGATAGTGTAGGTAAACATTCTAGCTTACCATTACACTTGGAAAAACCTGTCTATTCTCTCTATCTCTCACTCATTTCTTTTTGAGTCTTAAGGCATGTATCCTAAGGTTAGTTTGTTGGAAGATCCTGAAAACCTATGATTATTGTTATCGAGGCCCACCCCAATTCCAACATTTGGTATCAGAGCATAGTTGACATACACCCTTAACAAGATGAGTGATTATAGACTTGACAATGAAGACAAGCTTGAAGGAATGTCTAACTATCCAATGTGGAGTTTTATGATGATGAATTTGTTAGTATCTAAAGACTTGTGGAATATTGTCAATGGCAATTATCCAAGATAAGGACCACTAGGAGAAGATGTTGCTTCATCTTCTAGAAGAGCTTTTGTTCCAATTTTTGCTCAATGGAAGGTTAATGAAGAAGAAGAAACTCTTTCATCATCCAAAGTCCGTGGTACTACTACCATATTACTTCTTGCAAGAGCAATAGAGATGGGATTCAAGGGATGCACATGCACTTTCATTCATTGCTATGGGAGTCTAAGAGACATATTATACCCCAAATCAGGTCATGTAGAACCTCTTGTCAGGCTTGGTTGGAGTTAGAGAATCTCTATCAAAGCAGAAACCTTGCTAGGAAGGCTCATGTAAGGCGTCAGCCAGCCAACATAAGGATGAAAGTTGATGCGTCAGTTCAGTCACACATTTTGAAGCTCAACAACTTATGAGATCAGTTACTGAATGTTGGGGTTAATATTTCAAATGAAGAGATGGCAAACTAACTTCTAAACTCACTTCCATCTTCATATCGTGCTTTTGTTACTTCTTTATCTCTCTCTACAAGAGATAGAGAACTTTCATTTAGAGAGTTGTTGTTCTTGTTACTTCAAGTTGAAGATCAACAAAAGAGTATGGAAGAGAATGATGAAGCCATGTTATCATAATCAAAGGGTAAGAAGAAGAAGGAGCTAACAAAGAAGGAGAAGAAGAGTCAGCAAACTAAGGAGGAAAGTAAGTCTTCTAATCAGAAAGAGGATTTATAATGAGAAAAAGAAAGCGTCAGGTAGTAATGTTTAAGATTATTCGAAACCTAAGTCTTCTAAGAAAAAATCTTATGCATTTAGTATTGAAGAATTAGCTTCTGATCAGGCAGCACTAAATGCAATCTCTGATAATCCTTGGATTGTTTATTCTGGAGCTACTAAACATATGATAGATTGCAAAAAGATATTTTCTTCTCTTACTAACTCTTCAGGTAGAAGAGTGACCATTGCAAATGTTCATGATTTGGATGTTGTAGGTGTTGGAGAAGTGAACCTAAAGTCAAGAGCATGTGGAAATTGCACAATTCCCTATGTTCTTTACATTCCGAAAATGAAGAAGAATTTGCTCTCTATTTCTACTTTTTGTGAGATGGTTTTAAAGTTGTTTTTAAGCGAGATTCATGTCAGATCCTCTCATCTAATGAGAAGCATTGTCTACTTCAAGGTGAAAACAAAAGTGGCATGTTTGTCTTATCCAAAATTAGTCATGCTAATGTTGCTAGGTCGTCTTTACCTAAGGAGAACATGAAGTTATGGCATGCTAGGTTTGTTCATATCAGTTAGAGAACTCTCAAGCACATCAACGATCATGGAATGGTGGAGAGTTTGCCTCCTTTTGCTTTACCAGATGATGCAGGATCATGTGAAGGATGTCTTGAAGGAAAGCTTCACAAACTTCCTTTCAAGAAGTATGGATACATCACGGCCACAAGGAAGTTGCATATTATACATTCAAATGTGAATGGTCCTATGAGAACAATTCCATTCAAGGTTTCAGGTATTTTGAAACTTTCATTGATAATTTTTCGAGATATTCATGGATTTATGGTCTTAAAGCAAAGTTAGAGGACTTACCTACATTCACGAAGTTCTTAGCTATGATTGAAAATGAATGTCGGTCAAAAATTCAGATTTTAAGAAGTGATAGAGGAGAAGAGTACATGTCAAAAGACTTAAAGTCTTTTCTTGAAGACAAAGGTATCTCTCGTCAACTCACTTTTGCTTACACTTCAGAATAGCATGGTGTCGTAGAGAGAAAGAATCCGATACTTGTTGAGATGATGCATAGTATGATGTCATCCAAAAAGCTTTCTCCTAAGTTTTGGTTTGATGCAGTACATACAGCTAATCATATTTTGAATAGGTTTTCCACAAAAGCTATAAAGGTTATCACACCTTATGAAGCTTATTATGGGAAGAAACCCATGTGAGTTATTTCAAAGTTTTTGGTTCTCCAGCTTATATTCGAATTGAGAAGAAGGATCGTGGTAAGCTTGATGTAAAAGACATCAAAGCAGTCTTTATTGGTTATGCTACTAAAAGCACAGCATACAGATTCTTTGTTCCAAAAACAAGTAATACCCTCCTCTCACATGATGCATACATTGTAGAAAGTCAGATTTTTTTTATAAGAAAACAGAGATTCCAGATTTCATAAAAGGAGATGATTATGCATTTCTTTGAAGGAATTTGATTCTTACATTTAGCCATACAAGGGGGGTGATAAACCTTCTCAAACCGTAAAAGATGCACTTGATAAAGGTGGAGAGAGAGCTTCATTACCTACATTAGTACCTAGTCCATCATCAGTACCTCTTGATGTTCCAACTTATGAAGTTGGAGAAGGTTCCAAAGTTTCAAAAGAAAGAGATACTGAAGAACCAAGAGAGATTTCACCACTTTTCAAGAATACGGCGAGGTGCTTATATCAAGCTTGGAAGGACAGCGGTGTAAAGAACTTCACACCACAAACCCAAAGTTCGACAAGGAGAGAACAAGCACATCAAGTAAATTATGCAAAACGTTTTGAGATTCATAACATTTTAGCACTTACTTTAGTTGACGATGAACCAGTTTAAAGATGCACTAGGTAACTTTCACTGAGCTCTTCTGCTAAATGAGTCTTGCCATCTTGCCATCATATTGCATCCCAAATTACATAAAATCTTGAATAATGAAGCCAAAAGAGTGGCATGTTTTTTGCCGATCAACCTCAACCTCAAATCATATCCCTTTAGACTCAATTTGTAGATCGTGATGAGGAGCTCAATCACAATTCCACGCACACAAAAATGACTCCTCATAGTCTCAACACTTTGACCAACAGCACTGGAAAGCTTCCTAAGGGATGGGGGGGAGGGGGGGCAAGTTTAGATACTCAAAACACACTAGATAACCTACTTGTATATTTAGCACAAGAAGAAGAAAATTGGCAAGAAAGTGGAGCTATGAGATTTTCAGACAAGAAAGCTCTCCATAGTCACAGGGGGACGCGTCCCGGGACCCTAGGGACGCCGGGACGCCGTCCCCGACCCCAAAATCCCCGGGACGGTTTTAGGGGACGGAAAACGTCCCCAAGCATTCTTTTGAAACAGGCTCCCGTCCCCGGGACGCGTTCCCGGGACGGACATATGTGACATACCCGATTCGGGACGGGGACGTTGAAAATGGAGAGCCAAAATTTGGAGGAAAACACTTCAAAAGTTTTTGAATTTTTTCACTAATGTTTGCACCCTTTTTGGAGGTTGTCTTGCCATGAAGGTGGTTGTAACTTTTTTTGTTTCCGTTAATGACATTAATGATTTAGTGTTTCCTAGGTTTAGTGGGAGCTGAAGTTGATGATGAAAGGATAGATTGTTAATTAAAAGGAAAAAATTGTGGAGCTTATTTCTGTAGAGAAGAGAAGGTTGCCTCTCTCTCTCAAGAATGGCTACGGGAGGGGTTGTTAGTGCACCTATTAGCAGTGTACTAGGGCACTGGCCTCTGAAGCAATTTAGGAGGAGAATATTGAAGAGGAAAAGAAAGAGCTTGAGGAA